>OZ018335.1:70813313-71206720 GCA_963969495.1 Ceratothoa steindachneri | reverse complement strand
TAGCAGCAATGGATGTATCGGAGGCATCAGTCTCAACTACCAAAGGAATAGTTTCATCAATCGAGTGCACAACAGCCTTCTCAAACTCTTCTTTGAGATCCTCGATGGATTTCAGGGCCTCTGGGCTCATAGGAAAAGTGTGTGGCAACGAGAGGTCTGATCTTGTCAGACTCGGGAAACCCACTGCGAATATTAGGAAAACATACCAATAACAATAACGGTCTTTAGGGATCGGTAATTCCTTTAATGGACGTAAACGTTCAGAATCTGGTTTGAGAGAGCCGTGGGTTGTGTGTAACGAAGAAAATATATTGATTTTTTTTTAAATGACAGATTTACGTCTCCTTGAAGATAATGTTGTGGAACCGGGCAGCCTCTTGAAATTTCGCCAAGTTCTCATCGTGCTCCAGCTGGGCTTCTCCTGCCACGACAATATAGTCCACATAAGCATAAGTTCCATGCAGATCGTGTTGCTTGATGATGTTGTCAATAGTTCTTTGGAAGCAAGCAACGCCGTTTGTAACCCCGAATGGCACTCTGCGAAATTGATATAGCTTGCCATTCGCTTCAAAAGCAGTACAAGGCTTGTCCTCTTCCCGTAGAGGTATCTGGTGATAAGCACTTTTCAGGTCCAGTGAACTATAGTACTTGTAATGAGACAGTTCCGTGACAAGGTAGTCTATTCTTGGAAGAGGGTACGCATCCAAACGAGTGAATCTATTAATGGTCGGTCTGTCCATAGTCAACAACTAATCTCTTTCGTGGGCGCTCATTCGACACAAGAACTTGCGCCCTCCATGGAGATGTGCTCTCCTCAATAACACCATCATGTAGCATCTTGTTAATTTCAAACCTTATGAACTTCTTATCATCATCCCCAAACCTCAGAAATTTTGTTGCAACGGGTTTGCAATGAGGAGTAGGACTTGAAAAGAGACGAGGTGTATCCACCAAAGCAGACAGTACACTGCAAGTGGCAGGGTTGGAGATATTTAGATCTTTCTTGGATCCGCCAAAGTCCACAGTAACACTAGAGTGCTGGCTCATAAAGTCTTGACCAAAAATGACATCACAGCACAAGTCTGGCAGCACAGAAAGCCTTGTATTGTAGTAGCACTCACCCTTCAAATTGATGTCAACTGTGCAGCGTCCCTTCACAGGAGACGTGAGTGATAAAGAGGGAATAGATACGCTTCTAGTCGCTAGAACAACCTTCAACTTGTGCTTCTTGGCATAGCTATGTGAGATGAAAGATTCAGAGCTCCCTGTATCGATAGGAGCGGTCGCTTCATTATTACCAACCAAAACATACACAGTAGCTCGCCGTAGTAGTCCAGGGGAAGAAGCAGAGATTACGGCCAATGTGGAAGACTAAGTGAATGCAGAAGTAGAAAATGTAGTAGACCGGCACACCTTAGCAAAGTGCCCCTGCTTATTTCACTTATGACAAGTGACATTTCTTGTAGGGCACTGTCCACGATTGTGACAGGGACCACCACAGAAATAGCATGGGGACTTTAAATTGGCAGCAGCACAGGTCCTTTCATCAGAATAAGCAGTTTCAGATGTTGCAGCAGCACAGGTCCCATCATCGGTGCAAGCAGGCTCGGATATCGCAGCAGCACTTAAAGGCAGAGACAGTATAACGAGAATAAGACTCTGAGGTCTTCTGAGCAACATCGAGTGCCCTGGCTTGATCAACAGCCGTACTTAGGTCCAAAGTTTTGTTTTCAAGCAATCGTTGCCTGATTGTATGAGAGAGCAAGCCATTGATGAAAGAATCCCGTATGTAGTCATCCCGATTCTGTGAAGCAGTAGTAGCCTTAAAGTTACAATCCTTGCTGAGCACCTGAAGCTCTTGTAGATACTCATCTATTGTCTCCCCTTCATGCTGCCTACGAGTAGCCAATAAATGTCTCGTGAACACTTCATTTTGGGGCTTGAATAGAGGTCTTTGAGAAGATCTATAGCTGTAACCATATACGGTGGAGAGAGAAAATTGATCAATGTATCCAGCTTGTTAGGATTAAGGCTTGCGATGGATTCCAGGAAGGCAGAGAAAGTACGATTCCAGTGATTCCATTCTCGTGCAGCAGTAGGCGAGTTGGGGGATACATCCAGGCGTTCAGGTCTCAGGAATTTATCCATCTTTAGATCAGACACAGCTAGTTTTTTTAATTTTTATGAGGCTATGATAGGGCTCCCACTGTGAAATTAGTGTCACAAATTTGCCGCGCTCCTCGGTTAAGTGTTAAGCACGAAATTTAGTTTGACTAGCATGAGTTACTTAATTTTCATTAAGCATTGAGAAATGCTTGCAAAGACTGTTTCTCACAGAAAAGTTAGATCACGTGAAAGGATACATATACAAAATGAATATAAGTTTATTTTTGATTGAGCTTGCTGTGTTAAGTAAGTGTGCAGGTTTGACTGGTATTTTTTTTCAATGCATAAATAGTATTAAGTACAGTAAAGTATCAGTTGAAAATGGCTATAATTCTATGAATTGTCCATACCTACACCCGGACATTGATCCTAAATAATACATCACCTGTAATTGAGCTGTCTATTCAAAAGAATTATAGATGATTAATCTCCAAATTTTAATTTTAAGATAATTAAGACAACACATTGAGTAAAAGAAATTTTAATCTTGAATTTTTTGAGGCCCCTACAGATTGTGAGGCCCTAAGCTATAGCTTATTTAGCTTGTACCTAAATCCGGTACTGTGCTGAGGGCAGGAAAAATGGCTAGGCAGATGAAAAAGGAAAATAGTGATATAGCGGGTGAACAGTTCATTAAAAATGATGATGGTAGAGTTGTGGTTGGGCAGGACGATATAAAAAAGGCTTGGGGGGAGCACTATAATCGTAAATTTAATGTAGAATTTGACTGAGACTGGAGACTTGTGGATTCCGCAGAACCTTTGGCTGGACCGTGGCCATCAATTGAGGACAAAATGGTGAGCAGAGCCATCAATCACATGCCAAAAGGTAAGGCAGCGGGTGTTTCCGAGATAAATGTTGAGATGTTGAAAGCCTCTGGAGATATCGGTTTGCGGTTGGTCGCGGACCTTATAAATGCTCTCATATATGAATGTGCTGTACCAGAAGACTGGCTGAAGAGTGATTGTAAATGTGCATAAGGGTAAAGGTGATGCGCTAGAAAGGGGTAGCTAAAGAGGCATAAAGCTCCTCGATCATGTTATGAAAGTTATGGAGTGTGTTCTAGAATAAATGATTAGGGAAAGGATAAACTTTGATGACATGCCGTTTGGGTTCATGCCTGGAAAAGGAACCACAGATGCTATATTTATAGTTAGACAGGTCCAGGAGAAGTACATCGCTAGGAAACGATCGTTGTATTATATTTCTGTTGACCTGGAAAAGGCTTTTGATAGGGTACCAAGAGGTGTGATGAGGTGGGCAATGAGAAAATTAGGGAATGAGGAGTGGTTGGTTAGGGTGGTCATGGCAATGTACGAAGGTTCGACAACCCCGGTGAGGGTAAATGGAGAATTGAGTGATGACTTCTGTGTGAAGGTTGGTGTGCATCAGGGATCCGTTTTGAGTCCCTTGCTCTTTGTTATGGTCCTGGAAGTGATGTCACAGAATTTTAGAACAGGATTGCCATTCGAGTTGTACGCTGACGATCTAGTGCTGATTGCTGAGGATGAGAGGACGACACTTGAGAAGTTCAGGTTGTGGAGGGAGGGAAGCTGAGTGTGAATTTGGATAAAACAAAGATGATGATTTCAAGCGTGGGTGGTGGTAATGGCATCATTGAGGGTATGTGGCCATGTACAGTCTGTCACAGAGGGGTAGGGAATAACTCTTATCCTGTGTAATGGATGTGGTTTGTGGGTGCATAAAAGATGTAGTGGTATCAGGGGTAGGCTGCAGAATGATGGAGAGTTTCAGTGCACTGTGTGTAGAGGAGAGCAAGTGGAGAGGATTGCATTTGATGGGGTGTCACTTGAATGCGTAGAGGAGTTCTGCTATCTGGGAGATATGATCAGTGCAGGGGGAGGTGCTGGGGCAAGTTCCTTGGCAAGGGGTAGAAGTGGTTGGAAAAAGTTCAAGAGCTGCTTCCTCTCTTGATGTTGAGGGATTTTTCCCTCCGAGCTAAGAGACGTCTGTACACTGTATGCGTACGAAGTGCAATGCTGTACGGCAGCGAAACTTGGGCTGTGAAGGAAGAGGACATCAAGAGGCTCAAGCGTACTGAGATGAAAATGGTGAGATGGATGTGCGGAGCATCTCTGAATTTGAGGCCTGGAAGTGAAAGAGTTGCGAACTGTGAATTAAGGGATAGATTGGGGATAGAATAATGCATTAGTGTGGCACTGAGAAGAGGCAGAATGAGGTGGTTTGGTCATGTGGAGAAGATGCAGGATAATAATTGGGTGAAGGGTGTTAGGAGGTTGGGGGTGAGCTGCCAGAGGGAGACGTGGAATGAGGTCATACAGAGGGACCTCAGAGATATGAGTTTGAATAGAGAAACAGCCAGATCGAGCATCATGGAAAGCCGCCATTAGGTAAATAAGGCCGACACATGCAAGCATGTATGGAACCTTCAAAAATGATGATGATGAATGTGCCGAACAGTACGGGGGAGAACACAGTCGTCGCATTAAGGTGCAAGTGAGCGTTCCATCAAACCGTCACGCATTGGGGGGGTAGGTCCATGGGAACAGTCGCGGCAATTCCTCGCAATTCCTACATGTCCAGGAAACGAACAGAAGATAATCACGATATCCAACCGGCTCGCGGCAACCGTAGAATCACGGATACTGCAAACCAGGGTGTGTGGAGATTCCAATGCCCCGGGAGCAATCAGGGCGCTTTGTGAGTCGCTAAATATCACAATTCGGTTTCCGATCTGGGCACTATTCGTTATTTGGGCACCTAGCGCATAATTGCAGCTATGGAGACAGACACAGCGATTAGTAGAGCCCAGCTGAGTTCAAACTGGAAATACGGCTTGGAAGCCACCGGAGCGGACCGCTACACCGAACTATCAAAGGAGTTTCCTAGCCATATATCCAAAGGGCTTAGGGTATTACTGGCGTCTCTCGGCCGCATATGCACGGTCGAGATCAGCTGGGGATGCAGTGAGAGCCGTTGGCGACTGAAGGAGGTGGCGGGCTCGCGCGTACAGGGGCATAATGCACTGTGCCGGCGCAGAGCGAGTGGCATCTCCCTAGCATCGCCAGGCGGAGATTGGTGTGGTGAATAGAATCCAACTTTCGCAATACAGGATCGGCTGCGGATGCATAAAATTCGCATCCATAGTAAAGCTTCGAAAGAACAAAGGATCGATAAAAAGGAAGGCAGTAGCCCTATCAGCACCCCAAGTGCTGACCGTCACGGAACGAAGAATGTCCATGGCTGACGCACATACAACGAGAGACCCTAAGGCTGCGAATATGAGCATTCGAGGTGAGGCGTAGAGCGAAAACATGACTAAGGACAAGGTTCGAATCCACCACTTCCAGGCGAACCCCTTTTAGGAACAAGTCCGGGTCAAGGTGGAGCGGTGGATAGCCACAGAAGTGCCCTCCTACCCTAGTTTTGGCCAAGGAAAATCGAAACATTGCGCTTCGGCATAGAGAGATATCCGGTTTCATGCCTGTTGGAGTAGACACTCTAGAGTTGGCATCTGGGCCGCATCAAAAGATATCGAAAGGTTGTCCACGTAAAGCGTAGCGAGAACATCTTCCGCAAGCACCGAGGTGATACCGTTGATGCAGAGTGCGACACTGATGACACTTCCAGTTCCAGTGGGGCGTTGGGGGGGAGAGGGTTCCCCCCACCCGTACGTGGAATCGACGATCTCGAAAAAAATAAGAATTAAAGACTGGGAGGCGTCCCCTCGCCCCCATCGTGTGGTCTCTCCATGCGGCATCATAGGCCTTCTCCAGATCGAAAAACACCGTGGCGTAGTGCTGTCTACGAAGGAAGGCCTCGCAGACGGCATTTTCCAGTCGAAGAGTCCCTTTCACTCATAGGCCTAGGAGAGGAGTAAGCTTCCTCTCTGGTCAAAGAGTTTTGGAGGGTCCCCTGCGAAAGCACAGGTGGGGAAAGGGGCCTCCATTTTTCACGGGAAGTAAACGCTCATCACCCCACGCAGTAGCCCGCTCTGAGGGGGTGAACACGGGGCCGGCAGAACCGGCTGCTGCCTCTTAAGGCCACTCCTCCCGCCTAGTGACCTGGCGGCTCCACCTTAGGCACAGCGAAAAAATGGATAGACAGTCAAAGGAGAAAGAAAGGGTATGTGAGGAAGGTATGGATGGGTATAAAGCAGGTTGTTAAAAACTCACCACCGCAAACCTGAGCTCAGGGGTGAGGGGGTGTTGTCCCCTTCCCCCTCAGCCCCGATCTGGGATGGTTGGGTGAGAGGAAGCTGGTCGCTATCTACCCTGCGAAATTAGAGGGCGACCGGAGAAAGTTGTGGGAGAGGTTCTATGGAAAGTGAGGAAGCAGGGTAAAAAGACAGTGTCAGAAAGAAGAAGAGGCTGAGCTGGGGCCGGACGGGATGCTGAGTCTCGTCAGCACGGCGGCCAGGAAAGCAAATCGCCGTGCCCCTTACGGGGTGTCTGGCACAGAGCAAGCATCTGAAATCTCCCCTCTTTTAAACACACTGACCACCACTCCTCTCTTTCCCACATCACATGCCACCCACCCACTTGGTTCGCACATTGATGCAGATTAGACGGTATGACTGAATGAGGTGAGGGACATCCTGCCAATTACTGCGCTCGTAGGGAAAAAACTTCCGAGTCTGCGGCCTCTCAGGCCATTAGTCCCATATCATGGTTTAGTCGCTTTTCCCGACATGCGCCAGTGGATGGTCTAGTTCATACCTCCATCAGCAAACATCCTCCAGGCTTTAAGTAACGATATCCATGTAGAATTATGGGCTTTATGACATCCAAGCCGTGCGTGCCGCCATCGAGAGCTCTCAGGTCTTCATATCTGTAAAACAAAGACCAAGATTTTTCTCTCTCTCGAATTTAAGGGGCAATAGCAACGAGGCCGTGTCACGCAGAAAGGAGAGATCTGTAAAGAAAGATGTGGAAATAGTGTAAGATATATGTATAACTGTAGGTCCACCTACAGGTATTGAGGCCGAGAAGATGAGCACTGGGGGCAGGAGGGCATGCCATACAAAGATAAAAGAAGTTCCATATATTTAGGTAGGTTTTAAAGCTCTGAAATCCAGAGCTCGATATGTTCCTTTCATTTATATCTATGACATTGCTCCAGGCCAATGCAAAACACCGAGGAGGCAAATTTTGTTTTGCTAAGGGGTAAAAAGTAGCACCATCATCATTACTACTTACCCACATAAAGTGGGGTCAGCACGCATCAATGTCACATAAAGTACCCTTCCCCCTTTCATGCCCTTTTAAGCACGAAGCTACCCATTCTTTTCCCATGCCATGAGCCATCAATAGCTATGGGGGGGCTTTGTCCAGTCACAGTTCATGCCCTGGCATAGGAGGGCCCCATGCAGGTACCCATACAAACCAACTCGATGCACACCTATCATACCCAATGGCATTCAGGGGCATGATACCCTTTCCCTCAAACACAATCAACCTATCTATTATGTGGTCTTCCAACCTTTCATACACTACTACATTCTTCGACCATTTTCCCACGAGGTGGGGAAGGCACGCATTAATGACAATAAAAATACTTTCCTCTTGCCAAACTTTTATACTTTATCAAGCACAAAGTAACCCATTCTGTCCCACCCCCGAATAATCGGCTCTTCATAGCGATGGAGCAGTATGTGATGTAGCGTCACGTCCAGTCAGTTTATCCCCGGGAACAAGAGCCGACATAGGTCCACTCTCTCTCAGGCTTTTTCTTTATAATTCCATTCTTTTTCGCTCTTATGTCTGTTCCACCTCAGAAGATTCACAGTTACAACCTCAATCTCATCTCTTCTCACAGCATACCTTTTACTCATTCGTTCCTATCTTTCCTTACAACTAACATCACAATTTTGATCTTTCTTATGCCTTCCATACTTGGCAGATGAGGCAGGATAATGCAGGGTGAGATGTTTCCCATCAGGATGTGTTTGTTACAGGCTGTAGACAAAGTGTGTGGCTGAACTGAGTGACTGAGAAGCTTTAGATTTTTTTTCCAGTATAGTTGATGAAGAGATTCCAGTCGGCTTTGTTGTTGTTGTTGTGGTTCCCCAGGCTCTGTCATCCCAAGAAGCCCGCACCAAGCAGGTAGGACAGCACACTGACTGGATCCGACCATAAGTGATGGAATGTGAAATGTTGTGGTGTTGTCTGAGAGCTGCCGAGTTAGGGCAATTTGCTATGAGATGCGTGACTGTGTGGGGACTAACTTGGAAGAGCAGACAGAGATCTGTATGGGTGTTTGTAGGTGTTGTGACTGGTGGTGTCTGCAGCGAAGTCATGTAAGATGTACTCTCTCTGACCTTAAGAGTTGTGTTTTTGTCAGGTGGGGGAAGGGAGTATTGAGTATTTTTTTGTACTGTGTTTCATTTGCTGGTTGTGGTATGGTATTTAGGATGCTTGTGTAATATCTGTGTGGTGTGTTTACTATTTGTCTGTGGGTGGGTGTGCGGTTTTATAGATAGTGACAGGGGCTGTTTGCATTGTTTACGACAGATGCTAGAAACTGTGTGCTTCTCATGTCCAGATGTTTTATAGTAAGTACCTTGGTTTCAGCATGTAGGTGTTCTATGGGTGTTGTTTGTGTGCTACCAAATATGATTCAAGTGCAGTGTTTTGCGTGATTTGTAACTTGTTTAGATGTGTGTTCGATATGACAGGCGCAGAGGCAGGGCTGGCATAGTCTATTATGGACTGTATATGTTGCTTGTATACTAGAGAGTGTTTCTTTGTGTTGTCCATAAGTTGGGCTTGTTAGTGCTCTGAGTGCAGTGGCATACCTAGTAAATGTACCACCTGGGCAGATGTTTATTTGGCCACCCCTTAAAAGTTCTAACATTTCGAAATGCAGAAAATGGAATACAGGTATATAGATATGCAAAATAAGAAGACAAACGGTAGCAACCCTTTATTTCACTCGAATTTACTTGTATAATGTTTAGACACAAAAAAATAATAGGGAAAATATATTAAAGAAAAGAAGATGAGTGAATTACAAAAACAAACGATTTACAAGTTGATTTTATGTGCATGTTGCCCCCAAAATTGTGCCGCCCATGGTGGACCCTTCCCCCCTCTTGGTATGCCACTGTTTGAGTGTAATAAGTCTTGGCCTGCACTTTGTGATTATGTTGTTTATGTGTGGTGCGAATGACATAGATGTGTTGTATGTTATTCTAAGTATTTGTGTTTCATGTGTGTGGGGTATCATGGAGCTGTTCAATGTTGATTCTGGTCTGTGTTGATGTTCTTTGTTGTGGCTTATAGACTTGGTGGAGCATGTGTCTGCATCAGGGTGTATTGATATGATAATACTTATGTGTATGTTGTTTGGTGGTGTTGGTATGTCATACATGTATAAATTGAAATGTGTGGGGCTTAGGACAGAGCCTTGTGGGACACCATTAGGGAAGTTTCTAATAGTGGATGACTCGTGATTGTAGTGGACGAATGATTGTCTTCTTGATAGGTAGTTGGCTAGCTAGAGTTTGGTGTTGTTGTGTAGTGTTGTGTTGTAAATTTTATTAATGAGGAGTATTCTGGAAATTTCATTATTTAATGAAATCTCCAGAACACTCCTCATTACTTATGTCTATTGTTACTAGGAGTGTTCTGTGTGGCGGTTGTCTGGAGTTGATGCCATCTTGTACTGTTTTTGTGAGATTAGTGAGTAGTGTTGTGGTTGAGTGGTCCGGTCTGTAGCCGTGTTGTGTGGGTGACAGTGGAATATGTGGTTATCTTGCGTAGGAGAAGGCATTCTGCGACTTTGGATGGTGAGCAGAGTAGTGTTATGGGTATGTATGATGCTGCTTCTGTGGATGTTTTGTTTGGTTGTTGTAGTTTAGTGTAATGTGTGAGGTTGGTGTGATTATGGACGTCTCAATGTCTATTTGTATGATGATTGGGAAGTGGTCAGAGGATAATGCAGTATGGGATTGCAAGGTTGTTTTGGTGGCTAGGTCAGGTGAGCAAAGGATGATGTCCAGGAAGGTGTCTTAAGAGCAAGTGCTCATGGGTTTGCATGTAGAGGTAGACGGGTTGTTCTGTATGAATAGGTGGTTTTAAAGTGTTCTGTGACTTCAACCGGGTGGGGTCTTGGGCATTAAAGTCACCCACAATGAGGGCGTTATTTTGTTGTGTTGGAAGGTGGTCGAGTGCAGGCTTCTAGTTTGATGGACAGGATGCAGGCCTGCAGGGGGTAGTATGTAGAGGTTGGTGAAAGCGCTTCTGTTTTGTTGATGCATGCTCAGATGGTTTGGATTTCCATTGAGTCATGGAAGCTGAGGTAACTCTAAAGGTATTGGTGAAGAGGATGGCAGCTCTGATGTATGTGATTAGGCTTCACTATCCATTGTTTGGTGTCTGTCTTTTCTTGTGTGAATGTAGCTGCTACTTTTGTGATGAAGCCTGAGTTGCAAATTTTGGATTCCTGGATGAAGTGTTTTGAGTGTGTATTTTGGTGATGACTGGGTGTGTGTGACTTTGGATTGCAGGATGGGCTGAGAAGAAAGGAAGGGGTATTGTACCTTGCTGTTGCCAGGGGAAACATGGAGAGGTTGTTTTCTTTGTGTGGAAGGTGTGTAAATGGTGGTGGGCTGTTGTGGATGTGTAGATGAATGATGAGTCGTGGATGATGATCATACTGGAAACCAGCACAGTGTGTGGTCTAGTGGGACCAGCTTCCATAGGTAGAAACCCCATTCGGACTGGCAGCTCTGGGGCAGCAACTATGAGGTGTTCCTCAGAGGCAGGGGAAAGGAACAGAGTGTTGCCAGGGAAAACATTGGTGTGAGAGGTTGTTTTCTTTGTGTGGTTTCTCTCAACATGAAAGCATCCAGAGTAACATCATACACCCTTGCACAGAGCCTGTGTTTATCAAATTACTCACTGGTCATGTATGTGTTTATATGCATCTCCATTATATGCTCATGTGCAGTATTAAATGTCTGTTATTGCACCTCCTACTTCTTCTTCACTACACATTCCATTACAGCTTCCTGAAATTTGTTCCACATTTGGCATAATCCCTATGTTCAAACTTCCTCTTTCCTGCTTTCAAAGTATTCTAGCATACAATTCTCTCTCTGAATGATTCAAAACCATTTTACTTCTGATTCTTCCTTGCAACTTTCCTCATCTCTCCTACATTAACTGTTAGTTTGTTTGGTTTACCTAACCCTTTTTGCACAAGATGCTTTCACCATTGTCACTGGGTGTGCAGTTCTCTTTTTTTCAATGTCTTGTACTTATGCTTGAAATAGGCAATGGAGGTATACAAATCCAACTTCCATGATTTTATCAAAAGTTAAATGCCTAAGGATTGGGGTCAGGAGACTCCACAGATCAGGTTGGTCTTAAGGGTGACCTATTCCATCTCACTTTTTCATCTTGTCATTGCCAAAAGTTAAGAAGATTTACTTTTCCATTCTTGTCAACCTTAAACTTTTTCAGTATTCCCATTCTATTTATCCACCTATTTCCTTTCTCACTAACATTTCCCACATTATTTCTAAATGATGATTCTGTCTTTGTTGATTACACAAGTTTCTTTTCCCAACTATGAGGTAAACTTACCGTATGATTTCTGCCTGCAAATTCATGAGGTCTTTCCGAAGCACATATGGAGGATTAGATACAATTAAGTCGAATTCCAACCTTGGGAGGGTTGGAAAGGATGCATCTGTGACTTTTCCCTGAATCACATGAAGACGGCCACTCACATTCAAGTCACAGGCATTTTCGAGGGTCAATTCAGTGGCATACCGACTTTGATCAACAGCTACACACTCCAGCTACAAGAGTGAATGTTTGTTAATAAAAGATTAAGGAATCCTTAAGATGATGAAGGATAGGATAGGAATTGTGGAAGGAAGGTAGCAGTGTAAGTGCCTCACAAAAATTTCTACAAAGAAAACCTTTGTCTACCTTATATCTTTGATGTCAGAAAGAAACATTTCAAAATGCCCCCTCCCCCTGAGGATTACAAAAATACAAATTTGCTTCCCTAGGGATGGATGAGAGGGCACAGAGACTAAAAATAATACAAGTGTCAAACTCCTTTGTATTTCTGCAAAGAAAACTTAGTATGACCATTCTCTGGAGAATAAGAGGAAGATTGCACTCAAGATTAGGTTTTTGAGTAAGGATGGATATGTATAGTTTCAAAACTTGTATTATAATAAAATTATTTCTGGGTTAAATGTCAGCTGCCTGCAAGGACTTTTCGAAAAGTGCTCTCGAGCTCTCCAGCAAAGGCCAAAGAATCTCCCTTATCTTCAAAAATGGATGCAGCCTCAGGCTGTTACCTGGCCTTGCCGGGTCCATGGTCTACACCCCCTCTCCCTTATTCTCTATTCTTCCTACAGCTCCAACTTTTCTCCATGATGGATGCTACCCGTGACCACTCATCTTCTCTTCACCTTAGCCAGTGGCATAGAATAAAACTGGTCCACTCACGATGTATCCACCACTCTCAAGCTTCCACCCTCTGCAACTCATGGCACCATACCTGATGCACCAAGTTAGTTCCTAAACAATTACACATGTGAGCAGACCTGCAACCTTGTATACATCATGCATACCACCCACTCCCTTAACATTCTCCAATTCAAGACCAATGGGATCCAAAACAAGCAGCAAGATTAAAAAAAGAAGTAAAACAAAAACATCTACATTGCCCTAATCTTGGAAACACACTAACTCACCAATCACACCTAAAAACTTCATACAAGTATACTACATTAAGGCATGATGTACACCCAGCACAGCACAGCACAGCTTGCTTACCTTGATACACAAGGTAATCTACACTCCAATATAAACAGACACACTTTTAAAAATAACCATATAACAAACTCCAATCAGTCAACATAATGTAATTCAATGGATGACAAAGGCCACAAGGGCCTATCAGAGGTCATCCGAGTCAAGACACCTCATAAACTGTATTCACAAGATTGCATCTGAATCATGGCTTGTTAAAAAACTAAATCATACAGCTTCTGATTAAAAATGTATCACCATCATAGCCTGTCAAAAAACTAAATCATGTAATACGCATAACAATAATATTATATATACACAAATAAATATTACAATAGGTAAATTGCTCCAATACAAGTGAAAAACCATGATAACATACCATCTCTATATACTCATCTAACCTGCTCTTGAAAACAATTAAATATGGACTGCTTATTGTCTCCAGTGGTCGACCATTCCAGTAATCTACACTCTGTTGGTGAAAAAAATACTTTCTCACATCCAACCTACACCTGTGTTTTTTAATTTTCAAGTGGTGGCCCCTAGTCCTATTAGTATCTTCAAAATTAAAGAACTTTCTAAAATCCTACTTATTTGTCAAAGAACAAATTTTGAAAAGCTCAATCACCTATCATTAGCTCATATATATTATAAGTCCTCCCAGATGATACGAGGGGTGGTCAATAAGTCTTGCGAATCGGTAGGGCAAAACAGAGGAAGGGGGATAGCTGTTTGTGGGGGTGTTAGGACAAGTTATGGCAAGTCAGGACCTGCAGCCACACGCTCCTGCCTCGTCTATTTAAGAAGCAGTAGCTGATCGCAGATCGTCAGTCACAAATTTTTCAACAATGGAGAAGGTTGAGCACCGTGCAGTGATCAAATTTTCGACCAAGGAAGGCAAGAATGCAAAGGAGATCCATGAACGCATGGTTGCAGTGTACACTGACACCGCCCCTTCCTATGCAACCATTGCTCGCTGGAATAGGGAGTTCCGCCATGGTCATGAGTCCCTTGAAGATGACCCCCATCCAGGACGCCCGTCAGACGTGACCAACGAGACAATGTGGCCCGTGTGGAGAGGATGATCCTCGAAAATTGACGGGAGAAGGTCGAAGAAATCGAGCGACAACTTGGAATATCACATGGAAGTGTTATCAACATCATCCTCGACAATTTGGCCATGAACAAGGTCTCTGCCCGTTGAGTCCCTAGAAACCTCACGCCCCATGATCGACTTCAACGTCGTCAAAGTCCACAAGGCCAGAGTTGCACAAGCTGCCCTGCGCGAGTGCAGATTCAAGGAGCTCAACCATCCCCCCCTACAGTCCAGATCTGGCCCCTAGCGCTAGCGACTACTTTTTATTCCGCCAGATCAAGGCTGCACTGTGTGGATGCCGGTTTGGGGACGATGAAGATGTCCCGCTCAACGTCCAGGAGGGGCTTGAACAGTAGTCGGGAATTCAAAGCCTCATGGACAAGTGGCGCAAGTGCATTGAAGTCGAGGGTAGTCATATTGAAAAATAATAAAACACTTTTCCTCATATCTCGTTTCCTTATATCCGAATTGCAAAACTTATTGACTGTCCCTCGTATGTAAAATACTGCCAAGTGTAGTATCCTATTTTTACTTACCTTAATATCTATCCACAGTGACAACTTCTTCCTGATTTATTGAATTATTTAGATTTGAGGCAGTTATTTCTTATACAGGGAGGTTTTTTTTTACATGCCCTACTTTTGAAGTTTAATAAAATCAAGAATAATTTTGTAATCATAATGAAACTTTTAGAAGTTGTTGGTAATATTTGAAAGTTCTTTGTCCTATGAACCTCCCAGGTGAGGCGTCGGTCAAATACAAGACCAAGGAAACGGTGCGATTCAACCACTTCCAGGCGTACCCATTAAGAAACAAGTCTGGGTCGGGGTGGAGCCGTGGATGGCAGCAGAAGTGCACCACCTTAGTCTTGGCCAAAGAAAACCGAAACCTGTGCGCTTCGGCATAGCGAGAGACGCGGTTCAATGCCTGTTGGAGTCGACGCTCCAGAGTTAGCATCTGGGCCGCGGCAAAAGAGATCGAAAGGTCGTCCACGTAGAGCGTATTGAGAACATCTTGCGGCAGCACCGAGGTGGTGCCGTTGATGCTCAGGGCAAAGAGTGTGACAGTGAGGACACTTCCCTGCGGGACACCCTCCTTCTGCTCCTTTGGGCCGGAGAGGGCTTCCCCCACCCGTACACGGAATCGACGATCTCGAGAAAATTCAGATATAAAGACTGGGAGGCGTCCCCTCGACGCTCCAGAGAGTCTCCATGATACCATATCGCTGTGCGGTATCAGAGGCCTTCTCCAGATCGAAAAACACTGTGGCGTAGTGCTGTCTACGAAGGAAGGCTTCGCAAACGACATTTTCCAGTCGGAGCAGAGCATCCGACGTGGAGTGGAACTTGCGGAAGTCGCACTGTGCAGAAGACAGATGGCCTCCGCTGTCCAGGAAAAAGGCTAATCTAAAGTAACCAATTTCTCCATCAACTTGCACACACAAGAGGTTAGATTTTTTTTTTTTTTTTAAGAGCTCATCTGGCGACTGCCTACTTGGGCATTAGTTGCCGTATTAAAACTGGCCTAGTTCTAGGCTACTTTAAAATAAAATTAGAGAAAAAAAAAAAAAACCACCCCAAAAGGGAGAAAGGAAGCAAGCTGGTGCGTCGGGAAGAGGTCCCCCCGGCACAGGAGCGTGCAACTAAAGGAAAAAAACAAACAAAAAAAAAAAACAAATGCAAAAAAAACAAAACAAAAAACAAAAAAAACAAACCTTGCTTAAATAATAGGGAGAAGGCCGGCCTCCCCCACGAAGTCAACAAGTCAATGTGCACGAATCTGAACCGAGCACATGGGACAGGCGGTAGCGACCCCGCTCATCCCGGTACTGGGACAGGTATCGTGCGCGAAGATCACCCAGACTGGGACATTCGAAGAGAATGTGCCGAACAGTCTGGGGGACGACGCAGTCGTTGCAATAGGACGCAGGCGAGCGCTCCATCAAATAGCGATGTGTCACACGAGTGTGGCCGATTCGGAGACGACAGAAAGCAACCTGAAGCCGCCGCGGCATTGGGGGATAGGTCCATGGGAACAGTCGCGGCGCAATGGCACGCAACTTTAAGTTCCCTTCGACCGACTCCCATCTTCTTTGCCAAGCAGTCCGAAGAGCTGCCCGTATTCCTGCCATGTAGTCAGTGTGAGGAAGAGCGAAACACTGGTCCGGTCGCAGAGTCCTCGCGGACTCTTTGGCGCGCTCATTCCCCGCAATTCCTACATGTCCAGGAACCCAGCAGATGATAATCTCGACAACTGCCCGGCTCGCCAAAACCGTGGCGTCACGGATTTCGCGAACCAGGGGATGCGGAGATTCCAATGCCCCGAGAGCATTCAGGGCGCTTTGTGAGTCGCTATAGATCACGATCCGGTCTCCGAACCGGGCACGTCGCGTAATCTCCCGTACCGAGTGGTGTATTGCCACCAGCTCGGCCGTGAAGACAGACGCAGCGCCTGGTAGAGCCCCGCTGACTTCAAACAGAGGGGATACGGCGTGGAAGCCGACCCCCTCTTGGGACTTGGAGCCATCCATATACACTGGCACGGCACCAGCGTGACACGATGTGTGCTCCAAAAAGGTTGAACGTAATTCTCCCGGCGCAGTACAAGCTTTGGGAGCAGAGGCGTGGCGACAAATAGCCAAATGTGGTACCCTCCAGGGTGGCGTCCTGGGCAGAACCAGGGGCGCCACCGGCCCGAGAGCTATATCTACCTCTCGAAGGAGTTTCCTGGCCCTAAACCCAAAGGGCTTAGGGTATGACTGGCGTCTCTCGGCGGCATAGGCACCATCGAGATCAGCTGCGGATGCAGTGAGAGCTGTTGGCGACTGAGGGAGGCACCAGGCTCGCGCGTACAGGCGAGTGATGCACTGCACGCGGCGCAGAGCGAGTGGCATCTCCCCAGCATCGACCAACAGGCTCTCAATGGGGAAAGTGCGGAAGGCACCGGTCGCAAGGCGAAGGCCGGTGTGGTGGATCGAATCTACCTTCGGCAATAAACGCTCGGCTGCGGATGCATAAAACTCGCATCCGTAGTCGAGCTTCGAGCGAACAAAGGATCGATAAATAAGTAAGGCAGTAGCCCTATCAGCGCCCCAAGCGCTGAACGTCACGGAACGGAGAATGTCCATGGCGCGGGTACAAGAGACCCTAAGGGTGCAAATATGAGCCTCCCAGGTGAGGCGTCGGTCGAATACAAGACCAAGGAAACGGTGCGAGTCAACCACATCCAGGCGCACCCCATTAAGAAACAAATCTGGGTCGGGGTGAAGCCGTGGATGGCGGCAGAAGTGCACCACCTTAGTCTTGGCCAAAGAAAACCGAAACCTGTGCGCTTCGGCATAGTGAGAGACGCGGTTCAATGCCTGTTGGAGTCGACGCTCCAGAGTTGGCATCTGGGCCGCGCCAAAAGAGATCGAAAGGTCGTCCACGTAGAGCGTAGCGAGAACATCTTCCGGCAGCACCGAGGTGAAAACTCCAGCCGGCGACCTTCCGAGACATGACGACGTGCATTGAATGCTGGCGGAGCAGCATCCCGGCTAGAGAATGTGGAAAAAGCGGTCGCGAAGGATTCCGCCACGGACGCGGGGTCCGAGATTGCGGTCCCATTATCCTCGAGAACGGGAGGGAGGTCCTGCGAGAACTTGCCCCGAATCCTTTTGACTTGCTTCCACACCTCTGTAAAAGGGGTCTTTCCCGTTAAGTGAAGACACGTATGCCCCTAAGAAGAGCGGCGGACATGCTTCGAAATATACCAGAACCTAGCCCTAGGTCGACGAAATTCACCGACAGTGAAATCGTTCGGGCGGCGCTTATAGCGCATGTAGGCATAACGCTTCTGTTTGAGGGCCGTCTCACACTCGGCCGACCACCATGGGAGTGGTCGGCGTGCAAAACCGCCAGACGTTCTAGGAATAGTAGTCAGGCCCGCAGCGATGAGGTTGTCGGAGAAGAACTCAACGGCCTCATCTACCGACCTAAACTCCTCGACTGAGATAGAGAATTCAGTCATTTTCTGAAATGCAGGCCACCGCGCCCGCGCTAAGCACCACCGAGGTGGGCTCTCAGGCGGCAGTTGCCCTGAAAATGATAATTGAATGGGAAAATGATCACTACCATGGAGGTCATCGACCACCCCCCAATCAAAATGAGGCTGTGCATCCGAAGAGCACAAAGATAGGTCAAGGCAAGAAAATGAAGCGGTTCTCGGACAGTGATGCGTAAACTCATCCACGTTTAGGACACCCATCTCAAGCTCTTCGATCAGATCGGCAAGGACTTGTCCCCTGGGATTTATGGAGTAATCTCCCCAGAGAGGATTCCTGCCGTTTAGATCTCCAAGCAAGAGAAAGGGCCTCGTCAACCGTGCCACGACGCGGCGGAAGTCCCACGCGTCGAAGTCAGCTGACGGTGGAATGTACGCAGAAATGATAGTATATCTCCTATCGATGTGCAGCTGCACAGCCACTGCATGAAAGGAGGTATCTAAAGAGAAAGGAAGAACGGAGACATCATGCCGGGTGTAAACCGCGCATCCCCCAGCCCGGCCATCTCGTGGTGGTGGGGTCGCAAGACCCTTATACCCCGGGAGGGTGGGCAGGGGGCACGCGCCTAGCATGGTCTCCTGCAAAAAGATAGCTTACGGGGAACGGGACGAGACGAGCCTCCGCAGCTCCTACCAGTTGGCCCAGAGTCCACGGCAATTCCATTGAAGGAATATGCCCTCCAGGCCTAGCTCGGAGACGCGGGGGCCCTCCTCGAACAGAAGACCCTCACGGGAATGGCCGTACGCTTCCCGGAGGCAGAACCCCAGGCGCTGACGCCTTCGAGGACTTATTGGGGGAGGTTATGCTCGCCATGCGAGTCTTTTCCTCCCCCCGCCTCGAAACCTTAGGCGGGCGTTGCGGCTTCGGAGGCGGGGCGGGCCCTCGTTTCGAGGAACCACCGTCTCCGAGCCACTCGCTCCACAATTAGGCATGGGCGAAGGAGCCGGAAGATGGCCTAGAGACCAACTTCAGGGGTGTTGCCTCCTGTGAGTCTAACGACTCGGTGGAGGCGCGTGGCCGTTTCTCCTTACGGGAAACGGTCACGCTGGGGAAAGAGAGGGGAGCCATGGTTTTAGCCGGGGCTGGGTGTGAACCCTTTTTGCCGCCAGCTTTACCAGGGAAGCGCCCGAGTTGAGTAGAGCCCGCTGAAGGGCTCCGAATGGGCGCGGAAACAACCGTGCTCGTTGGCCTGGAAGTGTCAGGAGCAGAGGGTGCCTTTCTAACTATTGAGGCATATGACGTCCCAGGCAAATTCGGGCGCGCCCGGACCAAGTGCTTAGCCTCGCGGAATGAGAGTCGATCCTGGGCCTGAACTGCCAGGATTTCTTTCTCAAGGAGATTTGCACCACATTGCTTCGAAGAAGCTGGGTGCGGCTCTCCGCAATTGACACACTTGGCCACACACGATTTAGACTTAGCCTGTGTGGCCTTGGAGCCATTTACACAAACTTCGGGTGACCCCGACTTTGCATGTCTACAAGAACGATTCGTATGGCCGAAGCGGTGACAGTAATAGCACTGCCGCGGCAGTGGCACGAATGCCTTCACGCGGTAGCGGTACCAACCGGCACGCACCAACTCAGGGAGCTTGTCACAGTCGAACGCGACGAAGAGTGTAGGGGTGGGTCTCAAGGCCCCTGCCTGTTTTCTCATTACACGTTCGACCTTGACCGCCCCATGGTCGGCCAGCTCTAAGGTGATGTCCTCAATGGAGTACTCAACGAGTTTCCTCGCATAAACTACTCCTTTAAAAAAGTTCCTGGTAGAGTGCGGCGTCGCACTCACCGGGGTGCCATGAAGTGTCCGAAGAGCACTATCTTGGCCGCCTCGGCGGGATTCGCCCATTCGACAGAAGGCTCCTGTCCGAGAAACGGGTCACCTTCGGCTCTCTACCAATTGCACTAGCTAATACTCTCTTCTGATTGATCATGTTGCCCTTGGCCAACATGGTGCCATCAGTGGAGCGAATAACGAGGAAGCGTTTGAAGCCAGCGGGCTCGAAAACGCTAGGTAACCTCTGAATGATGGGCCCCGATGTCATCGAGGCTCCGCCCTGTGCAGTTTTGGTCTTTGTTGTAGTCAGGGGCTCTACACCCGGGGAGGCAGAGGGGCCGGATGTGCCGATCTTGGCTTGGTAGCTTGCCAAAGTGGCAGCAGACCCATCCGTCCCCGCATCCCCCGCAGATGGAGAGGAGTTCCGAGTCTTCTTAAGTCTTTTTTGTCTTTTTCTTTTTTGGAGAGGAGGGCGGGGAATGAACCCGCTTCTCACCTCCGCCTATAGGAGCCCCTAGGCCAGATGGACCGGCCTCAGCCAGGTCCCTCTCCGAAATGGAGAAGGTCCTGGTAGTCGCAGGGGCACCGGTTGGAGGAGATCCCTCTCCTCGTTGTGCTGCCGCGGAGCCCTCAGCCGTTTGAGGAGGACCTTGCATAGGGGCGGATTCGGGTTCGGTGCTTGGCACCGAGCCTGGATTCCTCCCCCATGGAAGGCCCTACCGTCTGAGGCTAGGTTTCCTCAAGGATCATGTCTATCACAGGAGGGGCCTCCAGTTGGCCATCCCCTCCCAAGACATCGCAGGTCCCCTTGGCAGCGTCACCAGTCTTATGCGGGGAGGCACAGGCCTTGACCCCGGCAAGGTTTAATATTCTTGCCAGCAGGTCTTTTGAGGGCAGTGACCGAAGGGGCCTGGCTTCCCTCTCCCCCTTAAGGAGGGTTTGCCCTACCGAGCCGCTTACACGAGGAATGGTTGGCAATGGGCTGCCTGCTGGCTTTCTTGGCAGTTCCCTTAGAAAGCAAAGGTGGGACTGCTGCTGGAAATAGGGAGGTGCCCGAAAGCACCTCCAGAGAAGGGGGTGAGGGGAGTCCCCTTCACCCGTAGGCGTAGGAGTGGAGTAAGCCTCTTCTACAGTTAAAGAAATATGGAGGGTCCCCTGCGCAAGCACAGGGGGGGAGGGGGGACCTCCATCGATGTACAAGGGGGAATGGGGAGAGATTTGGGGTTTTTTTTTAGATTTGCATACATGGGCATGGTGACTCTCTTTTTTCTATGGGAAGCAATAGCTCATCACCTCTCACAGTTGCCTGCACTGCAAGAGGTGTTTACAGGCCTGGCAGTCCATCGGCATGGCGGCTCCACCTTAGACACGGCGTAAAACTGATATAGTGTGAAGAGGAAAGGAAAAGGGATGCGATGAAGGTATGGGTGGGGATGAAGCAGGTTGTTAAAAAAAAACCCATCCCGAACCGGAGCTCAGGGGTTAGGGAATGTTGTCCCCTCCCCCTTCAGCTCCGATCCAGGATGGTTGGCTTGAGAAGAAGATTAGCATCTATCCTGTGAAATTAGAGGCTGACCAGAGAAAGTTGTGGGAGAGGTTGTATGAAAAGCGACGAAGTAGGGGAGAAATACAGGCTATCTGAATGAAGGAAGAGAGGCTAAGCTGGGTATTTGCTTGAAGAGCATCTGCAAAACTTACTCCTGGTTGGATGTATAGTTCTTTTGCTCTCCTTCTAGCATCCTTTATGCTAATTCTGTATTTATTTTGGAGAGCAATAACCTCTCTCTCATATAAGAAAAAGGTGCACTGGTTAGAGCTTGCAGGGTGTTCACCACCACAGTTGGCACGACAAGGGGGACATGAGCATGGTGTTCCATGGAAGTCAGAAGAACAATTGATACATAGCCTCATCTGTCTGCAGTATTTGCTGACATGCCCAAAATGTTGGGGATTTTCAACATCGGGCTTCACGGGGATACACAAGTAGCCAACCTTGATGTTTTTAGGAGGTTCCAACCGATTGAAGGTTAGTATAATGTTAGCTGAAGGAACTCTGGTGTTATTGAAATTGCAGGTGACACGGTATGCGCTGATTACTTTCTGGGGAGTCAGTTTATCAAGTCGGTCCACATCGTATTCAATCAGCTCCCCTGACCTGATAACCCCCTTGCAGGTATTAAAGGTAGGGTGGGCTGAAGAGGAGATATTTAGTGAAGCTAGAGAATCAAAGGTTTTGATTTTTTGGTGTTGTTCAAATGAAGTCGATTCCACTACCAGACAGCCATCATTTCTAGGCCACATTTGGGCTGGTTCACCACATTTTGCAACAAAGTCTTCATAAATGTTGAAAATATCAGCCTTACTCAATGGCTTATCGTTATCTGATTTCAGTAGCACAAATTTTTCATAGTCAAAGTCATCATTGACCTCATAACCAAAAGGATCGAGTCTATGGAGAACATGGTGATTGACGGCATGGGGACCAGAAGCTGCGGCCTCTGGGAAAAGTTTTATTGTTTTTACCCATATATATTTGTGTTAATAAGAACATGTACCCTGGGAAAGTGGACATGTTACTGTAGCTGCCCCTGACAAGGCGCTTTACACCATCCTCGGGGTAGCCCTTCCCCACGCTACATCTGTCATTTTAAAAAAGGTGCAGCATCATGAATGAAAGTTTGAGGATGGCTAGGCTAAGACCCGAGCTGTGGGCAGCTATCATCTCCAGAACGAGTATGGCCTATGGCGATACCTTCAGCGAACAAATCGGCAACCCATACAGTGGTACTCGGCATGAGGGTGTGAGGATCGTTAGTCTGAATCCTCTACAGTGGCCTGTTCAGCAAGGTTGGTTGGAGCCCTGAAGACTGACTGATGGGAAGTAGTGACCATCTCGGTCAGTCTTCACTGACATAACCCACTGCATCATTCGAGTACACAAGCTCCTCCACCACGACAAGGTGATCTTCATGGAGGGGCGGAAGGAGAGGAGCCCCAAGTCTTTTTTTGTTTCTTTTCTTTTTAAGAGTGGAGGGTGGGGAATGAACCTGCTTCTCCCCTCCGCTGACAGGAGCCCCAGGGCCAGATGGACCGGCCTCAGCAAGGTCCTTCTCTGAGATGGAGAAGTTCTGGCAGTCGCAGGGGCACTAGCTGAGGAGGAGATCTCTCCCCTCCTTGTACTGTCTTGGAGACCAGAGACGTTTGAGGAGGACCTTGCTTGAGGATGGATTCAGGTTCAGTGTTTGGCACTGAGCCCAGATTCGCCCCTATGGAAGGTCCTACGGTCTGGGGCTGGGTTGCCTCAAGGACCATGTCTATCTTGGGGGTGGCCTCCATGTGGACATCTCTCCCCCAGGACATCAAGGTCCCATTGAGAGCGGTGTCTTTAGTCCGGTTAGAGGGACGGGGGCACGTGCCTTGACCCCTGCTAGGTTTAATATTCGAGCCAGCAGGTCTTTTGATGGAAGAGACCGATGGGCCTCTTCTTCCCTCTCCCCCTTAAGGGTGTTTGCCCTACCGAGCTGTTTCAATGGGGAGCGGTTGGTTATGGGCTGCCTGCTGGTTTTCTCGGCAGTCCCCTTGGAAAGTAAAGGGGGGACTGCTGCTGGAAAGAGGGAGGCACCCGAGGGCACCTCCAGACAAGGGGGTGAAGGGATGTCCCCTACGCCCGTAGGCAAAGGAGAGGAGTAAGCTTCCTCTCTTGTCAAAGAATTTTGGAGGTTCCCCTGTGAAAGCACAGGGAGGGGGGGCCTCCATTTTTTCATTGGAGCTGCCTGAAGGTGGCTCCGTCGATGGTGAGGGGGAAAGGGAAAGATGTTTCTTTTTTTGAAAGTTTCATCATCGGGCATGGGGACCCTATTTTTTTCACAGGATGAAGACACTAATCACCCCTCACAGTAGCCCACTCTGCAAGGGGTGCATATGGGGCTGGCAGAGCCAGGTGCCGCCATTAAGGCCACCCCTCCAGCCTGGTGACTTGGCAGCCCTTCAGCATGGCGGCTCCACCTTGGGCACGGCATAAAAAGGATAGAGTGTGAAGTGAGAAGGAAAGGGGATGTGAGGAAGGTAAAGGGGATGTGAGGAAGGTAAAGGGGATGTGAGGAAGGTAAAGGGGATGTGAGGAAGGTATGGGTGTAGATGAAGCAGGTTGTTAAAAACTTACCATACCAAACAGGAGCTCAGGGGTTAGGGAACATTGTCCTCCACCCCCAATCCGGGATAGTTGTCTGAGAACCTCAGCATCTACCCTGTGAAAATAGAGGCTGACCAGAAAAGGGTTGTAGGGGAAATGAGGAAGTAGGGGAGAAACACAGGCTGTCTGAAAGAAAGAGAAGAGGCTAAACTGGGGCCGGATGGGGTGCTGAGTCGCATCAGTACGGCGGCCAGGAAGGCAAATCACTGCACCCCTTACGGGAAAGCAATGTCCAAACTCAACACCCTCAGAACACTATTCCACACCTACTTTAGACAACACAAAACTCTGACAATCATAAACAGTTTGTCTGCATAAGACAGAGCACTGCATCTCCAGCCTGGGCACCAATCATATCTAATAAAAACCTATACAGGCTACAAACAGTCAAAAATACTGCCCTCCACATTGCAACTGGCTGCACAAAAACTACCCGAATACACCACCTCTATGCTGAAAAAAGAATCCTTCCAAATTAGGAGTACTTAAACATGATATGCAGAGATCTTCAGTAAACTGCTATGACTCTCATACAGACCTACCTCCACACATTCAACTCTCCAAGCCATCCTGTTGCCCTCTACACCTAATTGATATATAACTTACCCCCAACCCAAACAAACCACAAACAACTTTACCCAGATAACACTTCAAAACTAACTGCAAAATGCCCTACTCCAAAGTGCCTTCCCCTTAATAGTTTTAAGTTCTATACTAATCTGTTTTCTATTTTCTTATAGGTATGAGTAATTTTCAAGTTAAAATTTTCAATTAAAATGTAAAGGTATAAAGAAAGATCATAAATTGACTATAACAAAAATGGAGATCCGGAAATTCCTCAAACTAATTGGAATTGTAGATTTGTATGATTCTTGTTTCTAGGCTGTAAACTGCATAAACTATTTGAGAAGTTAAATCTTTCACTTTTGTAAAAAGACTTAAGAATAATAGTTTTCTTCTATATAAAATGTTTTAGCAATATAAACTTAAAATTGTAAATTATTTGTTTATGAATTAAAGCCAGACTTTGTAGTCTTCCCTTATTTATGCTAACTACACCAGTTTCACTGGCTCTCCTATGATCAGGACACCACCCTACACTACATGAACACAAAAACGCATTAGATCACTCCCTCCTGTTACTGCCCCAGCTGCAACATGAAAACATTGCCTATCTTATCCTATCTCTGAAAGTGTTTATTGTCCTGCCACAGTAAACTTTAGAAAATTGGAATTTTTAAGCTAGGAAGGTATATTCAAACCATACAAGAGTAATTTCCTTTAGATGCTCCCTCCCAGTTCACCTGCAAGGGGCCCTAGTGTGTATCCTGCAAGGGAAAGTCAGCTGTAGAAGGACATCTGAAAGGTTGCATGCCCTCCCAGCTCCAATGCAAAAGACCTGTAGCTATATATTTTTGACATATTTTCACTACCTCTATCTTTAGTAAGACACTCTTGCTGGATTTTGCTTTGAATTAATTAAAAACAAAATCCCTCCCAATCCCAACATTTTTAAGAGATGGTTCATTAGAAGAATCCTTTTCATCTCTTATCTTCACTCTTGTCTGTCCAGAATGGTGAATGGACAAGCTTCTGAGTGGGTGCCCGTTACTAGCGGGGTGCCTCAAGGTTCTGTCCTAGGACCACTACTATTCATCATCTACGTCAACGACATGGACAGTGACATGGTTGGCAAGATTTCCAAATTTGCCGATGATACCAAGCTTGGTATGAACGTTGCAAAGGATGGAAATACTGCCCGCCTGCAGGAAGATCTTGGGAAGATTGGGGAGTGGTCGGACACGTGGCAAATGCCTTTTAATGTGAGCAAATGCAAAGTGATGCATATTGGCCACCGAAACCCCCAATCTCAGTATATCCTTAAGGGCACTGCTATTGAATCCACTGACACTGAGAAGGACTTGGGTGTAACAATCACTGGTGACCTCAAGTTCTCAAAACAGTGCATTGAGGTGGAGAAAAAGGCCCAAAGGATGCTAGGCTACATAAAGCGCCAGTTTGGATATCGGAACAAGGAGATTGTACTGTGTTTGTACAACTCACTTGTCCAACTGCACCTGGAGTATGCCGTACAATTTTAGAGTCCTTCATTTCAAAAGGACATCATGAGATTGGAACCTCTATCAGACATAAAAGTTATGAGTATAGATTAAAGGAATTAGATCTGTTCTTGTTGGAAACACGTAGACTGCGTGGTCAGCTTATTGAAGTTTTCAAAATACTTTGAGGGTTCAACAATGTAGACTACTGGGACATTTTCACACTCGTTGAGAGCAGAACAAGAAATCACAGCTTTAAACTTGAACTGAAAAGTTACAACCGTGATCTGTGTGGAAAATTTTTCACCTACAGTATCTGCAGTAGTTGAAACGCACTTCCAGTAGAAGTTGTCAACAGTGAATCTGTTGACCAGTTCAAGTCAAGACTAGACAGGGTCTTGAAAAAAAATGGCCATTTAAGGATGTAAGCATTTGAGCAGAGATATGCCCACTCGACTGCTAGTCCAAAGGTACCGTCATTGAATGGACCGTAAGGTCTTCTTGGGTACTTTCTTTCCTTGTTACTCCTTGTTACCTAGATAAACCAGTCTTTCACATACTGGGGGCATTTAACCTTTCCTTTTTCAGTCCAATCTTTGAATCGACCCAATAAACACAACTATGGTGCTGACCAAGGTGCGTATCCTTCCGTGACTGTCCTTTGCTTACGGTTAGCTAATTGCATACAAGATTGCGCATGACAGCCATTTAGTTTACTCCAAACCGTGAGTGTGTTAAGTCAACTAAGATTTGGTAGCAGAGAAAGGTTATGGCATCATCTAATAATGTTTGTTCATCTAAGTGCCCACCTAAATTTGATGATTAATTGAGTTACGAGAATTGGAAATGCAATATACAAATATGGTGTGAACTAACTGATCTAGACAAAACTAAGTGTGTGCTGGCCATACATCTGTCTGGCTAGTAGAGCTAGAGCCGCATCATCAGAAATAAGTGTAGTGGATATGAAGAAAGATGATGGAGTTGAAGGCAGTTTCATGCTTTTCATAATTTATACAACCTATGACATTCAGATGATATAAAGATTGATGATTTTGTTAGTAAATTTGAACACATATATTTAAAATTTGGTAAAAACTCCTGTACATATGGATGATGGTCCATGGTGATGGCAAGAACAATTCCAGTCATGGCGAGCAACACCCAACTGAGGCAGTAGTTTGTTATCCTCCAGAAAATCATGACTATGTGCCTCAGGTAACAGCCACAGATGATTCAGTTGAATGTGATGATGCATGCCATCAACATTTAGGAGTCATTAACAAACGCTGTTCAACCTCAAGATTTAGGAAAATCAATAACGAAGTCTGTTTAACCTACCGCATATCAAAATACGATGTGCATTCTGCTACTGGTGAGTTAGTGTCTGGAAAAGTGTTAAGCCGAACAGGAAAATGATTCTGACAGTAGCATTGATTGGATCAATTTAGATGATTTAAGTGAGTGGTCTCCTGTTGCTGCTGCTGCTAAAAGGGCTGTTATGTTTAGTTCAGATGAGGTTAATACTGCAAAGTAGATTGAAATGAAAAACTGGCTCAACAATGATGTTTACATGGAAGTTCACGATGAGGGACAAGTAATGATTGTGCGATGGGTGATTACTAAAAAAATTAAGAACAAAATCATCAGTAAAGCCAGACTGGTAGCGTGTGGATCGAGAAAAATACTTGCAGCTTGAAAACTCTCAGACCTGCTCTAGAGAAGCTATTTGTTTAACTTTGGCTCTAGCTGTCTCTAAACATTGAGATGTTGACACAGTAGATGTAAAAGCAGCTTACCTGCAAGGAGACAAAATTGATTGTGATGTGTACCTGTGCCCACCCCCCTGGGTACTTCAATGGTAAACTATGGAAGCTAAAAAAACTTTACGGTTTGTGCGATGCAGCGAGGGCCTGGTATACATGAGTTAAGAGAGAGTTACTTGCACTATCTGTGAAGATGTGTACCCTTGATTAGTCATTGTTCTACTGGTATAATGAATCAAATCTTGCTGGCATCATTTGTGTGTATGTGGACGATTTTCTTTGGGCAGGAACGGCTGAATTTGAGAAAAACATTGTTGAAAAGCTGAAGGACTGGAGATTCAGCATCAGGATCATTCAAATAGGTTGGCCTTAACATTACTACCACCGCTGAGGGTATTGATGTTGATTAGTTTAAATATGCATCTACAATTTCACCAATAAAAATTAGTTACCAGCATGCTACTATGAAGGGTAGTGAATTATCTCAATCTGAAAATGTAGAATATCGTGCTTTGAAATTGTGATTTGAGCATATCTCATGCTAGAGCTACTAATTTTGTGTCTTATATCTGACCATATGGAGATTAATTATCCTTGGTTGCATTCCATTGAGTTGTGTACATTGGAATGCTATTCAGATGCATCGTTTATGAATCTCTCAGATGGTTGTTCTTAGAGGGAGCTTCATAATTTTCTTCATAGATTCTACAGGCAGCCGGTGTCCTGTATACTGGCCGACAAAGAAAGTGCATCGAGTTGTAAACTCCACTCTTTCTGCTGAAACCATGGCTCTTCTGGACTGTGCGGAGGCTGCAGTCTATATTGCAAGTATAATGCAAGAAATAATCGGCACTTGTGAAAATAAATTGTATCATTGATAATAAGAGCCTGCTCAATGCAATTCATTCTCCTAAAATTCTGGAAGATAGAAGATCGAGAGTGGACATTGCTGTTTTACAAGACATGCTCCAGAAAGGAGAGGTAACCAAAGTTTCATGGGTCTCCTCACATCAGCAGCTCACTAACTGCTTCACAAAAAGAAGCGTCTGTACAAAGTAACTTCAAGCCGCTGTTTGCAGAGACTAAACAAGTCTTTGCTGAAGAAAAAAAAGGAGAAGAGTGTTGACCTAGCTGCGTATCCTTCTGTGATTGTCCTTTGCTTACGGTTAGCCAATCGCATACATGATTGCGCATAATGTCACAGCCTGTGAGACAAACTCCTAATAGCACATTGTGGAGCTGTTTAGTTTACTCAAATGTTAAGTCAACTAACATATGGGTTATAACTCTCAGAGACAGGGCTCTTATGCTACTATACTTTGCATTAATTTTTCTGGAAAGTTAACAAACAGGGCAATCTTTGTCATCAACTGATATTTTTTATGCCCCTGGCCTATCTTTTCATTTGTTCTTCCACCATTCTTTATCATTATCACACCTCAATACATTGTGTTAGCATGCATCACCACCATAAGATAAAAAAAGGTGGGTGTGATATATTTGTTACAAAATTTTTAGCATACATATCTGGTGACCACCTATGAGGGCATGGCTGCCAAACAATTTTCCTCTCTGGAATTTAAAGCAGAATATTGATAAAATTAGAGAAAGTAAAAATGGGTGGAAGATATATAGCCACAGATCCTCCTGCAGGTATTAGGGGTGGAAGGGCAAATTGCAGGTGTTGGGGCTTGAAGGGCATACAATCATCCAGATATCCATCACAAAGTTGCACAGGTTATACCTGACATCTCCTCAAGGGTGTGTAAAAGGATAGATAAGGAAGAGAAAAGGGTGGGAAGAATGCTAAAATGTTTCAACCACCACCCTAACTCGAGAAAAGAGGGAGGAGTGAATCAGACCCTCCCTCTCCCAAGCTAGGGGAAGGATGAATGGATGAAAGCTGGTTAGAAACTAGTTTACAAAATTAACCATTGGTCAAGAAACTAAGTAAGAAGAAGCTTGTAAAGATCTTTGAGCCAATTAAGGGAGGGGGGGGGGGTGCTGGTGACTGCCAAAATTAAATATTAGCTTAGCCTATTCTTAGGCTATTTTAGCAAATATAAAACTAAAAAAAGAAAACGAAAATCCAACTAAGATCATAAAAAGGAAAAGCATGATCAGGTGCATGAGAGGACCAGTCCCTCAGGAGCATGAGCATGTAACCCAAAACTTCTAAAAAAACTATATACAATTGAGGAGGGGGAGCCTCATCCCCAAACTTTTTGAGCCCGCAATCGTGAGTGTATGAATACATCCTGAGTACAATGGACAAGCAATATGGAATCCATTAATACTGATACAGGGACAGGTAGAACACAAGATCCACCATGCATTTGACAAGAATGTGTCAGGAGTCTGGTAGACCAAGCTGTCAATGGTTCAGGGAAGCACTCTATTGGATGGTACTGTGTCCTATGAGTGCACCCAATTCAGAGGCAACAGAAAATGAGCTGAAGCTGTTAAGGCATTAGGTGGTCGGTCCTTGGGAAAAGTGGAGGTGCAAAAGCACACATCTTTAAATCTCTGCCAGCTGTCTCCCATGTTCTTTGCTATGCTGCAGGAAAGGCTAACATGATTGCTGCCATGTAGTTCAGGTGGTTGTAAGTGAAATGCTGGTATGAGGGATGTTAGAAGGCACCAGTTGCCAAATGAAGACATGTGGTGGATCAAGTCCACCTGCTGAAATTCACACAGCTGTGGATGCATAAAACATGAATATGTAGTTTAGCTTGGAGTGAACAAAGAAGTGGTAAAAGAGAACTGTGGTAGATCTATCAGTATCCTAAGTACTGAATATCATGGAATGAAGAATGTCCATGGAGCAGGTACAAGAGACCTTAAGGCTGTGAATATAGACACCCAGTTAGGCATCAGTCAAAAACAAGACCAAGGAAATGGTGCGACTATCACATCCAGGAGAGCCCCATTTACAAATTTGGGCAGGGTCGATAGTAACAGAAGTACCCTACTTTAGTCTTGGGCAGAGAAAAACAAAATCTGTGGGCTTCAGAATAGTGATAGATGCAGCTTAGAGCCTGTTAAGAGTTGACACTCCAGAGTAGGCATCTGAGCCTCATCAAAAGTGAAAGGTCATCTATATAGTGTGTAGTAAAAATATCTTCCAGCAGCAACTAGTTGATATTGATGTTCAAATCAAAGAGATTGACACTGAGGACAATTTCCTGTGCAAAACACTCTTCCTGCTCTATTGGACTGGAGAGAGCTTCTCCACTGGGATGAAGAATCAATTATATCATAGGAACTCAAATAAGATTGGGAGGTGCCCCTCAACCCCATGGTATGGAGGGTCTCCATGATACTACCGTATCACCATGCTGAACTATAGACATCCAGATCTAAAAAACACTGTGGTGAAATATTGTTTATGAAGGAAGGCCTTGAAAATAGCATTTTCAAGGCCTCATTTTCCAGTGAGAGCAGATCTTCTGACATGTAGTGGACTCACAAAAACACACTATAAAAGAGACAGGGGGTTTCTAATGTTCAAGAAATAACCTAACCTAACATCAATTTCTTTATCAACTTGCACATGCAGGAAGTTAGAGAAATTGGGCAGAAACCAGCTGGGGTAGAGTGATCTTTCCCATGGATTTAAAAAAGCAAGCACAGTAGCCATTCGCCAGGAATATGGAAGGATACCCTCTGTCCAGATCCTGGAAACAAATGTAACACAAAGGCAATGCTTAGCTCACTTGTGTCAAAGCATGGATTTAAGAATATGACCTGGGTCATGAAGCAAGAGTGGAATGCAACTCACTTTGCATAAACAGGTTGCTGAAGGGTTTGAAGTTAACGTGGCTCTACCAGGTGCTACATCTGTCTTCACGGCAGAGCTGGTTGCAATACACCACTCAGTATGGGAGATAACATGTTGTGCCCAGTTTGGACACTGGATTGTGATCTTTAGTTATTCATAATGCACCCTGAGTGTTCTTGAGGCATTGGAATCTCCACACACCCTGATTTGTGGTATCTGTAATGCCACGATTGACGTAAGCTGGGTGAATGTTAAGATTATCTTCTGGGTTTCTGGACATGTGAGAATTGCAGGGAATGAGCATGCCAAAGAGTCTGCGAGGACTGGGTGACCAGGCCAGCATTTCGCTCTTATTCACACTGACAAATGGCAGGAATTGTTGCAAAGAAGATAGGATGCAGCTGAGGGAACTTAAAAGTTGTGAGCCATTGCACCGCAGCTGTTCCCATGGACCTACCTCTCAATACCACGATAGCTTACTCTCACATTGGGCACAGTCGCAAGACACACCGCCATTTGATGGGGAGCTCACCAGCATATTACAGTGATGACTATGTTGAACTCTGGACTATTCAGTACATTCTTGTGAAATGTCCTAGTCTAGGGGACCTTTGGATACATAACTGGTCTGGTGCTGGGGCAATCAGTCACTACCTTGTGTTCCTTGTACTCAGAATGAGTTTGTGCAAATAGAAACAGACTTGTGGACTATTTGACTTATTGGAGGACACTGGCCTCCCCCATTGGTCTATGCTGCTGTTCAGGGAGGGGAGGGGGCACTCTTCACAATGCAGGAGTGTGTTCCTTCTTGCTAAAGGACTCCATCACAGATGTGAACACAAATATGCCCACCAAAAAGAGCAGTGGACATGCTTCAAACATACCAGAACCTAGCACTTGCTCAATGAAATCGTTTGGGTAGCTCTTGTAGTAGAGTGCATTTAGGCATATCATTTCATTCTAAGGGCCCTCTCACACTCAACCAACCACCCAGGAAGTAGATGGGGGTGCCAAATGACCAGACATTCTAGGAATAGTAGTCAAGGCCAGATTGATAAGCATTCTGGATAAGAACTCACCAGCCTCAGCAACTGACCTAAACTCCTTGACTGAGAAAGAAAAATAAGTAATTTTCTGAAATGTGAACCACCATGCACACTTTAAACAGCACTGAAGTGGTTGCTCAAGCAGCAGCAGCCCAGAAAAAGATATTTAAATTGGAAAGTGATCACTACCATGAAGGTCATTGACCACCTCTCTCTCAGAGGGCACAATGACAGCTCAAGGCTTAAAAATGAAGTGGTTCTTGGAATTCATCCACATTTAGGACACTAATCTCCAGCTTTTCAATCATGTCAGCAAGGATCTGGTCCCTGGGATTGACCATGTCGACTCCGAGGAAGGGATGCTTTCCATTCACATCCCTGAGGAGAAAGAGCCTCAGCAACTGTCAATGATGCATCACATCAATGTTGGCAGACAATGGAATATATGCTAAAATAAAAATATACCTCCGGTCCAAGTGTAGATGTAACTCATACATCCACTTGCCCAGTCCCCATCTAGTGGTGGTGGGGTTGCAAGCCCAAATTGTCTAATGAAGGCAAATAGCTAAAGAAGGGAGGAAAGATTTTTTTTTTTTTTACAGAGCCCATCTGGCAACTGCCCACTTGGGCATAAGTCGCAGAAAAACACGACAGCCTAGAACTAACTAGGCTACTTTAAAATAAAAATATGAAAACTTAACAATGATATAAATTCGAAAAACTTAACAACCAGGAAGCAATCTCCAGCAGCGGGGGGAGGTCCCCCTCACCCCTGTGCAGGAGGGTGCAACCTACAAAACAACAGAAAAACAACAAAAAGAACCTTAAATAAAGGGAAGAAGCTCGGCCTCCCCCCCAAAAGTCAACAAGTCCAAAGTCAATGTGCACGAATCCGTCCAGAGTACAAGGTACAGGCGGTAGCGACCCCGCCCATCCCGGTCCTGGGACAGGTATCGTGTGCGAAGATCACCCAGACTGGGACATTCGACAAGAATGTGACGAACTGTCTGTGGGACGACGCAGTCGTTGCAATAGGGCGCAGGCAAGCGCTCCATCAAATAGCGATGCGTCACACGAGTGTGTCCGATTCGGAGACGACAGAAAGCAACCTGAAGCCGCCGCGGCATTTGGGGGATAGGTCCATGGAAACAGTCGCGGCGCAATGGCACGCAACTTTAAGTTCCCTTCGACCGTCTCCCATCTTCTTTGCCAAGCAGTCTGAAGAGCTGCCTGTATTCCTGCCATGTAGTCGGTGTGAGGAAGAGCGAAACGCTGGTCCGGTCGCAGAGTCCTCGCGGACTCTTTGGCGCCCTTATCGGCGCGCTCATTCCCCACAATTCCTACATGTCCAGGAACCCAGCAGAAGATAATCTCGACATCTGCCCGGCTCGCCAAAACCGTGGCGTCACGGATATCGCGAACAAGGGGATGCAGAGATTCTAATGCCCCGAGAGCACTCAGGGCGCTTTGTGAGTCGCTATAGATCACAATCCGGTCTCTGAACCGGGCACGTCGCGTAATCTCCCGTACCGAGTGTTGTATTGCCACCAGCTCGGCCGTGAAGACAGACGCAGCGCCTGGTAGAGCCCCGCTGACTTCAAACAGAGGGGATACGGCGTGGAAGCCGACCCCCTCTTGGGACTTGGAGCCATCCGTATACACTGGCACGGTTCCAGCGTGACACCATGTGTGCTCCAAAAAGGTCGAACGCAATACTACCGGCGCAGTACAAGCTTTGGGAGCAGAGGCGTGGCGACAAATAGCCAAATGTGGTACCCTCCAGGGTGGCGTCCTGGGCAGAACCAGGGGCGCCACCGGCCCGAGATCTATATCTACCTCTCGAAGGAGTTTCCTGGCCCTAAACCCAAAGGGCTTAGGGTATGACTGGCGTCTCTCGGCGGCATAGGCACCATCGAGATCAGCTGCGGATGCAGTGAGAGCTGTTGGCGACTGAGGGAGGCGCCGGGCTCGCGCGTACAGGCGAGTGATGCACTGCACGCGGCACAGAGCGAGTGGCATCTCCCCAGCATCGACCAACAGGCTCTCAATGGGGGAAGTGCGGAAGGCACCGGTCGCAAGGCAAAGGCCGGTGTGGTGGATCGAATCTACCTTCGGCAATAAACGCTCGGCTGCGGATGCATAAAACTCGCATCCGTAGTCGAGCTTCGAACGAACAAAGGATCGATAAAAAAGTAGGGCAGTATCCCTATCAGCGCCCCAAGCGCTGAACGTCACGGAACGGAGAATGTCCATGGCACGGGTACAGGAGACCCTAAGGCTGCGAATATGAGCCTTCCAGGTGAGGCGTCGGTCGAATACAAGACCAAGGAAACGGTGCGACTCAACCACATCCATGCGCACCCCATTAAGAAACAAATCTGGGTCGGGGTAAAGCCGTGGATGGCGGCAGAAGTGCACCACTTTAGTCTTGGCGAAAGAAAACCGAAACCTGTGCGCTTCGGCATAGCGAGAGACGCGGTTCAATGCCTGTTGGAGTCGGCGCTCCAGAGTTGGCATCTGGGCCGCGCCAAAAGAGATCGAAAGGTCGCCCACGTAGAGCGTAGCGAGAGCATCTTCCGGCAGCACCGAGGTGATGACATTGATGCTCAAGGCAAAGAGTGTGACACTGAGGACACTTTCCTGCTCCTTTGGGCCAGGGAGGGCTCCCCCCACCCGTACGCGGAATCGACGATCTCGCAAAAATTCAGATATAAACATTGGGAGGCGTCCCCTCGCCCACATCGTGGGGAGAGTCTACATGATACCGTATCGCCATGCGGTATCATAGGCCTTCTCCAGATCGAAAAACACTGTGGAGTAGTGCTGTCTACGAAGGAAAGCCTCGCAGACGGCATTTTCCAGTCGGAGCAGAGCATCCGACGTGGAGTGGAACTTGCGGAAGCCGCACTGTGCGGAAGACAGATGGCCTCCGCTGTCCAGGAAAAAGGCTAATCTAACATTTACCAATTTCTCCATCAACTTGCACACGCAAGAGGTTAGAGAGATTGGGCGGAAACCGGCCGGAGTAGAGTGATCTCTCCCCGGTTTGCGAAAGGCGAGCACAGTAGCGATTCGCCAGGAGTCTGGGAGAAGACCTTCCACCCAGATCCTGTTGAACAAATTAACAGAAAGGCCATGCCTCGCTCACCCAGGTGTCGAAGCATGGCGTACGGGACATCGTCCGGACCATGGGCGGTGTCCGCGCACGAAGCGAGAGCGGAACGCAACTCACTCACAGTAAACTTGTCATTGAAGGGTTTTCCGCCTTTGGAGGTAAAGTCCAGCCGGCGGCCTTCCGCGACATCACGACGTGCATTGAATGCTGGCGGAGCAGCGTCACAGCTAGAGAATGCGGAAAAAGCGGTCGCTAAGGATTCCGCCACGGACGCGGGGTCCGAGATTGCGGTCCCATTCTCCTGGAGAACGGGAGGGGGGTCCTGCGAGAACTTGCCCCGAATCCTTTTGACTCGATTCCACACCTCAGCTAAAGGGGTCTTCCCGTTAAGTGAAGACACGTATGCCCGCTAAGAAAAGCGGCGGGCGTGCTTCGAAGTATACCGGAACCTAGCCCTAGCACGACGAAATTCAGCGACAGTGAAATCGTTCGGGCGGCGCTTATAGCGCATGTAGGCATAACGCTTCTGTTTAAGGGCCGTCTCACACTCGGCCGACCACCATGGGAGTGGTCGGCGTGCAAAACGGCCAGACGTACTAGGAATAGTAGTCAGGCCCACGGCGATGAGGTTGCCGGAGAAGAACTCAACGGCCCATCTACCGACCTAAACTCCTTGACTGAGATAGAGAATTCAGTCATTTCCTGAAATGAAGGCCACCGCGCCAAGCACCACCGAGGTGGTCTCTCAGGCGGCAGTTGCCCTGAAAATGATATTTGAATGGGAAAGTGATCACTACCATGGAGGTCATCGACCACCCCCCAATCAAAACAAGGCTGTGCATCCGAAGAGCACAAAGATAGGTCAAGGCAAGAAAATGAAGCGGTTCTGGGACAGTGATGCATAAACTCATCCACGTTTAGGACACCCATCTCAAGCTCTTCGATCAGATCGGCAAGGACTTGTCCCCTGGGATTTATGGAGTAATCTCCCCAGAGAGGATGCCTGCCGTTCAGATCTCCAAGCAAGAGATAGGGCCTCGGCAACCGTGCCACGACGCGGCGGAAGTCCCCCGCGTCGAAGTCAGCTGACGGTGGAATGTACGCAGAAATGATAGTATACCTCCTATCCAGATGCAGCTGCACAGCCACTGCCTGAAAGGAGGTATCTAAAGAGAAAGGAAGAACGGAGACATCATGCCGGGTGTAAACCGCGCATCGCCCCAGGCCAGCCATCCCGCGGTGGTGGGGTCGCAAGACCCTTAAACCCCGGGAGGGCGGGCAAGGGGCACGCGCCTAGCATGGTCTCATGCAAAAAGATAGCTAACGGGGAACAGGACGAGACGAGCCTCCGCAGCTCCTCCCAGTTGGCCCGGAGTCCATGGCAATTCCATTGAAGGAATATGCCCTCCAGGCCTAGCTCGGAGGAGACGCGGGGGCCCTCTTCGAACTGAAGACCCTCACGCGAATGGCCGTACGCTTCCCGGGGGCAGAACCCCGGGCGCTGTTGGCCGGACAAAGCGCTGAAGGCGCTGTCGCCTTCGAGGACTTATTGGGGGAGGTTGGGCTCGCCATGCGAGTCTTTTCCTCCCTCCGCCTCGAAACCTTAGGCGGGCGTTGCGGCTTGGGAGGCCCTCTTTTCGAGGAACCACCGTCTCCGAGCCACTCGCTCCACCTCGGGACGTGGGCGAAGGAGCCAAAGCTCCTTTGTTGCTGTCCTCCTTTCGGGGGATAGCTTTAGGAACCCCCGAAGATGGCCTAGCGACCATCTTCAGGGGTGTTGCCTCCTGTGAGTCTAACGACTCGGTGGAGGCGCGTGGCCGTTTCGCCTTGCGGGAAACGGTCGCGCTGGGAAAAGAGGGGGGAGCCCTGGTTTTAGCCGGGGCTGGGTATGAACCATTTTTGCTGCCAGCTTTACCATGGGAGCGCCTGGGTTGGGTAGAGCCCGCAGAAGGGCTCCGAATGGGCGCAGAAACAACCGTGCTCGTTGGCCTGGATGGGCCAGGAGCAGAGGGTGCCTTTCTAACTATTGAGGCATATGACGTCACAGGCAGAGCCAGGCGCGCCAGGACCAAGTCCTTAGCCTCACGGAATGAGAGTCTATCCTGGTCCTGAACGGCCAGGATTTCTTTCTCAAGGAGATATGCACCACATTGCTTCGAAGAAGCAGGGTGCGGCTCTCCGCAATTGACACACTTGGCCACACACGATTTGGACTTATCGTGTGCGACCTTGGAGCAATTTACACAGACTTTGGGTGACCCCGACTTTGCACGTCTACATGAGCGATTCGTATGGCCGAAGCGGTGACAGTAATAGCACCGCCGCGGCAGTGGCACGAATGCCTTCACGCGGTAGCGGTACCAACCGGCACGCACCGACTCAGGGAGCTTGTCACAGTCGAACGTGACGAAGAGTGTAGGGGTGGGTCTCAAGGCCCCTGCCTGTTTTCTCATTACACGTTCGACCTTGACCACCCCATGGTCAGCCAGCTCTAAGGTGATGTCCTCTATGGAGTAGTCAACGTGTTCCCTCGCATAAACTACTCCTTTCACAAAGTTCATGGTAGAGTGCAGCGTCACACTCACCGGGGTGCCATGAAGTGTCCGAAGAGCACTTATCTTGGCCGCCTCGGAGCCATCCGCCGCATTCGCCAGAAGGCTCCCGTCCGAGAAACGGGTCACCTTCGGCTTTCTACCAATTAAACTAGCTAATGCTCTCCTCTGATGGATCATGTTGCCCTTGGACGACATGCTGCCATCAGTGGAGCGAATAACGAGGAAGCGCTTGAAGCCAGCGGGCTCGAAAATGCCAGGTAACCTCTAAATGAGGGGCCCCGATGTCATCGAGGCTCCGCCCAGTGCACTCTTGGTCTTAGTCAGGGGCTCCGCACACAGGGGGGTAGAGGGGCCGGATGTGCCGATCTTGGCTTGGTCGCCTACCAAAGTGGCAGCAGACCAATCCGTCCCCGCAGCCCCCGCGGATGGAGAGGAGTCCCGAGTCTTCTTTGTCTTTCTTGTCTTTTTATTCTTCTTTTTAGGAGAGGAGGGCGGGGAATAAACTCGCTTCTCACCTCGACTGGCAAAAGCCCCCATGCCAGATGGACCGGCCTCAGCCAGGTCCCTCTCCGAAATGGAGAAGGTCCTGGTAGTCGTAGGGGCACCTGTCGGATGAGATCCCTCCCCTCCTTGTACAGCCTCAGAGCCCTCAGCCGTTTGAGGAGGACCTTGCATAGGGGCGGATTTGGGTTCGGTGCTTGGCACCGAGCCTGGCTCTTCCCCCATGGAAGGCCCTACCGTCTGAGGCTGGGGCTCCTCAAGGACCATGTGTGTCACAAGAGGGGCCTCCAGTTGGCCATCCCCTCCCAAGACATTGCAGGTCCCATTGGCAGTATTGTCACTATTCTTTTGTGGGGAGGTACAGGCCTTAACCCTGGCAAGGTTCAATATCCTTGCCAGCAGGTCCTTTGAGGAAAGCGACCGAAGGGACCTGGCTTCCCTCTCCCCCCTAAGGGGGTTTGCCCTACCGAGCCGCTTCGATGGGAAGCGGCTGGCTTTCTTGGCAGTCCCCTTGGAAAGAAAAGAGGGGACTGCTGCTGGAAAAAGGGAGGCGCCCGAAAGCACCTCCAGAGAAGGGGGTGAGGGGGAGTCCCCTGCACCCGTAGGCGAAGGAGAGGAGTAAGCCTCCTCTCCGGTTAGAGAAATATGGAGGGTCCCCTGCGCAAGCACAGGGAAAGAAACCTCTATTTTTTTTGCTCGAGTGTCCCGAGGTCGGCTCCGTCGCTGCTTCAGGGAAAGTTGAGGGTTGTTTTTTTTTATTGTACATACATGGGCATGGTGACCCTCTTTTTTATACGGGACGCAATCGCACATCACCTCTCGCAGTAGCCCGCACTGCGAGAGGTGCTTACAAGCCCAGGAGAGCTCGGCGCCGCCATTTGGGACCACCCCTCCCGCCTGGTGGCCTGGCGGTCCATCGGCATGGCGGCTCCACCTTAGACACGGCGTAAAACAGATAGAATGTGAAGAGGAGAGGAAAAGGGATGTGAGGAAGGTATGGGTGGGGATGAAGCAGGTTGTTAAAAAACAACCACCCCAGACCGGAGCTCAGGGGTTAGGGAACATTGGCCCCTCCCCCCTCAGCCCCGATCCAGGACAGTTGGCCGAGAAGAAGGTCATCATCTACCCTGTGAAATTAGAGGCTGACCAGAGAAAGTTGTGGGAGAGGTTGTATGAAAAGAGAGGAAACAAGTGTTTTGAAGGAAGGAAGAGAGGCTAAGCTGGGGCCTGATGGGGTGCTGAGTCCCGTCAGCACGGCGGCCATTTTTTTTTTTTTTTTTTTAAGAGCTCATCTGGCGACTGACTACTTGGGCATTAGTCGCCGTATTAAAACTGGCCTAGTTCTAGGCTACTTTAAAATGAAATTAAAGAGAAAAAAAAAAAACACCCCAAAAGGGGGAAAGGAAGCAAGCTGGTGTGTCGGGGAGAGGTCCCCCCGGCGCAGGAGCGTGCAACTACAGAAAAAAAAAACAAAAAAAAAACAAAACAAATGCAAAAAAACAACAAAAAAAAACAAACAAACCTTGCTTAAATAATAGGGAGAAGGCCGGCCTCCCCCAAGAAGTCAACAAGTCCACAAGTCAGTGTGCACGAATCTGTCCCAAGCACAAGGGACAGGCGGTAGCGACCCCGCCCATCCCGGTACTGGGACAGGTATCGTGCGCGAAGATCACCCAGACTGGGACATTCGACAAGAATGTGCCGAACAGTCTGGGGGACGACGCAGTCGTTGCAATAGGGCGCAGGCGAGCGCTCCATCAGATAGCGATGCGTCACACGAGTGTGTCCGATTCGGAGACGACAGAAAGCAACCTGAAGCCGCCGCGGCATTGGGGGATAGGTCCATGGGAACAGTCGCGGTGCAATGGCACGCAACTTTAAGTTCCCTTCGACCGTCTCCCATCTTCTTTGCCAAGCAGTCCGAAGAGCTGCCCGTATTCCTGCCATGTAGTCGGTGTGAGGAAGAGCGAAACGCTGGTCCGGTCGCAGAGTCCTCGCGGACTCTTTGGCGCCCTCATTCCCCGCAATTCCTACATGTCCAGGAACCCAGCAGAAGATAATCTCGACATCTGCCCGGCTCGCCAAAACCGTGGCGTCACGGATATCGCGAACCAGGGGATGCGGAGATTCCAATGCCCCGAGAGCACTCAGGGCGCTTTGTGAGTCGCTATAGATCACAATCCGGTCTCCGAACCGGGCACGTCGCGTAATCTCCCGTACCGAGTGGTGTATTGCCACCAGCTCGGCCGTGAAGACAGACGCAGCGAATGGTAGAGCCCCGCTGACTTCAAACAGAGGGGATACGGCGTGGAAGCCGACCCCCTCTTGGGACTTGGAGCCATCCGTATACACTGGCACGGTACCAGCGTGACACGATGTGTGCTCCAAAAAGGTCGAACGCAATACTCCCGGCGCAGTACAAGCTTTGGGAGCAGAGGCGTGGCGACAAATAGCCAAATGTGGTACCCTCCAGGGTGGCGTCCTGGGCAGAACCAGGGGCGCCACCGGCCCGAGAGCTATATCTACCTCTCGAAGGAGTTTCCTGGCCCTAAACCCAAAGGGCTTAGGGTATGACTGGCGTCTCTCGGCGGCATAGGCACCATCGAGATCAGCTGCGGATGCAGTGAGAGCTGTTGGCGACTGAGGGAGGCGCCGGGCTCGCGCGTACAGGCGAGTGATGCACTGCACGCGGCGCAGAGCGAGTGGCATCTCCCCAGCATCGACCAACAGGCTCTCAATGGGGGAAGTGCGGAAGGCACCGGTCGCAAGGCGAAGGCCGGTGTGGTGGATCGAATCCACCTTCCGCAATAAACGCTCGGCTGCGGATGCATAAAACTCACATCCGTAGTCGAGCTTCGAGCGAACAAAGGATCGATAAAAAAGTAAGGCGGTAGCCCTATCAGCGCCCCAAGCGCTGAACGTCACGGAACGGAGAATGTCCATGGCGCGGGTACAAGAGACCCTAAGGCTGCGAATATGAGCCTCCCAGGTGAGGCGTCGGTCGAATACAAGACCAAGGAAACGGTGCGACTCAACCACATCCATGCGCACCCCATTAAGAAACAAATCTGGGTCGGGGTGAAGCCGTGGATGGCGGCAGAAGTGCACCACCTTAGTCTTGGCCAAAGAAAACCGAAACCTGTGCGCTTCGGCATAGTGAGAGAGGCGGTTCAATGCCTGTTGGAGTCGACGCTCCAGAGTTGGCATCTGGGCCGCGCCAAAAGAGATCGAAAGGTCGTCCACGTAGAGCGTAGCGAGAACATCTTCCGGCAGCACCGAGGTGATGCCGTTGATGCTCAGGGCAAAGAGTGTGACACTGAGGACACTTCCCTGCGGGACACCCTCTTCCTGCTCCTTTGGGCCGGAGAGGGCTCCCCCCACCCGTACGCGGAATCGACGATCTCGCAAAAATTCAGATATAAAAATTGGGAGGCGTCCCCTCGCCCCCATCGTGTGGAGAGTGTCCATGATACCGTATCGCCATGCGGTATCATAGGCCTTCTCCAGATCAAAAAACACCGTGGCGTAGTGCTGTCTACGAAGGAAAGCCTCGCAGACGGCACTTTCCAGTCGGAGCAGAGCATCCGACGTGGAGTGGAACTTACGGAAGCCGCACTGTGCAGAAGACAGATGGCCTCCGCTGTCCAGGAAATAGGCTAATCTAACATTTACCAATTTCTCCATCAACTTGCACACGCAAGAGGTTAGAGAGATTGGGCGGAAACCGGCCGGAGTAGAGTGATCTCTCCCCGGTTTGCGAAAGGCGAGCACAGTAGCGATTCGCCAGGAGTCTGGGAGAAGACCTTCCACCCAGATCCTGTTGAACAAATTAACAGAAAGGCCATGCCTCGCTCACCCAGGTGTCGAAGCATGGCGTACGGGACATCGTCCGGACCATGGGCGGTGTCCGCGCACGAAGCGAGAGCGGAACGCAACTCACTCACAGTAAACTTGTCATTGAAGGGTTTTCCGCCTTTGGAGGTAAAGTCCAGCCGGCGGCCTTCCGCGACATCACGACGTGCATTGAATGCTGGCGGAGCAGCGTCACAGCTAGAGAATGCGGAAAAAGCGGTCGCTAAGGATTCCGCCACGGACGCGGGGTCCGAGATTGCGGTCCCATTCTCCTGGAGAACGGGAGGGGGGTCCTGCGAGAACTTGCCCCGAATCCTTTTGACTCGCTTCCACACCTCAGCTAAAGGGGTATTCCCGTTAAGTGAAGACACGTATGCCCGCTAAGAAAAGCGGCGGGCGTGCTTCGAAGTATACCGGAACCTAGCCCTAGCACGACGAAATTCAGCGACAGTGAAATCGTTCGGGCGGCGCTTATAGCGCATGTAGGCATAACGCTTCTGTTTAAGGGCCGTCTCACACTCGGCCGACCACCATGGGAGTGGTCGGCGTGCAAAACGGCCAGACGTACTAGGAATAGTAGTCAGGCCCACGGCGATGAGGTTGCCGGAGAAGAACTCAACGGCCTCATCTACCGACCTAAACTCCTTGACTGAGATAGAGAATTCAGTCATTTCCTGAAATGAAGGCCACCGCGCCAAGCACCACCGAGGTGGTCTCTCAGGCGGCAGTTGCCCTGAAAATGATATTTGAATGGGAAAGTGATCACTACCATGGAGGTCATCGACCACCCCCCAATCAAAACAAGGCTGTGCATCCGAAGAGCACAAAGATAGGTCAAGGCAAGAAAATGAAGCGGTTCTGGGACAGTGATGCATAAACTCATCCACGTTTAGGACACCCATCTCAAGCTCTTCGATCAGATCGGCAAGGACTTGTCCCCTGGGATTTATGGAGTAATCTCCCCAGAGAGGATGCCTGCCGTTCAGATCTCCAAGCAAGAGATAGGGCCTCGGCAACCGTGCCACGACGCGGCGGAAGTCCCCCGCGTCGAAGTCAGCTGACGGTGGAATGTACGCAGAAATGATAGTATACCTCCTATCCAGATGCAGCTGCACAGCCACTGCCTGAAAGGAGGTATCTAAAGAGAAAGGAAGAACGGAGACATCATGCCGGGTGTAAACCGCGCATCGCCCCAGGCCAGCCATCCCGCGGTGGTGGGGTCGCAAGACCCTTAAACCCCGGGAGGGCGGGCAAGGGGCACGCGCCTAGCATGGTCTCATGCAAAAAGATAGCTAACGGGGAACAGGACGAGACGAGCCTCCGCAGCTCCTCCCAGTTGGCCCGGAGTCCATGGCAATTCCATTGAAGGAATATGCCCTCCAGGCCTAGCTCGGAGGAGACGCGGGGGCCCTCTTCGAACTGAAGACCCTCACGCGAATGGCCGTACGCTTCCCGGGGGCAGAACCCCGGGCGCTGTTGGCCGGACAAAGCGCTGAAGGCGCTGTCGCCTTCGAGGACTTATTGGGGGAGGTTGGGCTCGCCATGCGAGTCTTTTCCTCCCTCCGCCTCGAAACCTTAGGCGGGCGTTGCGGCTTGGGAGGCCCTCTTTTCGAGGAACCACCGTCTCCGAGCCACTCGCTCCACCTCGGGGCGTGGGCGAAGGGGCCGAAGCTCCTTTGTTGCTGTCCTCCTTTTGGGGAACAGCTTTAGGAACCCCGGAAGATGGCCTAGCGACCATCTTCAGGGTTGTTGCCTCCTGTGAGTCTAACGACTCTGTGGAGGCGCGTGGCCGTTTCGCCTTACGGGAAACGGTCACGCTGGGAAAAGAGGGGGGAGCCCTGGTTTTAGCCGGGGCTGGGTGTGAACCCTTTTTGCCGCCAGCTCTACCAGGGGAGCGCCCGGGTGTAGTAGAGCCCGCAGAAGGGCTCCGAATGGGCGCGGAAACAACCGTGCTCGTTGGCCTGGATGGGCCAGGAGCAGAGGGTGCTTTTCTAACTATTGAGGCATATGACGTCCCAGGCAGAGCCGGGCGCGCCAGGACCAAGTCCTTAGCCTCGCGGAATGAGAGTAGATCCTGGGCCTGAACGGCCAGGATTTCTTTCTCAAGGAGATATGCACCACATTGCTTCGAAGAAGCAGGGTGCGGCTCTCCGCAATTGACACACTTGGCCACACACGATTTGGACTTATCGTGTGCGACCTTGGAGCAATTTACACAGACTTCGGGTGACCCCGATTTTGCACGTCTACATGATCGATTCGTGTGGCCGAAGCGGTGACAGTAATAGCACCGCCGCGGCAGTGGCACGAATGCCTTCACGCGGTAGCGGTACCAACCGGCACGCACCGACTCAGGGAGCTTGTCACAGTCGAACGTGACGAAGAGTGTAGGGGTGGGTCTCGAGGCCCCTCCCTGTTTTCTCATCACACGTTCGACCTTGACCGCCCCATGGTCGGCCAGCTCTAGGGTGATGTCTTCTATGGAGTAGTCAACGAGTTCCCTCGCATAAACTACTCCTTTTACAAAGTTCATGGTAGAGTGCGGCGTCACACTCACCGGGGTGCCATGAAGTGTCCGAAGAGCACTTATCTTGGCCGCCTCGGCGGGATTCGCCGCATTCGCCAGAAGGCTCCCGTCCGAGAAACGGGTTACCTTCGGCTCTCTACCAATTGCACTAGCTAATCCTCTCCTCTGATGGATCATGTTGCCCTTGGACAACATGGTGCCATCAGTGGAGCGAATAACGAGGAAGCGTTTGAAGCCAGCGGGCTCGAAAACGCCAGGTAACCTCTGAATGAGGGGCCCCGATGTCATCGAGGCTCCGCCCTGTGCATTCTCCGTCTTAGTCTTGGTCAGGAGCTCCGCACACGAGGGGGTAGAGGGGCCGGATTTGCCGATCTTGGCTTGGTCGCCTACCAAAGTGGCAGCAGACCCATCCGTCCCCGCAGCCCCCGCGGATGGAGAGGAGCCCCGAGTCTTTTTCGTCTTTCTTGTCTTTTTCTTCTTTTTAGGAGAGGAGGGTGGGGAATGAACCCGCTTCTCACCCCCGCCGGTAGAAGTCCCCAGGCCAGATGGACTGGCCTCAGCCAGGTCCTTCTCTGAAATGGAGAAGGTCCCGGTGGGCGCAGGGGATTCATCCGGAGGAGATCCCTCCCCTCCTTGTCCTGCCTGAGAATCCACAGCCGTTTGATGAGGACCTTGCATAGGGGCGGATTCGGGTTCGGTGCTTGGCGCCAAGCCCGGATTCCCCCCCATGGAAGGCCCTACCGTCTGAGGCTGGTTTTCCTCAAGGACCATGTCTATCACAGGAGGGGCCTCCAGTTGGCCATCCCCTCCCAGGACATCGCAGGTCCCCTTGGCAGCGTCATAAGTCTTTAGTGGGGAGGCACAGGCCTTGACCCCGGCAAGGTTTAATATTTTTGCCAGCAGGTCTTTTGAGGGAAGCGACCGAAGGGGCCTGGCTTCCCTCTCCCCCCTAAGGGGGTTTGCCCTACTGAGCCGCTTGTACGAGGGGCGGTCGGCAATGGGCTGCCTGCTGGCTTTCTTGGCAGTCCCCTTAGAAAGCATAGGAGGGACTGCCGCTGGAGATAGGGAGGTGCCCGAAAGCACCTCCAGAGAAGGGGGTGAGGGGGAGTCTCCTACACCCGTAGGCGTAGGAGAGGAGTAAGCCTCCTCTCCGGTTAAAGAGGTATGGAGGGTCCCCTGCGCAAGCACAGGGGGGGGGGACCTCCATCTTTTCTGTGGAGCTGCACGAGGGCGGCTCCGTTGTTGTTATAGGGGGAATTAAGGGGAGATGTTTTTTGTTTCATCATTGGGCATGGTGACCCTCTTTGTTTTACGGGACGCAATCGCTCACCACCTCTTGCAGTAGCCCGCACTGCAAGAGGTGCTTACAGGCCCGGCAGAGCCAGGCGGCGCCATTTGGGACCACCCCTCCCGCCTGGTGGCCTGGCAGTCCTTCGGCATGGCGGCTCCACCTTGAACACGGCGTAAAACGGATAGATTTTGAAGACGAGAGGAAAAGGGATGTGAGGAAGGTATGGGTGGGGATGAAGCAGGTTGTTAAAAGCCAACCACCCCAGACCGGAGCTCAGGGGTTAGGGGACATTGTCCCCTCCCCCCCAGCCCCGATCCGGGACGATTGGCTGAGAAGAAGGTCAGCTTCTACCCTGTGAAATTAGAGGCTGACCAGAGAAAGTTGTGGGAGAGGTTGTATGAAAAGCGACGAGGTAGGATAGGAATACAGGCTATCTGAAGGAAGGAAGAGAGGCTAAGCTGGGGCCGGACAGCACGGCGGCCAGGATGGCAAATTGCCGCGCCCCTTACGGGAAAGGGAGGAAAGAGACTAGTCTCAGCAGCTCGTCCAGTTGCTCAGGAGTTGATGGTAGTTCCAATGATCGAAAAAATGCCTTCCAGGTCTAGCTTGGAGATTGGGAGGGGGGGGGGGATCCTTTTGGATTTAGATACCCTCACAGGAATCGCCATAGTTTTTATGGAGACAAAGCCCTGGGGACTGACAGCCCCAGAATGTGCTGTTGCCTTTTGAGGGCTAAATAGAGGCGGTTTGGCTAATTGTATAAGCCTTTCTCTCTTCCTGCCTCACAACCTTTGGTGGGTGGGTCAGCTTTGGGGCCAGGGGTCTCTTGTCCTTTGGATGACTATCCTGACTTCCAGAAGTGCTCTATCCAGCAACAGGCAAAGGTGAGGAAGCCAAAGCTTCGTTGTTGCTGCCATCCTTATGGGTGGGTGACAAACATAGGACACCTTTAGGATGTTCACATGTCCACCTTGCAGAGATTTGTCTCCTATAAGTCTACCATTTTGATGTAGGCACTTGGCCACTTCACTTTTTAAAAAAATGAGTCGCATGGGAGAAGAGGAGGGGGACTTGTTTTAGCCTGTGCAAGGTGTAAAGGTGTGTTGCTGTCAGCTCTACCAGGGTAGTGCCCAGGAAAGGTAAAAGCCACAGAGTTCCAAATGAGCAAAGTGACTACTATGCTCATAGCCCCAGAGAGGGCAAGATCAGAGAGTGCTTTCTTAACTTGAGAGGCATCGGAGGTACAAAGTTGCACAGGGCGTGACAGGAGCAATTCTTTGGCATATCTGAAAGAGAATTAGTCTGTAACCTGAACAGCCAGGATCTCCTCAAAAGGAAAAGATTTACATTGCTTTGAGGAAGCCGGGTGTAGATTGCCACAATTCAGACATTTAGACCTTACACAATACAGATTATCATGTAAGACCTTAGAACAGTTTGCAGACCATGTTTACCTGAATTACCACCTCTGCATGTTTGATTTGTATGGCTCTGGTCGCAGCGTCTCCACAGAATGGCACAAATGCCTTGATGTCGTAACAATACAAACCTGCTTGCACCGACTCACAATTTGATGAAGAGTGTACAGTTGTCTTGAGGTCCAGCCCTCTTTCCTCATCAGATGTTTGACCTTGATTGCTCTTTGGTCAGGCAGCTCTTGTGATGTCTTCTTGGGAGTAGTCAACGAGCTTTGTTGCAGAGACTACTGCTTTCACAGAATTCATGGTAGAGTGTGGTATAACTTGGACAGGTGAGCTGGGTCTGGATCTCGAGGTCCTTTCATTAAGTTTATGGTAGAGTGCACTGTCACAATCACTGGCAAGCCATTGAGTGTCCAAAGGGCAGTAAACATGGCTGCCTCAGAGGGTCCAATGCATTCGCCAGAATGCTCCCTTACGAGGAATGGCTCTCTATCTTTCAAGCTAGCTAATGCTCTCCTCTGATGGATCATGTTGCCTTTAGCCAACCTGCTACCATCTGTAGAGTGAATACCTGGAAAGCGTTTGAAGCAGGCAGGCTAAAGTCCGCCAGCAAATCCATGAATGTGAGGCCCTGATGTAATCAACCTGGGCCACTGAGCTTGAAGGCACCTCAGGGCAGGATATGCCGATCTTAACCTGGTCACTTGACCAAGTGGCAGCAGACCCCTATTTCCCTGGAGCCCCTGCGAAAGGAGAGGAACCTATAGTCCTCTTTGTCTTCTTGCTTTTTTTTATGAGATGAGGCCAGGGAGTGAATCTACCTCTCTCCACCCTCAGGAAGTGCCTTTAGGCTAGATGTATTGGCCTTAGCAAGATCTTTCTGAGATTGAGTAGGGCTTGGCTATCAATGGGGCCCAGTTGCCTGAGGAGAAGTTGTTCAGGGGCAGACTCAGGCTCAGTGTTTGGCACCGAGCGCGTGTTCGCCCCAATGGAAGATCCTGCCATCTGGAGCTAGGTCACCTCCAGCTCATGGGAGGGCCATCATGTGGCCATCCCCACACCCACTAAAGCATCACATATCCCATTTGAGGTAACTTTAGTCACTGTCAAGTCTCTGGTCTGTAAACCTACCTCCATCAGGGAAGAGTGGGGACAGACACGCCAACCCCATGCCATCAAAGTGCCCCTCTAAAGGGACTAGCCATATCGAGCTGCTCCCACCATGACTAGTAGATTTTGAGCTGCCTGCCCACTCTCTTGGCAGTCCAATGTGATAGTAAAGGGGGGACTGCCCCTGGTAATAAGATGGAGTCACTCAAGGGCAGCTCTATAAAAGGGAGTAAGGGGAAACTTCCCAACCTTTCAAGAAGGAGAGGGAGAAGCATGCTCTGCTGGAAGAAGTTTGTTTGGAGGGGGCCCTAAGAAAACACTTGGGGGGGGGGGGGACCTTTTCAGAGATGGAGCTGCCTGAGAGTGGCTCCCAAGATGGCAAAGGGCAAACCCCTTTGCCACATTGAAATGGTGAGAGGGAAGCCCCTCCTCGGGTCGAAGGGGTGCCTGTCTTACTTTGTCCTCCCTGACACTTGGGGAGAATGAGGCTGCACTCTATTGCAGATCTCCATGCACCTGCAGTCACCCATTATTCTCTTCACTCGTAGCCATGCTTGGATTAAGTGGAAAAAAATGCATGGAAAAGCATATACTATGACCTCCCATTGACTTGGGAGGTGTAGAGAAAAGTCTTCTTATGAAAATTCCAGAATGTGATCATTTGGACATAATCAACCCATGGGTTCAAGGTATGATGGGCCTTGACAAACTGGTTGGCCATTCAGGTCAAATTGTCTTCGAGCTTTGAACATAAAGGATGGTGCTGATGTAGCCACCTCGTGTGTGTACTGGAAGAAGGCAAGCAGTTGATGGCCAACCACACCCCTTGTCTAATACTTGCCTTACACTGCCACTCAACTAAGGACCCATAATAGGACAAAAGTGCACCCAGTATCCAGAACTTGTGTGGAGAAGAGAGCAAGTATCGAAATGGGTAGGATGGTATATGATAAAGAGAAGTAGAGATAGGTGGGTCCACTGAGTAGGTTGGGTAATCACCTATGATTATCATGCCCTGATGCTAGGTGAACCCAGGATGTCATGCAGTCCACCGAGGCACCATGTCTAGCGGAGTGAACTCTGTCCAGGTTGAGAACAGTTTCTCCTTGTATGAAGGGTGTGCAGACAAAAAGTTGAGGGGATAGCCATTATAATAAATAATAATAAATAAAGATAAAGTAGCAGTGAGAAGGAGCAAGGGGGAAGTGCACCAATAACTTTCCCAAGTCCCATCCTGTCAACCCAGAGACAGGGCTTCCCTAATTTAAACTCAGACCAGAAGGATGTGCAACTCCTTCAGGTACCAAGTGCAACAGGCTAGACAGGGGTGTCCAAAGAGCAATAACAATGGTTGTCTGGGCCAGTTCAGCTGCATTCACCAGTGTAGTGATTTGTTACTAACTCTCTTGTTATTTCAAAAATTGTATAGACATAAATCTGAATTTGTAAAATACAGTGCCTGCTTTCCTTGAAGGTAAATGACTGCCTTTGATGCCAATGTCATTGTTCCCATATCTGAAATCTTCTTTGCATGGTGCATTCTGCATCTTGCCTTGTTGTAATTTATGCTTTGTTTTTTGCTCTTCCCAGTCAATTAAAGTAGAAAATATTGCCTGGGGGTCATTCCATATGAAATCAACCAATTTTGGGGGAAATTTTAAGTCACCATCACCGATTTTGATGAAAATTGGTATACAGGTTGATTTTGATGAGAGAAAAACAATGAGACACTTCCCAGCCCTCAATTTTGAATAGCTCAAAAGTTATAACCTGTCAAAGTTGAGAAAAATTGTCAAATTTCTTGATACCAGCATTTGAAAAAAAATTATTTCTTCCTTATTATAGCACATAAAACAATGAATTATGTATTTTTTTAAAGCTTAAGGGTTGCTCTAACCATTTTTAACAGCAAAATTAATTTTTGATAAAAAAGTTCTTTTGACCTTTAAAAAAATATATTGGTATCAATAAATTTTTGGGTATTTTTTTTTATAAATATATATGCCTTTAGACTACAATATAAGATAAATTTCATTCTGGGTTTTTCATTATATCAGGAGTTATGATCAATTTTGTAACCATTGGTATGCCAATTTTTACCTATTTTTATGTTATAAATTTTGCCTATTAGGTGTTACTTTATAAACTATGAAAGCTAATTTAAAATTTTTTCTTTTTTTCCAGAAAGTTTAATATTTAGATAAAAAAGTAATTAATAATTTGCATTACCAATCATTTGTATTTTAACAAATTATTATGGATGAGAAGAGAAAGCATCTGAGAAAAATCTGAGACTAATTTCAGAAGACTTAATAAGAGAATATCCAAAATTAAAAAATTTTAAGGACCAAAAAATCTGTGATAACTGCAGAAAAAAGATAGCTGATGATGATAGTTCTTCATCTCAAAATACGAATCCAAGCCTTTCAGAAGAAAGAATGGAAATTGAGCCAATTACTGAACAGGAAGAATCACAAGAAGCATTAACTGAATTAAATAAATCATTAATAGCTATTGGAGAGTCACCAGTCAAGAAATTTAAAATGGATGTAGTAAAAAAATATAGTTAAGATAAAATGAATAAAATTCAAAAATCCATTTCAAGTAAACTCAAAACTGTAGGCTCTGCAACAAAATATCCATTACCCTTGGATCAAGACCCAGAGTCTTCTAGAACAGAATCAAGTAAAGATGGTGAAGAAATGATAAATCAACTGAAGGAGAAATTTCAAACTACTAGTAAAAGGTCTGAGCAGCTGCAAATCTTAACTGTTTTGCCAAAAAGCTGGAGCTATCCAAAATTAAATCTGAATTTAATGTTACTAATTACATGGCCAGACAAGCTAAAAAACTAGCAATGGAAGAAGGAATAATGTCATTGCCAAGTAAAAGAAAAGGTACATTTCCATGAGAAACAATTAAAGTAGTAGAAGACTTTTATAAAAATGAAGAAGTAAGCAGAATTATGCCAGGGAAAAAAGATTTCAAGAGTGTTAGAAAAGATGGACAGAAAACTCATGAACAAAAATACTTAATTTTGGGAAATTTAAAAGAAATTTATCATTTATTTAAAACAAAATACCCAGACACTAAGATTGGCTTTTCAAAATTTGCTGAGCTGAGACCCAACGAGTGTGTATTAGCTGGTGGTGCAGGAACTCACAGTGTGTGTGTGTTTGCACACATCATCAAAATGTTAAACTGATGATTATTGGTACAAGGCTACCACAGTTGACAAAAGACAGTGACCTGCATTTAGATGATTACAAAACATGTCTATCATTCATTACATGTGACCCTCCCATTTATGAGTGCTATTTTGATGAATGCTCAGAATGTTTTTCTAAAATAGACGAACTAAAACTATATGTTACTAAAATTTTAGATCACAATATGATTGATGAGGTAAATTACAAGCAGTGGCTCTCAACTGATCGCTCAACTTTAGAGCTTGTTTCAAGAACAACTGAAGAATTTATAGACACTTTTACCTTAAGTCTTCTCAATTTAAAAAAACATGATTTCATAGCAAAAAAGCAGGCACAATTTTGTTCAACTAAAAAAGAAGAACTAAAAGATGGTGAAATCTTAGTAGTATGCGATTTTGCTGAAAATTACTCATTCCTTCTTCAGGATGCAGCACAAGGGTACCACTGGAATAACTCCCAAGCTAAATTACATCCCTTTCTTTCCTACTACAAAGAAGCTGGGGAAACACAACACAAGTTTTGTTGTGATTTCAAACTGCTTGAAGCATGACACTGTTGCAGTCCATTTATTTAAAAAAAAACTTATTGAATTTTTTAAAAAAGGACTCAAATTCCCAATAACAAAAATTATATATTTTTCTGATGGAGCTGCGTCACAATATAAAAATTTTAAAAACTTTATTAATTTATGTCACCATAAATCAGATTTTGGATTGGAAGCAGAATGGCATTTCTTTGCTACATCTCATGGAAAAGGACCATGCGATGGTGTAGGGGGCACAGTAAAAAGACTAGCAGCAAAAGCTAGCCTGCAAAGAGCATATAATGATCTGATAATGACTCCTCAACAGCTCTTTGATTTTGCTGAAAGACACATTAAGGGAATCAAATTTTCATATGTACCAAATAGTGAATATATTGAAGAAAAAAATTATTTGCAAGAAAGATTTGACCAGGCCTCTGCAATAATTGGTACCCAAAAATTACACAGTTTTGAGCCAGTTAATGAAAATGAACTAAGAGTGAAAACAATATCATCTGCATCAGAATTCAAAAAAGTGAAAATATCCTATACAATCATCTGCATCAGAATTCAAGAAAGTGAAAATATCCTATACAGAGGCAATATTATTGGAGGATGTAAAAGGATTTGTCACTGCTAAGTATGATGACAAATGGTACTTAGGGTGTGTATTGGATACCAATGTTGAGAAAATGACTGTTAAAATAACATTCCTAGAACCAGAAGGACCATCAAATTCATTTAAATATCCAAGAAAACCAGATGTATTAGTATTGCCATTAGATGACATATTGAGCATTGTTGAGCCTGTAACAGCAACAGGATGAACTTACAAACTATCTAAAAATGAACAATTAAAATCAACAGAAATAATGCAGAAAAAAATTGATTCCTAAATTATTATAAAAAGAATAAATTCATTTTGGGAGGTTGGGTGGGACCTGTGGCTTTTTTGCTGAGCTATCAGGAGTGGCCCCTTAGGCGATGGGGATACCAGCAGTTATGCAGGTATCTTAACTGTTGGTAGTGGCTCTGCCACCATTGACCATAGCAAATTATAACTTAAATACATAGGTAGGTAGCTTTAAAAATATTTATAATTTTAAATAAAAAATTACTGAAAGTTCATTTTTTCTTGTAGGTAGGATTTAACACATATCTATAGAATTAATGATTCTAATACACGAGTATATATTAAAAGCATTCAAATATAATACTTAGGCATCTAATAATTGATAACTAACTCTGTGAATATGACGTAACTCTGTTAATATGACAAAGATGCATATAAAAAAAATTTATTTGTGAAGATAGCAAAAAATGGCCATACCAGTGGTTACAAAATTGATCATAACTCCTGATATAATGAAAAACCCAGAATGAAATTTATCTTATATTGTAGTCTAAAGGCATATATATTTAAAAAAAAATTACACAAAAATTTATTGATACCAATATATTTTTTTTTAAAGGTCAAAAGTTGACCTTTAAGGTCAAACAAATTTTTTTGACCAAAAATGAATTTTGTTGTTAAAAATGTTTAGAGCAACCCTTAAGCTAAAAAAGTACATAATTCATTGTTTTATGTGCTATAATAAGGGAGAAATAATTTTTTTATCAATGCTGGTATCAAGAAATTTGACAATTTTTCTCAACTTTGACAGGTTATAACTTTTGAGCTATTCAAAATTGAGGGCTGGGAAGTGTCTCATTGTTTTTCTCTCATCAAAATCAACCTGTATACCAATTTTCATCAAAATCGGTGATGGTGACTAAATGTACCTTGTTGAATTCGGATGGAATGACCCCTGGAGTTTTCTTAACCCCCCCCCAACAGGTGCATCAATTTAATTGATTTTGTGATGGCAGAATTGGGTAGGTGTCTGCAGCCTGAAAGACTTGGTGTATTCAACTGCAACAGAAGCTGCTCAACTCTTCCAGCAGTGGCTCTTTATTGCCACACTTTACATCTCTACATGGAGACTGTGGGTGACATAACAGACTCTGCAAAGCTTGGGGTCCTAGCAAACCTGGTTTATCCTGAGAACTTTGAACTAATCGCCTCAAAACTCAACCCTAAAGAATATCTTTATCCCCCCTACCAATGAGGTTGTTGCTTGACACTGACCTGCCACTCGGAGGCAAGTCCAATCTGAGTCTGGAGTGTAATTTGCATGGTGTCAGGGGACACCTACAGGAAAGTATGTGCCCATGGCACCTTTATACTTGCCTGGCTTCCAAATGAATCAATACAGGGCTGCTAGAACCCTTGGAAATTACTTTTCTTAAAACCTTTTTGTTCCCAATGATTCCATATGGCATCATCAATAGTTATATTCATAATTTTACTTATAAAGTGTCCAATGAGTTTTGATTTGTTTGCTATACCAAAAGGAAAAACTGACCACAATGATGGTCAGTTTCAGAAAAAAAGTATCCTGATTTTCCAATTCCTGCACTTGTGAAAGACTACAACCTTCACATGGGCAGGGTAGACCTAAACGATATGCGTTTTTGCATTGTATAGGACAAGAATAGGGGTAAAGAGGTATTACTTGAAAATAGTGTACCATGGGAACAGTTGTGGCGCAATGGTATGCAACTTTAAGTTCCCCTCAGCCATCTTCTATGCAAAGCAACCCCTGATTCCTGCCATGAGGTCAGTGTGAAGAAGTGCCAAACACTGGTCTGGTCACCCAGTCCTCTCAGACTCTTTGGCACTCTCATCAACGTGCTCATTCTCCACAAGTTAAGGAACCCAGCAGAAGATAATCTTGACACCGACCGACTCAAAGCAACCATTCATACTGCAGACCAGGGAGGATGGATATTCCAATGTCATGAGAGCGCTCAAGGCACTTTGTGGGTTGTTATAGATCACAATATGGTATCCGAACCAGGCACAATGCATTATCTCCCATACCAAATGGTGCATTGCAACTAGCTCAGCTGACTTCAAACAAAAGGGATACGGCATAGAAACTGACCCCCTCCTGGGACTTGGAGCCATCTGTATACACCTGCACAGATCCAGCATGGCATGAAATATGCTCCAAAAAGGCCAAATGCAATACTCCTGGTGCAGTGGAAGCTTTGGGAGCAGAAGTGTGGTGACAAATAGTTAAAGTTGGTACCTTCTAGGGTGGGGTATCCTGTGCAGAACCAGAGGTGCCATCAGCCTGAGAGCGAAGGAAATTGCCACCAAGCAAGATTCTCAGTTGTATGTCACCTGTGACCCTATATACAACTTATCATTAACTCCCACATACTCCCTGGATGCTTCAACTGACTTACAGCGGAATACTCTTTCTGTAGTCTGCAACCCTTGTTACTTTTGCGGAGGTGCTATTCATGAGAATCGTGCTAGATGTCCAGATAAGGAAGCCATGTGTTGATACTCCAAAAAAAAGGGCACTTTGAAAAGGTATGCTGGCTAAATACAAGGGAGACTAAACCCCAAAGTAACCCTGGAAAACAAGTTGTGGCTCAAACAGCCACCTTGGATTCTGCGCCTTCTTCACTCCTGGAATTGTCTATGAAAGTGGTCATCACAAGGGTGACACAGAGAGCCTTGTTGGACACAGGGAGCTCAGACTCATGTGCAGTCTTAAGCTCCTCATCAGCAAATTTAAGGGGATACATCAATGGGAATTTGGCAATTTTCTACCCCCAAAATCGTTTTTGAGTGAAAATTTCATTTTTTGTTACTTATCATTATTTATATAATTTTTTTTTAAGGAATTCAAAAATATTTTTATTTCGGTAAAACTATGGAAAATAATGGTAAATTGCACATTTCCATATATAGGTCAGTCTGTATACATGGCTCGAGAAACGCGCTGCATTGGAGAGAAAACATGTGCTATGTAGAAATGAATTTGAAATAAAACATAGAAACAAACTCTGAATCAGAGTTCACTTTACAGTTCCCTTCCCTGCCCCAATAAATTTGTTTCAACTTTATCAGAACCTCTCTGACCTCACACATAGCTGAGGCGTCTGACTGTATTCGCTGTGAGCCTGTATTCAAGCAGTTTTATGAGCTAGTTGTCATTTCATGTTTGAAGTGACAGTCCGTGTGTTGGGTTATCCTGTAGTCAGGTTAAAAAAAAATGAGTATTGTATCTCAAGAAAAATCACAAACAAAACACCAAAAATTAAAAACAAAAACTAAACTAGGGATGATGACTATTCGCCTGGAGCATTCTAAGTAGGCACTTCCGAAATTCTTCTTCCTCTTTGATCATATTCAATAAAATTACGTAAAAATTTGAAAATTACTGATGAATTTGTTTGCATATATATAGGATATATACAAAATAATACTAAGAAATAAAATGTAATAAATATGTCACAAAGTTCTATTTCTTTTGCTTTGGAAATGTCATTTCCTAATAAATTATTTTCTCAACTTTTTTAATCTTTTGTTTTCTATGAATTCATTGGTCTCGACTCACAGTCGATTTAAACTACATTGACTTCTCATAGTCCTTCATATTACCACCATTTATGAAGGAAAGGATCATAAAAACACTGGTGCAGTTATTTTCTTTGAATTCTTATCCAAAATACATATAGGACTGCCATATTAAAGCATTGGGGCAAATAGAAAAAGTGTCCCAGTAAATTTACAAATCACATCAGCTCTCTACCAATTATACTAGCTAAAGCTCTCCTCTGATGGATCATGTTTTACTTGGCCAAAATGGTGCCATCAGTGGAGCAAATAACGAGGAAGCGCTTTAAGCTAGCAAGCTCGAAAATGCCAGGTAACCTTTGAATGAGGGGGGCCTCAATGTTATCAAGGCTCCGCCCTGTGCACTTTTAGTCTTAGTTAGGGGCTCCGCACCCGGGGTGTATAGGGGCCAGATGTGCCGATCTTGGCTTGGTCGCTTACCGAAGCAACAGACCCAAGTCTTTTTCCTGTTCTTTTTCTTTTTAGGAGAGGAGGGTGGAGAATGAACCCGCTTCTTCCCTCCGCCAGCAGGAGCCCCGAGGCCAGATAGACCGGCCTCAGCTAGGTCTTTCTCCGAAATGGAGAAAGTTCTGGCAGTCATAGGGGCACCGGTTGGAGGAGATCACTCCCCTTCTTGTACTGCTTCGGAAACCTTAGCCGTTTGAGGAGGACCTTGCATAGGGGTGGATTCGGGTTCGCTGCTTGGCGCCGAGCCCGGATTCCCTCCCATGGAAGGCCCTACCATCTGAGGCTGGGTTGCCTCAAGGACCATGTCTATCTCAGAGGCGGGCCTCCAGTTGGCCATCCCCCTCCCCCCCAGGAAATCACAGGCCCCGTTGGCAGCATTGTCACTAGTCACTTGTGGAGAGGCACAGGCCTTGACCCCAGCAAGGTTATATATTCTTGCCAGCAGGTCTTTTGAGGGAAGCGACCGAAGGGGCCTGGCTTCCCTCTCTTCCCTAAGGTGGTTTGCCCTACCAAGCCGCTTCAATGGGGAGCAGTCGGCTATGGGCTGCCTGCTGGCTTTCTTGGCAGTCCCTTTGGAAAGAAAAGGAGGGACTGCCACTGGAAAGAGGGAGGTGTCCGAAAGCACCTCCAGAGAAGGGGGTGAGGGGGAGTCCCCTACACCCATAGGCGAAGGAGAGGAGTAAGCCTCCTCTCCTGTTAGAGAAACTTGGAGGGTCCCCTGCGCAAGCACAGGGGGAGGGGGACCTCCATTTTTTCTGTGGAGCTGCCTGGGGGTTTTTAATTTTCTCATCATTGGGCATGGTGACCCTAAATTTTCTACGGAATGCAATAGCTCATCCCCCCTTGCAGTAGCCTGCCCTGCAAGGGGTGCGTATAGGTCTGTCAGAGCGAGGTGCCGCCATTCAGGAACACCCCTCAGACTTGGTGGCCTGGCAGTCCCTCAGCATGGTCGCTCCACCTTGGACACGGCGTAAAAACAAATAGATTGGGAAGTGAGAAGGAAAGGAGATGTAAGGAAGGTATGGGTAGGGATGAAGCAGGTTGTTAAAAACCCACCATCCTGAACCGGAGCTCAGGGGTTACGGAATATTGTCCCCTCCCCCCTCAGCCCTGATCCAGGATAGTTGGCTGAGAAGGTCAGCATCTACCCTGTGAAAATTGTGGGAGTGGTTGTAGGGGATGTGAGGAAGTAGAGGAGAAACACAGGCTATCTGAAAGAAGGAGAAGAGGCTAAGCTGGGGCCGGACGGGTCGCTGAGTCCCGTCAACACAGCAGCCAGGAAGGCAAGTTGCCGCGCTCCTTAAAGAGGGGGGGCATAACACAAAATTAGTTGAATCAGTCAATTTTTCTGAAATTTGGCATTTCAACTAAGAAGGTACCTATAACTGAATATCTGTATGAAATTTGAAGTTGATTGGACAAGTGCCAAATTCTCATTGAAATATCCCCTTAATGGGGCAATTACCATGGCATCCAGTAAACTGGTAACTCATATTACAGAATGTTACTATCTTGATGTTAAAACCAAGGATCAAAACTATGAGAAAGTTCACTTTGTGCTACTGGACGACTGTTGCTCTGATATCATCTTCAGGACCCCATTCCTCCATTAGCATTTGTTGCTTACGTTTGAATTAGGCAGCCCTCCTTGAAGTTAAAATGCTTGCCTTTGATGCCACTGTCATTATTGTTATATCTGACCTCTTCTTGCCTTGTTTTAATTTATGTTTTGCTTATCTTTTCAGTCAATTATAGCTAAATTTGCATGGAATTTCCTTGATGTCCCAAGAGTCACAACAAGAGGAATGTTCCCATTTGAGAAATGGCCAACCTTTGGTTCCCTTCTGGGAACCTGGGCTAATGCCTGATGCTGATGGAACATGTGTACTTTGGACAGCTTACTCCCCATTAGTAGAGCAAATAAATAAAACACTTGAAGCTGGCAGGTTCACAGATGCCAGGCAGCCTATAGATGAGGAGAATTGCCTTCTCTGCATGAGTGTGTTCACCCTATCTTCCTTGCTTGCATTAGGGATGGGAAACTAAGCAAACTTCCAGATGCAGCTTACAGTAGATTTTATTTTATAAGTTGTACACTGTCCCTGGATGTGAGAATCTTGGATAATAGATGGTCAAAATATATAATGTGCCCAAAACTGATGGCCCAGGAACCATTAATTATTTTTTACTTAAAACTATAAAGGTGAAGCTAAGAAGATCTAAGAAGTTAAATAAATTTTCCAAAGAATTCAAGCTAAGTGGATAAAATATCACCTACTCTTGGGAAATAGTTGAGCAAAGCCAAAGATATGGCCCCAGTTCCACAGCAAACATCCATAATCACAGGCTCTTCTAGTTCCTTCAAAATTTCAATGCACATATTTACAAGTCCTTCAGTTTCTGGGCGAGGAATAAAGACAGGTGGACGAACTTTCAATTTGACTGAATGGAAGTCCCAGTCTCCTAAAATGTATTGCAGAGGCATCCTATAATGATGTGTGGAATCAGAATTCATTCAGGAAGACAAAAATGAAGTATTTATTGATAAGTACAATGGAGATAGAGAGAGAAGAAATTAAGAATACACTAATAAGCAAAGTGAACAATTATTGAGTAATTGGTTCAAATTAATCATCAAATTATTTAAATCTAGTTTACATAACTACACTCTTAAAAAATCATATATTATATGCTACACATTGATATTTTGTTTTGCATTTGCAAAGCAAAGGGATAAAATTTCTGTTAAATTCATGATAGAAGGAATAAAGGAATAAATTCAAATTTGAGACATAAACCACTTTATAGTAGTTGACATTTCCAATTCTTTTACATAATAACCATCTTCAAGTGGCAAACACTGCTCACTATCTACCCTCCCTCTCAAACACATTTTTTTATGACAGTTCAAAAATTTTAACATGAGAAGAAAAGTAAATTATTTTTAATAAACTATTCCCAAATGTAACTTTGCTCAATATGGAATAACAACTTTAACTTTAGTTGAGTGATATTAAAAACTTCTTATTCCAGGGGTGGTGGGATCCTATTTCTTATTTACTTGAAACTAAGAAATAAAAGCCAACAAAGTTTGCAAAGAGAGGTTCATAAAGTTATGAAAGAAGTTAAAAAAGAGTATTAGTATATGGCTTGAGTACTCTAAGAGGAGACTACTTGAGGGACTTTGCAACAGTAGAGTACTCAACTTTTCTCAAGAAGTGGCATTCAATACAAATAAGATATCCTTTACATGCATTGGGGTTAGAAGGCAGTGGTGGGAAAAGTAAGAATAGTATATGATGTTAACTGAATTTCACAGAAAGCAAAATTAGTGAGACTGGGCCATTCATAAAAAATGTGTTTTGTACAACAATGACCACTGATTAATGACATTTCACTTCACTCAGAGAGAAAAAACAGGCTATTGTGAAGGATGGAAAGAAAAGGGAAAGACAGGTGAGATTTAAGGTGGAATACATGTGGAGTTATATACAGAATTTGCATTGAGTGGTTGAGAGGAAGGAGAAAAGAATGTCAGGGAAAAAAGGGGGAACTCAAGAAGCAGGTGGAATATGATAAGGCTGGTGGGACAGCTGATGCAGTTAGGGGAGGATCATTGTACATTGTATCTAAGTGTTAGTTTTGAATATCTGAGGTAAAAGTGAACCAAAACCACTTCTTTGTCAAGAGTGATTGAAAAGAGTAGGCCTTGTATCTGGAGATGTTGAGCTAGAAACTCTCTTGTATGATAATCCTACAAATGCAATACATAACATAATTTCATGGATGACAAAAGCCACAAGGGCCTATCAAAGGTCATCCGTATCTGTCAAAACCAACCCACAAAATGCATCCACAGGATTGTCAGATCATGCATCTACGATATACAATTTGAACCATCCACAAGAATGTGTCAAAGACCTAAAGCATCATCATCAAAGCTTGTCAAAATCAAAATCACCGATAATATAAAATAATAAAAAACTGCATCCATAGGAATGAGTCCAGAATAACCCCCCTTCCCATATAATCTGCGTTTGAAAACATTAAAGTTTGGACTGTCTACTGTCTCAGGTGGCAAACTATTCCAGTAATCTACCACTCTATTGGTGTTTTTAAATTTTTAAGTGGTGACCCCTAATTCTATTATTACCTTCTAACTCAAATAACTTGCTAAAATCCAACTTATCCATCCCAAAACAGATTTTATAAAGCTCAATCACATCTCTAACATACCTTGTTTCAAATGAGAACATATTTAATACCCTAGTCTATCTTCATATTAAAGGTGCTTCAGTGAAGGTAGGTTGATATCATGTCTAAAATGTGGTGACCATGCTTGTATACAGTACTCTAAATTTGGCCTGACATAAGAGTTGTAGAGTTTAAGTATAATCTCCTTACTTTTGTAGCTAACATTCCTATTAATGTATCCTAGCAACCTATTTACTCTATTTTTTGACTCAATACACTGCTTTGAACAGTTCAGGTGTGGTGGGGCGAATGTGAGTGTGTGTAAAAGGGCCATTCTCCCACCCCTTTTCTCAGTACCCTCTCCCTCCCTCTGTAAGAATGTGTGTGAATGGCAATGGGTTTGTTTTATTTTTGTTTAATTCATGTATAAAATGATTACCATGTTTTTCTTTCTTTCCAGGCGTTATTCTGGAAAGATAATAGCTAATTTTGAAATATCACTATAATAAGATAGTTCTTTGTTTAAATTAACTTTTAACGAAGCGTTATTCTGGAAAGAGGTAAGCTAATCGATGTATTTTCGGGTAATGCCCACTTATTAGTTTCGCCATCCATGTATAAATAAATGGGTCATAAAAGGAGGATATATCTCTTCTACAGAGAGTGGAAGTGTGGACTGGTAGCAAGAGGGGTTCTATAGACGAGTGCTCCACCCAGCCCTGAGAGGAGGGCTTTCGTGCCTCGCCAACCATCTGAACCGCCATACCCGCCTTCGTTGACAATCCTGCCTCCTTCTAAGTTAGCCAACTACCACCCACCTCCAGCAAGTGATAGCGTGTGCCCCCTTTTCGTTCGGTTGTGGTTGTGTTTTTTTTGTTTTGTGTAGAATATAAGTAAATTGTTGTATCCGCCGGTTATAAGATTCTCATTTGGTATCGTATTTTGATTGGGGAATTTAGCCTCATTTTGAAGTGTGCACACTTCCCTAGTAAATATAAAATTGTTGTAAATATAAACTGTAACTATCATTGTATTTTTTTGTAAGTAAAGGGACTGTATATACAATCCGTTTTATTCTCCCTCGATTTCTCACGTCCGGACAGTGTAGGAAGTGGGTTGGATCGATTATCGATTGGGATTAGAGATCTATTTTCGGCCCGCTACATTTGGCGCCCGAATAGGGACGTGAGACTTCGAAACTGGGAGCGTGACTGGATTGGATTGCAGTCCATACCCAATTAGTGTGACAAGTAGTTTGATTGATTTTTCCCTTCTCCTATCTTTTTACTAACTTGGGAACAATGGCTGTAGCGGAAACGTTGAATGAAGAAGTAGTGCGATTGAGACTGGAGTTGAGAAAGAAAGAAGAGGAGTGTGAAATGTTGCGGGGAATGATGGAGGGAATGGAGAATAAAATAAAAGGGATGAATGAAAAGACTGATAAGATGAAGAAGGAAATGGGAGACCGACAGGATCAGACGGACCGATGGATGCAGGACCTGTATAACATGATGACAGGGGCTGGATCAGTCCCAGGACCTACAACCCTGACCCCTGCTCCTACTGAAGGGACTCCGCTAAATGGAATGGATGGCAGTAGGGTTGAGTCTAAAGAAGATACTGTGAGTGGTAGGAAAGGGGGTGAATGGAAGAGAGTGGAAAGTAAGAGAGGAAGTAAGCATGGTTCTAAGGTTAAGGATAGGAAGGCGAGAGGGAAGAGTGTGGATTCGCTATACTCAGATGAGGGAGAGAGTGACAATATGATTGGAATGAGTGAGACCGAGAGTAGCTCTTCGGAGAGTGAAGTGAATGTGGGGAAAGGAATTTTGATTAGGGAAGTGCCAAGGATTGATAAGTTTAGATTGCATGGGGCAAAGAGTATGGATGAGTTCTTCGGGGATTTTGAGCGGTACTGCAAGCTCAAGTACCCGCAGAACAAGGGTCACTGGGTGAGTGTTCTGGGAGATTGTTTGGATGGGAAAGTGTTGGAGTTCTTGCGAGTGATAACGAGTGTGGGAGAGCCAAAGTACGATGTAGTGAAGAAGAGATTGATTGGGCAGGTGAAACGAATGAAAGAGAGTGTGAAGTATAAGAGGGTGAATGAATTTGAGAAGGCTCAAATTGGGAAGAGTGAAAGTGTGAATATGTATGCACATAGGCTTGAGAGTATGGCAAGAACGAGGTATGGTGATGATGATGTAAATGAATGTAAACCACTCATGAGGAAGTTTTTGGACACGATCCCGCGAAAGGTGAGTGAATGGTTGAGTGGAAAGAGAAAGGAGAGAGTGAGACTGACAGGTGAACGGTTGATGTGGGAGGATGTGTTGGAACTGTTAGAAGATGGACGATTTGATGATGAAAGCGATCTAGAAGAGGATGGATGGTACAGTGTGAATGTTGGGGGTAAGAAGCCCAGGAGCTTTCATCCACCCCAGCAGTTTGTCAGCTACAGGGATGCCCTGAAGGCTGCACCAGCTGGAGTGATGTCAAACTTCCTGGGCCGGCAGAATCGATGGGCAAATGGAGGGTGGTCGAATGGAAGGGGGCAGATGAATTTCAAGCGTGGGAACGGATATATGAGAGAGAAACCGAGGTATGTCACAGCAAACGAGAGACCGAATGGTGGGAGAAAGATTGTGGAATGTCGTCGGTGTGGAAGGAAAGGTCATATGTTGGCAGAATGTAGGTGGACATCTGGTGCGTGTTTTGGGTGTGGTAAGAAAGGGCATATGATAAAGGATTGCCAGGAAAGTGTGAAAGAGTGCTTCGAGTGTAAAGAAATAGGCCATTTGAAGAAAGATTGTCCGAGGTTGAATGGTGGAGCAACTGGTGGGGAAAGTATGAAATATGCATGTGGTAATTGTGGAAAGGCTGGTCATTATGCAAGGATGTGTCGTGACCAGAGGAATGTATGTAGCTATTGTGCGATGGAAGGACATTCAAGTGAAAAGTGTTGGATTAGACTGAGAGTGCAAGGTGTGAATGGAAAGTCTGAAGCGGGAAACTGAATGGTAAGAGGGTACCTGCTGAAGTATCCTCTGGGTGCATGAGTGTGAGTAATGTGTTGGTAAGTCTGTCGAGTGTGAAAGTGCTGTCTGGTAGGAAGTATGAGTGTCAGAGTGTGAAGGTGGAATTGAATGGAATTGAGTGTTTGGCTTTAATAGATTCTGGATGCAAGGCGAGCTTGGTGTATAAAGATGTGTATGACAAGGTTAGCGAGAAAGCCCTCCTGTCTGAGTGCAAGGGTAGTTTAGTAGGTATTGGTAATAGGAGAGTGCCTGTGATTGGAATGATAAGGTCAGCAGTTCGAATGCATGGTATGATGATGAATGAATGTGAATTTTCTGTGATTGATAAGGTGAGTAGTGAGTATGGTGTGATTTTGGGCTATGATTTTATGAAAATGAATCGTATGGTTGTGCATCCTGCGAGTGATCAGATTGAGAGAAAGATTGGTAAAAATGGGGTGTATAAGTTGTATGTAGGGAAAGATGGTAGCGTTTTGAGGAGTGTGTTTACTGGTATTGAGGTGACTGCTATGGAGAATGTAAGGCTTGTGAAGGGTGAACGGGTGTCTGTTAGAGTGAGTTAGAGTAAGGATGTTAGTTTGAATGTGAGTGAGAACACTGTGATATTGGATGGAACAGATGCGTGTTATAAGGTAAGGTGTGTTGCTTGTGTGTTTGATGGCTTGATGAGAATGAATGATCCTTTTGTATGTGTGCAGGCGGACCCCAGTGTGAAAGGGCAGGTGAGGGGAATCCAAGTCGGAGATGTACTGGGCCACCTCTCCACTGTTGATGAGGTAGGTATGGATGATAGTACGGATATCAGTGTGAATGTTGCGAATGAAAAGACATGTGAATGGATGTATAATGAGGTGAAGGACATGGTGAAATTGGATGGATGTTTGACTGAGTATGAAAGGGAGGATGTGTATCGAATGATATTTGAGCGAAAGGGAGCCCTCAGTAAGGGTGATCTGGATTTCGGGGTTGCAAAGCTCCCGGAATTCAAGATTGTCCTGAAGGAGGACTCCCCAATTTATCAGCGGCCGAGGCATTTCCCACGTCCGGTTGCTGATGAGATTGAGGAGCAGTGTTTGGAATTGGAGCAATTGGGGGTGATTGAAGAGAGCGAGAGTGCATGGAATAGTCCAATTGTACCTGTACGTAAGCCGGATGGAAGATTGCGTCTGTGTGTGGATTATCGAAAGGTGAATGAAAGGACTGTGAATGAAAGGACTGTGAAAGAAAGGTTTCCGATGTGTGTGGTATCTGAGTGTATGTATAGTATGCATGGGATGGAGTGGTTTACGAAGCTGGATCTGGTACGGGGGTATTACCAGATGCCCATTGCTGAGGAGAGCCGGCCAGTAACTGCCTTCTCTTCCTCAAAGAGGCATTACCAGTTCCGGAACCTCAGCTTTGGGTTGGCTAATGCTCCCGGAGCCTTCCAGCGGGCAATGAATGTTGTGTTGAGTAAGTTTGCGAGTAAGAATGTGATTGCGTTTATAGATGATATTTTGATTATGACTGAGACTTTTGAGGAGCATATGAGATTGGTGAATGATGTGTTGAGAACGTTGAAGAGTGTTGGTGTGAAGGTGAAAGTGGCGAAGTGTGAATGGTTTGCGAAAGAAGTGGAATTCCTTGGGCATATGGTGAGTGAGAATGGATTGCGTAAATCATCGAAGTATGTTGAGAAGGTGCGAATGTTTCCTAAACCGGTGACTGTGAAGCAACTGAAGTCATTTTTGGGTTTGATTGAGTTCCAGCGAAAGTTTATACGTGATTGTTCTGGTGTGAGTAAGCCTCTGACTGAGTGGATGGGCAAGAAAGGTAGTACGGTTGTCAAGTGGAATGATAAGATGAATGAGGCATATGAGAGACTGAAAGAGGCAGCGGCTGAAGATGTTGAATTGGCTTACCCAGATTATAGTGTAAATGCTAAAATGCTTGAACTGTATACAGATGCGAGTGGGTATTGTATGGGAGGTTTTCTGATGCAAGAGCAGCGTTTGAATGGAGAGAATGTCAGGCGAATAATTGGGTATGTATCCAAGGCTATGAATGTTGCAGAACGAAAGTATTCGACTGTGGAACGAGAGCTGGCTGCGATAAGATATTGTTTGAAAGTGTTGCGTCTATTTTTGTATGGTGTGAGGTTTGTGATAAAAACCGATCATCAACCTCTTGTGTATCTGCAGCGTATGAAGTGGGCTGATAGTAGGATTGCAAGGACTTTGGAAGATTTGAGTGACTTTGACTAGGTGATTGAGTATGTGCCTGGTGAACGGAATGGAGTGGCTGATTTGATGTCAAGGTATCCTGGTACGAATGATGAAAATGTGTGTGGAGTGAGTGATCCTGAGTATTTGCCGAAAGGAATTATGAATGGAAAAGAGAGTAAGGGTGGTGGTGATTCCTTGTTTGAGAGTGTATGGAATGGTTTGCAAGATTTGAAGAGTGATGGAGTAGATGTGAGAGTGCCCGATAGTGTAGATGATTTAAGGAAGGAGGTAATGAATGAAGTGTGTAGGAAGCCTGAAAGCATTGGTATGGCAAAGGTGCGGAACTTCATGAAAGAATTGAGAGCGATGTGTATGCAAGGGGTCCCGCCATTTCAGGAAGTGTTGATTGTAGTGAGTCGTTTGTATGGAGTGATTGTTTATGTGCACTTTGCTGGTGAGAGGCCGATTGTGTACAAGGATGAGAAGATGAAGGGTTTGAATCCTAATGTGGTACATCTGCAATGTTTGAGCGGTGTGCACTACAATTGGGTAATTGAAAAGTGTTCATATATAAGAGAGAAGAATGATTGTCTGGATGAAGATGAGTGTGTGTTGAGTGATGATATAGGAGTTAATGACAGTGTGGATATCAGTGCTGATGTTGGTGTGCTTGTTCCTTCTGTGTATTGCGAACATGGTGGACCTGATATGATGGAAGCGAGAGTGAAAGTTGGTGAAAGGTTGTTCTGTGGTTTGATTGATACTGGAGCGCAGGTGTCTTTAGTGAATGAGAGGATTCTGAGTAAGTATGATGAGTTTAAATGTTGCGAGCATAAACCTGTGAAGTTACGGATAAGTGGATTAGGGAATGGCTTGATAGTGGCATGGGAACAGGTTAGTCTGAAAGTGAGTTTGGGTAATGGTGTGAATGTGAGGCATGACTTTGTGATTCTGAAAGGTGAGCAAATGCCTTGTTGTTTCTTGCTTGGTGTAGACTTAATGAGATTGAATGATTTGTCTTTGGATGCTGATAAGGATCGTCTTATGAAAGGTGAATGTGAGGTGATGAGGTTGAATGAGTGTGTAAAGAATGTTGTCAAGTTTTGCGGTATGATTGAGTTGGTCATGGATGATGAGAATGAGATTTTAAGTGATGATGATATTCTAGAGATGCAAGAGATGTGTCCTTTTGTTAGTGAGTTGAAGAAGTGTGTAATGATGCGTGTTGATTTGAATGAATGGCCAGAGTGTTTAAGTGATTTTAAAAGGTATGCTAAGGTTTTTGTTGTTTGTATGGATGTTGTATATTTTGTGAGGCATGTGAAGGGTAGTGATGATATGTATGTACCTGTGATGTCCTTAGTTGGTATGATTGGTCTGGTGAAGGTTGTGCATGATAATTATGGGCATATGGGTAAGTTTAAGCTGTGGGAGTGTATGAAGGAGCATGTGTTCCACCCATTTCTGAGAACTGTTGTGAATGATGTTGCAACTACGTGTGAAAGGTGTCAGAAGCGAAAGGTGCAAGGTGTGCAAGTGAAACCACCTATGTTGAAAGTTGATGCGAAAGAACCGTTTGAATTGGTAGTGATTGATTGTGTGTCTTTGCCGCGTACGAGTGCTGGGAATGTTGGTATGGTTGTTATGGTTGATCATAAAAGTAAGTTTGTGTATGCAGTGCCTGTGAGAGATAAAAGGAGTGTGACTGTTGCGCGTGTGGTTGAGCAGTTGTTTTTTCCTATGTGTGTATGGAAGCCTAGAAGATGTCTGAGTGATAATGGGCCTGAATTTGTAGGGGAAGTGTTTGAGCAAATGTTGAGAGAGAATGGTGTGGAGCATGTGAGAACAACTCCGTATGTACCGTCTTCAAATGGATTGGCTGAACGGACTATAAGAACCTTGTGTGAGATGTTGAAAATGATGAGTACGACAGTGAATGACTGGGATGTGTGTCTGGGGAGAGTGTTGTGGGCGTATAATTCAACTGTGCATAGTGCAACTGGAATGTCCCCATGTCAGTTTGTGATGAATTTTGAAAGGCGAGTGAAAGATAGGTTTCGTTTGAGTGAAAGTGAGCAGAGTGTATGGCGTGAGGCGCATGAAAGGTTCCGTTCATTTGAATTAGGTACAAAAGTATTGAAGGTGAAAGAAGTGAAGGGTAGGTTGGATGTATCAAAGATGAGTGAGAAGTTTGATGGACCTTATAGAGTTGTGAGAGTTTGGGAAAATGGGGCAACGTATGTTTTGGAGAGTTTGAATGACGGCATGACTGAGAGAGTGCGGGCTCATCAGAGTCAGTTAAGGAGATGGAGAGAACCTCCTGACTACTGGTGAGCCATCCGGTGTATGGACTGTGTAGAGAGAGAGGTAAAGTGCATGATGATGAGAAGGAATGTGGTAGTATGGATCTGTCTGGGAAAGAGCTAGTCTTAGTCTCGAGGAGTAGAAAGCGTACAAAGAAGGGTGAAAGGAAGAATGCAAGTACAAATGAAAGTAAGTCTGAGCAGAGTGTTTCTGGTATGGGGGATCTTGAAAGGGAGATTGAGTTTTTGCGTAAACAGGTGAGTGATTTGGCTGGTATAAGTAGACGAGTGAGTGAGCTGCCTGTGCCTGATTTTTCTGGTTTTGGGAACAGTAGGAATGATAGTGTGTTTGGGCAGAATGAACCTAGTGTGGCTGATTTTTCGGGTTTTATGAATGGTAATAGTAGGGGTGAGTTTGATGTAGTGAATGATGAAGTGGCTGATTTTTCAGGTTTCTGGTGGGAACCAGTCAAAGGGGTTTCTGGTATGCCTGTTGAGAATACAGGGGATGTGAGTGACCTGTCTGTTTCGCAAGAATGTACCTTGAGTTGGATGAGAGCTGTGAGTGAGGAGCTGATGAATGGGGGTATGAAGAGTGAGGGTTCTGAACGGAAGAGTATGAAAGAATTCTGTCGTGAGATGGGAGAACTGGTAATGAGGGCTAAGAGTATGGTTGATGAGATGATAAATAGTGACGATGAGACTGACAGGACGACTGACGAACAACCCCGACTAATTGCTACGCGTAGCCAGGGACCAGTAGAAGAGTGTGAATGGGTGCAGAAGGGTGCGATTGAGCACAAGTGGTACCGTGGAGAGTGATTGAAAGGGTTTAGTGAGTGGCTGGTCGAATGGCTTAAGGAAGGAGGGGTGTGGTGGGGTGAATGTGAGTGTGTGTAAAAGGGCTATTCTCCCACCCCTTTTCTCAGTACCCTCTCCCTCCCTCTGTAAGAATGTGTGTGAATGGGAATGGGTTTGTTTTATTTTTGTTTAATTCATGTATAAAATGATTACCATGTTTTTCTTTCTTTCCAGGCGTTATTCTGGAAAGATAATAGCTAATTTTGAAATATCACTATAATAAGATAGTTCTTTGTTTAAATTAACTTTTAACGGAGCGTTATTCTGGAAAGAGGTAAGCTAGTCGATGTATTTTCAGGTAATGCCCACTTATTAGTTTAGCCATCCATGTATAAATAAATGGGTCATAAAAGGAGGATATATCTCTTCTACAGAGAGTGGAAGTGTGGACTGGTAGCAAGAGGGGTTCTATAGATGAGTGCTCCACCCAGCCCTGAGAGGAGGGCTTTCGTGCCTCGCCAACCACCTGAACCGCCATACCCGCCTTCGTTGACAATCCTGCCTCCTTCTAAGTTAGCCAACTACCACCCACCTCCAGCAAGTGATAGCGCGTGCCCCCTTTTCGTTCGGTTGTGGTTGTGTTTTTTTTGTTTTGTGTAGAATATAAGTAAATTGTTGTATCCGCCGGTTATAAGATTCTCGTTTGGTATCGTATTTTGATTGGGGAATTTAGCCTCATTTTGAAGTGTGCACACTTCCCTAGTAAATATAAAATTGTGGTAAATATAAACTGTAACTATCATTGTATTTTTTTTGTAAGTAAAGGGACTGTATATACAATCCGTTTTATTCTCCCTCGATTTCTCACGTCCGGACAGTGTAGGAAGTGGGTTGGATCGATTATCGATTGGGATTAGAGATCTATTTTAGGCCCGCTACACAGTGACCTATCTACTCCTTCTCATGCTCAACTAAATTCAGCCAATGCCCATCCATTTCAGAGCGAAATTCCCTATTATCCCTTACCATGTTAATAACTTTGCATTTTTTAAGGTTAAAATTCATCTGCCACTCCTGAGCCCAAGCTAATAACTTATTTAAGTCACTCTACACTTTAAAGCTGTCCTCAACCTCTCTGACTACAGCTGCCAATTTAGTGTCATCAGCAAAAATCGACACTTTGCTATTTACAGACTCCTCAAGATCATTTATATAAACTATGAATAATAAAGGGCCTAGAACTGATCCCTGAGGTATACCACTGATATCAGCCAACCACTGTGACCTCACCCCATTCAGCACAACTCTGTTTTCTGTCTTTCAGCCATTCAGTTATCCAATTCAAAACTTTCCCACATATCCCATACAATTTTAATTTGTGAACTAGTCTACTATATGGAAACTTATCAAAAGCTTTGTTAAAATCTAAGTAACTTACATCAACATTCTCTCCCTTATCTAAATTGTTGTTATATAACTCATAAAATCCACTAAATTTGTTAAACAGGATCTACCTCTTCTAAACCCATGCTGAGCATCATTTATTAACCTAACAATCTGTAGATGGTCAGAAATTCCCTTCTTAACTATCTTCTCAAGAATTTTACAAAAAATAAAAGTTAAGCTTACAGGTCTAAAGTTATTCAGGTCCTCATTACTTCCCAAATTAAAATGGGCACTACATTCGCTAATTTCCAATCATTAGGTATTTCTCCAAACTCTAGTGATAATCTAGTATATATCTTATCAAGAGCTACTGCAATACTATCTACACCTTCTTTGAGTAACCTAGAATGAATGTTGTCTGGGCCATTTAAAAAAAAAATTCAAGAGCCTATCTGGCGACTACCCACTTGGGCATAAGTCGCCTCAATCACAACAGCCTAGCACTAGGCTACTTTAAAATAACAATATGTAAAAACAACAATAAAAAGGGAAAATGGCAACAATTAGGAAGCAAGCTCCAGTGTTGGGGGGAGGTCCGCCTCCCCCCGGCACAGGAGCATGCAACCTACAAAGAAAACAACAACAAAACCAAACCAAAACCTAGTTAAATAAAGGGGAGAAGGCCAGCCCCTCCAAACGTCTATAAGTCCACCAGTCAATGTGCACAAACTCATCCTGAATACAAGGGACAGGGGGTAGCAGCCCCGCCGATCCCAGTACCAGGACAGGAAACGTGCTTGGAGATCGCCCAGAATGGAACATTCAACAAGAATGTGACGAACAGTCTGGGGGATAACGCAGTCTTCACAGTAGGGCGCTGGCAAGCACTCCATCAAATGGCGGTGTGTCCCTCGAGTGTGTCTAATTCAGAGACGACAGAAAGCAACCTGAAGCTTTCGCAGCATTAGGAGTAGGTTGATGGGAACAGTCACGGCGCAATGGCACAGAACTTTACGTTCCTTTTGACCATCTCCCATCTTCTTTGCCAAGCACCCCGAAGAGCTGTCCGTATTCCTGCCATGTAGTCAGTGTGAGGAAGAGCAAAACGCTGGTCTAGTCGCAGAGTCCTCGCAGACTCTTTGGCGAATCATTCCCTGCAATTCCTACATATCAAGGAACCCAGCAGAAGATAATCTCGACATCTGCCCGGCTTGCCAAAACCGTGGCATCACTATCGTGAACTGAGGGATGCAGAGATTACAATGCCCCGAGAGCACTCAGGGTGCTTTGTGAGTCGCTATAGATCACAATCCAGTCTCCGAACTGGGCACATCGCGTAATCTCCCGTACCTTTTTAGAGCATATGAGGTGTGCTCTAAAAAGGTCAAACGCAATACTTTGTCTGGGCCAGATGCCTTACTAGTATTTAACTCCAATATAAGCCCTTTAATTATTTCCTTGTTCACATTAATGGTATTCAACACTACTTCCCTTGACCTAGAATCATCATCAATTTACCTATCTGGATTCTCTTGTGTAAATACTGAAAAAAAATGATCATTAAAAACCTCTACTATTTCCTTATAAGATTTTTTCAAAACCACTTCATATCTAACAGGCCCTATTTTATCACTGTTAAATTTGTTATTAATTCTATAATACCTAAAGAATTTTCTTCGATCTTTACTATTATTTTTAGTTAAATTAATTTCTACCACCCTTTTGCTCTTCTGGTTGACCTATAATGATTTAAATTGTCAAAAGTACTTTCTCTCTGTAATCTCTGGTATGCCCTTTTCTTATCAGAAATTTTCCTAGCTATCTAGTGATTCCACCACAACAGCTTCCTACATTTCTTCCTAATAGCCATCATTGGAATACATTGCTCCTGGACCATGCTTAATATAGTCTTAAAAGCGTCCCACATCTCATAAGTATTCTTACCACTGAATTCTATATCCAACCTAATCTGATATAGCAAGTTGCATAATTTATCGTAATCACCCCTATAAAACTTTGAGTTTTGGTGGAGTTTGTTGATGTTCTACTTTTCACTGTTCCCAAGTTAAAACAAACCATCTGATGATCACTATTTCCCAATGCTTCCTTGGCAGTCAATTCCTGAATCAAGTGATCATCATTTGTAGGAACCAGATCTAATATATTTGCACCCCTTGTTGACTTATTAACAAATTGAGTAAAAAAATTATCAACACATTCTATAAACTTACAACTTGTTCTATCCCTTCCTACCATATTTTCCCAGTCCACAGAATTTAAATTAAAGTCACCAAGAATAAATGTATCTACACTGCATCCTTTACTTATCTCTCTGATCATTAACTCATCAATACAGGAGCATAAACCTTCCTTTTTGGTGGCCTTCTCTTTCATACTTTCCCACTAGCATTGACATAAATTACAATGGTACCTAAGATCATAATTAATGACTAATTAATAAAATAAATTCAGCAAAATCTTGTAAATACAGAATTGACTTTTACCTTTCAAATTTGCAGTGCATCATTTTTTCAATTATTGAAAATTGTTCATCATTTACAGATTGATTTAAAATTTTAAATAGATCAGCCTAGAGGAAAAAAGAAAGTGTTAAAATGCTTGTAAATCAAAAATAAAAAAATATTCTTACTATCAATCTTCTTTATAGTAATAAAATTTATGATTAAACCTGAGCAAAGAACTTACTAAACAGCAATAACTTAACAAACATTTAAACATTATTTTTTTACTATATTACATTTCAACTTTTAAAAAATATAGATATTATATTGCCTGTTAAAAACTGTTAAGAAATAATATTGCATGATATATATCATGGTATTAATAAAACAGAACTAACCTAAAATATATTGATTATTATTAGTGATAACTTTTTTTGTATTTAATTATAATAATTGATTTCTTACCCTGCAAATTCCCAATGCATGAGCAATAATATATTCAGCATTTAGTGCAGCTTCATCTATTTCTTCCCTTTGCAACCTATCTTCACATGACGTCAAAAGATTATTTATAGTTAAAGGATTGTCTATGGATGAATAATTAAACTTCTGAAGAATAAATTTAGTTTGCTTTTCTAATTCTTTCCAACTATTTATTTTTACAGGTTTAGAATTTGGGAAGGATCTTTTGTAGCTCATATCTAGATTTCTAAAAGTATGTAAAGTTCTTTTTTTAATATATCTAAGTTTTATCAACGAAGTAATATTTGAGCAATGGCTCACTTTATTTAAAAAATAAGTTGGAAGCAAGATCATCTTTCTTGACACTAAAGTTGCATCAATTTTCTAATAATTTTAGTACAATTTTAATCTGAAAATTAAAATAAATTTCATGATAATTATTAACACAACTAACAAATAATTAAATTGTCTTAGGGTTAAAAACACTAATTAATATTTATAATTACTTATATGACATAAGTTAGTGGAGGAAATGCAAAATCAGCAAAATTGTTAAAAATGGGGTTTCATTGTAAAGTTATCCTTGAACCATCTTTTTCATCTATACAAAAAATTAGAGGTTAGTTTGCATTTTATTTGCACTACCTAACAGTGAAATTTAAGTTTGAACGGCATTGATAAATTAGCAAGATATGCTCATAGAAGAATTCAGGTGTTGTAGAGATGAATAGCTAATTGATTATCTACTTTCTTCAGTGTGTGATGAATCTTGATACCTTATACTTGCCAACCTTCAAACTTAAATTTTACATAGGTGATAAAGTGGTTACAAGGATAATTTACAATGAGAATCTAATTTTGCGAATCTTATTGAGTTTGCTCTTCCTCCACCAAACTCATCATATTAGTATCATGATAGCATAATTATACTTATCTGACATAGCCATTATAAAGTAAATATATAGATTTAAACAATTATTAAAATGTAAATATTGGAGCTTGCAGATAATAAATGATCAAATATTGATTTCAGTTAACAATTTAAGAAGTTGAAATAAAAACTAACATTTAAGAGCTAATTCTTAATAAAGAGGTGATGCTTGTATGGAGATGTTGGCTACTTAAAAAGTTGGCAATGGTATACCTACAAGACAATGGCTGAAGCGAGGGATCAACTATAAGAGGCATCTATATCATAGAAGAGGTTATCAAGACATCATAACCTCTGGCAAAATTTCACCAGTCCCCATCCTTCCTCTCAAAGAGTACCTAAGAAACATGACTTAAAAGTCAGTAGATGTGCCACCTCACATACAAACATTCCCAAACTATTTTAAATAAATGCAAAAGGGCAAAGGGTTAATATAAAGTAAAGGATGATAAAAGCCTATGGCCCATCAAAGATCAAGCCAGTAAGAGAATCAAACATCTCAGAAAGCCAACACTATGGTATAAGCATCCATAATATTGCATTATCATCTATCACCCCAGAATTGTCATTGTCCTCCAGTGTTTATCATATTGAACTTTTAATACAAGACCCTAAAATGTGGAAGTACTAATAACTTGAATATAATACATATAAATTTCGAGCTATTTACAATATCCCAGTTATAAAACTAGGAAGTTCTCAAGTTATATAACTCATATATAAAGGCCACACTTGGACTATTGTATTCAAGCATGGTCTCCACATCAGCATTCTGGAGGCAGTACAGAAAAGAGCAACAAAAATTAAACCTTCTTGGCGAGTGGATTGAAGCGCTTATCTGTGGCTCTTTCTATGGTTCAAGTTTCTTTTTACATAATGCCTGGCACGTTTGTACTGTGTTTTAATTTTGTCTTTTGCAGTGTTATTGCCTGTGCTCTCACCATTTGCTGTGTTGCTTTTTTGTGCTTTTAGATATTGTTTACTACCCTGCACGCCTTAGCTTTGTAAGCCACTTGTTACCCATTTCCGTTTGTTCGTTTGGGTCGACCGCTCGAGTGTATCGTTGAATTGTGTTCCCCCTAATCTGTGATGTGTGCTTGATCTGCTATTGCACATGTTCATCTTATCAGTAAGTCACTCTTTGTCATTTATTTATTTATTTTTACCTTTCCTCGCCTGACTTCTTCTCTCTGCTTCTTTCGCACCCACGTGTTTTTTTTTCAAGCCACCTCGTTGTTACCTCCGCTCTGTCTTCCCGCCCACGTGTCGCCATCCCTCACCGACCACTAATTCTGATTCGTCACTATTTTTTTTGCCTCATTTCTTGTTTCTAACGTAATTTTATTTGTTCACACTATTCGATTACTCATTATTTTGTCTCGATTGTTGTTTCTCCCGTTATTGTGTTGCTTAAGCCACTCTACTTATATAGTTAATTTGCTTTTCTTCCATTATTGTGTCGCTTAGCCACTCTACTTATATAGTTAACTAATTTGTGTTATGATTGATAGGTTAACGATTCTTGCCCTCAATGGAACTGCTACCAGTGTTTCTCAAAACACCCTTACTCACATTAATGCATTGGATGCATTGGGAATTTCTCGTTCCCGCCGCCAGACTAAACGTGGTTTCCGTTTAGCTCCTGCTCTTAGAAAACTTTTTTACTTGAATCCAGCCCCCCCCCCCTTAGCCCTGATTCTTCTTCACCTCCCCCTTCACCCGTTCTCTCAGTGTCTCTCCTCAATGTCAGAAGCCTCTCGAAGAAGGCTGACTACATTCATGACCTGCTCGTTAACACTCTGTGGTGGAGCAAATGTGAGTGTGTGTAAAAGGCCCATTCTCCCACCCCTTTTCTCAGTACCCTATCCCTCCCTCTGTAAAAATGTGTGTGTGTGTGTGAATGGGAATGGGTTTGTTTTGTTTTTTGTTTATTTTATGTATAAAAATGATTACCATGTTTTTTTCTTTCTTTCCAGGCGCCATATTCTGGAAAGATAGGACTTAGTTTCATATATCCTTATATTACAAACAAAGCATTATATTCTGGAAAGCTATATATTATTGTTAATAAAAAAAGGCCAATAGTATAGCTTAATGAAGGAGGGTTTATAATAGCCATGCAAGCGTGATAAGGTCATTATCTTCCATCAAGTGCAGGGAGGCACCACACTTGTTGTAAGTCCTAGGCATCTTGCTCGCTCGAGTGGCAGGTGGCTGGACATCCCCCCCCATCCTCTTTGTACAAAGTGAGGCCTTGTTTGTTGTTTATATATTGACTGTTGTATCAGGATTTTTTTGGTTGTTTGATGATTTTTTATGTTTATTAGGATCGATTAAATAGTATTCATATATATAGAATTTTCTTTTTGTATTTTTTTTTGTGAAAAGTAAGGAGATCTCCAATATAATCGCCCCTCTCTATTGTAGATATTGTGTGAATATTTACCCCATATTTTGTAAATATAAGCTGTAATTATCATTGTACTTTTTTCTGTTAGTAAAGGACTGTACATACAATCCGTTTCATTCTCCTTCGATTTCTCACATCCGGATTAGTATAGGAAGCGGGTTGGATCGATTGGGGTTAGTCTAAATTTTTCGTCCCACTACATTTGGCGCCCGAATAGGGACGTGAGACTTCGAAACCGGGAGCGTGACGGGATTGGATTGCAGTCCATACCCAATTAGTGTGACAAGTAGTTTGAATGATTTTTCCCTCCTCCTAACTTTTTTACTAACTTGGGAACAATGGCTGTAGCGGAAACATTGAATGAAGAAGTAGTGCGATTGAGACTGGAGTTGAGAAAGAAAGAAGAGGAGTGTGAAATGTTGCAGGGAATGATGGAGGGAATGGAGAATAAAATAAAAGGGATGAATGAAAAGACTGATAGGATGAAGAAGGAAATGGGAGACCGACAGGATCAGACGGACCGACGGATGCAGGACCTGTATAACATGATGACAGGGGCTGGATCAGCTCCAGCCCCAGGACCTACAACCCTGACCCCTGCTCCTACTGAAGGGACTCCGCTAAATGGAATGGATGGCAGTAGGGTTGAGTCTAAAGAAGATACTGTGAGTGGTAGGAAAGGGGGTGAATGGAAGAGAGTGGAAAGTAAGAGAGGAAGTAAGCATGGTTCTAAGGTTAAGGATAGGAAGGCGAGAGGGAAGAGTGTGGATTCGCTATACTCAGATGAGGGAGAGAGTGACGATATGATTGGAATGAGTGAGACCGAGAGTAGCTCTTCGGAGAGTGAAGTGAATGTGGGGAAAGGAATTTTGATTAGGGAAGTGACAAGGATTGATAAGTTTAGATTGCATGGGGGAAAGAGTATGGATGAGTTCTTCGGGGATTTTGAGCGGTACTGCAAGCTCAAGTACCCGCAGAACAAGGGTCACTGGGTGAGTGTTCTGGGAGATTGTTTGGATGGGAAAGTGTTGGAGTTCTTGCGAGTGATAACGAGTGTGGGAGAGCCAAAACGAATGAAAGAGAGTGTGAAGTATAAAAGGGTGAATGAATTTGAGAAGGCTCGAATGGGGAAGAATGAAAGTGTGAATATGTATGCACATAGGCTTGAGAGTATGGCAAGAACGAGGTATGGTGATGATGATGTAAATGAATGTAAGCCACTCATGAGGAAGTTTTTGGACACGATCCCGCGAAAGGTGAGTGAATGGTTGAGTGGAAAGAGAAAGGAGAGAGTGAGACTGACAGGTGAACGGTTGATGTGGGAGGATGTGTTGGAACTGTTAGAAGATGGACGATTTGATGATGAAAGCAATCTAGAGGAGGATGGATGGTACAGTGTGAATGTTGGGGGTAAGAAGCCCAGGAGCTTTCATCCACCCCAGCAGTTTGTCAGCTACAGGGATGCCCTGAAGGCTGCACCAGCTGGAGTGATGTCAAAACTTCCTGGGCCGGCAGAATCGATGGGCAAATGGAGGGTGGTCGAATGGAAGGGGGCAGATGAATTTCAAGCATGGGAACGGATATATGAGAGAGAAACCGAGGTATGTCCCAGCAAACGAGAGACCGAATGGTGGGAGAAAGATTGTGGAATGTCTTTGTTGTGGAAGGAAAGGTCATATGTTGGCAGAATGTAGGTGGACATCTGGTGCATGTTTTGGGTGTGGTAAGAAAGGGCATATGATAAAGGATTGCCAGGAAAGTGTGAGAGTGCTTCAAGTATAAAGAAATAGGCCATTTGAAGAAAGATTGTCCAAGGTTGAATGGTGGAGCAACTGGTGGGAAAAGTATGAAATATGCATGTGGTAATTGTGGAAAGGCTGGTCATTATGCAAGGATGTGTCGTGACCAGAGGAATGTATGTAGCTATTGTGCAATGGAAGGACATTCAAGTGAAAAGTGTTGGATTAGACTGAGAGGGCAAGGTGTGAATGGAAAGTCTGAAGCAGGAAACTGAATGGTAAGAGGGTACCTGCTGAAGTATCCTCTGGGTGCATGAGTGTGAGTAATGTGTTGGTAAGTCTGTCTAGTGTGAAAGTGCTGTCTGGTAGGAAGTATGAGTGTCTGAGTGTTAAGGTGGAATTGAATGGAATTGAGTGTTTGGCTTTAATAGATTCTGGATGCAAGGCGAGCTTGGTGTATAAAGATGTGTATGACAAGGTTAGCGAGAAAGCCCTCCTGTCTGAGTGCAAGGGTAGTTTGGTAGGTATTGGTAATAGGAGAGTGCCTGTGATTGGAATGATAAGGTCAGCTGTTCGAATGCATGGTATGATGATGAATGAATGTGAATTTTCTGTGATTGATAAGGTGAGTAGTGAGTATGGTGTGATTTTGGGGTATGATTTTATGAAAATGAATCGTATGGTTGTGCATCCTGCGAGTGATCAGATTGAGAGAAAGATTGGTAAAAATGGGGTGTATAAGTTGTATGTAGGGAAAGATGGTAGCGTTTTGAGGAGTGTGTTTACTGGTATTGAGGTGACTGCTATGGAGAATGTAAGGCTTATGAAGGGTGAAAGGGTGTCTGTTAGAGTGAGTTGGAGTAAGGATGTTAGTTTGAATGCAGGAAAGAACACTGTGATATTGGATGGAAAGGATGCGTTATAAGGTAAGGCGTGTTGCTTGTGTGTTTGATGGCTTGATGAGAATGAATGATCCTTTTGTATGTGTGCAGGCGGACCCCAGGGTTAAGGGACAGGTGAGGGGTATCCAAGTCGGAGATGTACTAGGACACCTCTCCACTGTCACTGAGGTAGGTATGGATGATAGCACGGATATCAGGGTGAATGTTGTGAATGGATGTATAATGAGGTGAAGGACATGGTGAAATTGGATGGATGTTTGACTGAGTATGAAAGGGAGGATGTGTATCGAATGATATTTGAACGAAAGGGAGCCCTCAGTAAGGGTGATCTGGATTTTGGGGTGGCAAAGCTCCCGGAATTCAAGATTGTCCTGAAGGAGGACTCCCTAATCTATCAGCGGCCGAGGCATTTCCCACGTCCGGTTGCTGATGAGATTGAGGAGCAGTGTTTGGAATTGGAGCAATTGGGGGTGATTGAAGAGAGCAAGAGTGCATGGAATAGTCCAATTGTACCTGCACGTAAGCCGGATGGAAGATTGCGTCTGTGTGTGGATTATAGAAAGGTGAATGAAAAGACTGTGAAAGAAAGGTTTCCGATGTGTGTGGTATCTGAGTGTGTGTATAGTATGTATGGGATGGAGTGGTTTACAAAGCTGGATCTGGTATGGGGGTATTACCAGATCCCATTGCTGAGGAAAGCCGGCCGGTAACTGCCTTCTCTTCCTCAAAGAGGCATTACCAGTTCCGGAACCTCAGCTTTGGGTTGGCTAATGCTCCCGGAGCCTTCCAGCGGGCAATGAATGTTGTATTGAGTAAGTTTGCAAGTAAGAATGTGATTGCGTTTATAGATGATATTTTGATTATGACTGAGGCTTTTGAGGAGCATATGAGATTGGTGAATGATGTGTTGAGAACGTTGGAGAGTGTTGGTGTGAAGGTGAAAGTGGCGGTGTGAATGGTTTGCGAAAGAAGTGGAATTCCTTGGGCATATGGTGAGTGAGAATGGGTTGCAAAAATCACCGAAGTATGTTGAGAAGGTGTGAATGTTTCCTAAACCGGTGACTGTGAAGCAACTGAAGTCGTTTTTGGGTTTGATTGAGTTCCAGCGAAAGTTTATACGTGATTGTTCTGGTGTGAGTAAGCCTCTAACTGAGTGGATGGGCAAGAAAGGTAGTACGGTTGTCAAGTGGAATGATAAGATGAATGAGGCATATGAGAGACTGAAAGAGGCAGCGGCTGAAGATGTTGAATTGGCTTACCCAGATTATAGTGTAAATGCTAAAATGCTTGAACTGTATACAGATGCGAGTGGGTATTGTATGGGAGGTTTTCTGATGCAAGAGCAGCGTTTGAATGGAGAGAATGTCAGGCGAATAATTGGGTATGTATCCAAGGCTATGAATGTTGCAGAACGAAAGTATTCGACTGTGGAACGAGAGCTGGCTGTGATAAGATATTGTTTGAAAGTGTTGCGTCTATTTTTGTATGGTGTGAGGTTTGTGATAAAAACCGATCATCAACCTCTTGTGTATCTGCAGCAAATGAAGTGGGCTGATAGTAGGATTGCAAGGACTTTGGAAGATTTGAGTGACTTTGACTAGGTGATTGAGTATGTGCCTGGTGAACGGAATGGAGTGGCTGATTTGATGTCAAGGTATCCTGGTATGAATGATGAAAATGTGTGTGGAGTGAGTGATCCTGAGTATTTGCCGAAAGGGATTATGAAAGGAAAAGAGAGTAAGGGTGGTGGTGATTCCTTGTTTGAGAGTGTATGGAATGGTTTGCAAGATTTGAAGTGATGGAGTAGATGTGAGAGTGCCCGATAGTGTGGATGATTTAAGGAAGGAGGTAATGAATGAAGTGTGTAGGAAACCTGAAAGCATTGGTATGGCAAAGGTGTGGAACTTCATGAAAGAATTGAGAGCGATGTGTATGCAAGGGGTCCCGCCATTTCAGGAAGTGTTGATTGTAGTGAGTCGTTTGTATGGAGTGATTGTTTATGTGCACTTTGGTGGTGAGAGGCTGATTGTGTACAAGGATGAGAAGATGAAGGGTTTGAATCCTAATGTGGTACATCTGCAATGTTTGAGCGGTGTGCACTACAATTGGGTGATTGAAAAGTGTTCATATATAAGAGAGAAGAATGATTGTCTGGATGAAGATGAGCGTTGTGTGGTGAGTGATGATATGTGAGTTAATGAGAGAGTGGATATCTGTGCTGATGTTGGTGTGCTTGTTCCTTCTGTGTATTGCGAACATGGTGGACCTGATATGATGGAAGCGAGAGTGAAAGTTGGTGAAAGGTTGTTCTGTGGTTTGATTGATACTGGAGCGCAAGTGTCTTTAGTAAATGAGAGGATTCTGAGTAAGTATGATGAGTTTAAATGTTACGAGCATAAACCTGGGAAGTTACGGATAAGTGGATTAGGAAATGGCATGATAGTGTCATGGGAACAGGTTGGTCTGAAAGTGAGTTTGGGTAATGGTGTGAATGTGAAGCATGACTTTGTGATTCTGAAGGATGAGCAAATGCCGTGTTGTTTCTTGCTAGGTGTAGACTTTATGAGATTGAATGATTTGTCTTTGGATGCTGATAAGGATTGTCTTATGAAAGGTGAATGTGAGGTGATGAGGTTGAATGAGTGTGCAAAGAATGTTGTCAAGTTTTGCGGTATGAGTGAGTTGGTCATGGATGATGAGAATGAGATTTTAAGTGATGAGGATATTCTAGAGATGCAAGAGATATGTCCTTTTGTTAGTGAGTTGAAGAAGTGTGTAATGATGCGTGTTGATTTGAATGAATGGCCAGAGTGTTTAAGAGATTTTAAAAGGTATGCTAAGGATTATGTTGTTTGTATGGATGTTGTATATTTTGTGAGGCATGTGAAGGGTGGTGATGATATATATGTACCTGTGATGTCCTTAGTTGGTATGATTGGTCTGGTGAAGGTTGTGCATGATAATTATGGGCATATGGGTAAGTTTAAGCTGTGGGAGTGTATGAAGGAGCGTGTGTTCCATCCGCTTCTGAGAACTGTTGTGAATGATGTTGCAACTACGTGTGAAAGGTGTCAGAAGCGAAAGGTGCAAGGTGTGCAAGTGAAACCACCGATGTTGAAAGTTGATGCGAAAGAACCGTTTGAATTGGTAGTGATTGATTGTGAGTCTTTGCTGCGTACGAGTGCTGGGAATGTTGGTATGGTTGTTATGGTTGATCATAAAAGTAAGTTTGTGTATGCAGTGCCTGTGAGAGATAAAAGGAGTGTGACTGTTGCGCGTGTGGTTGAGCAGTTGTTTTTTCCTATGTGTGTATGGAAGCCTAGAAGATGTCTGAGTGATAATGGGCCTGAATTTGTAGGGGAAGTGTTTGAGCAAATGTTGAGAGAGAATGGTGTGGAGCATGTGAGAACAACTCTGTATGTACCGTCTTCAAATGGATTGGCTGAACGGACTATAAGAACCTTGTGTGAGATGTTGAGAATGATGAGTACGACAGTGAATGACTGGGATGTGTGTCTGGGGAGAGTGTTGTGGGCGTATAATTCAACTGTGCATAGTGCAACTGGAATGTCCCTATGTCAGTTTGTGATGAATTTTGAAAGGCAAGGCGAGTGAAAGATAGGTTTCGTTTGAGTGAAAGTCAGCAGAGTGTATGGCGTGAGGCGCATGAAAGGTTCCGTTCATTTGAATTAGGTGCAAAAGTATTGAAGGTGAAAGAAGTGAAGGGTAGGTTGAATGTGTCAAAGATGAGTGAGAAGTTTGATGGACCTTATAGAGTTGTGAGAGTTTGGGAAAATGGGGTGACATATGTTTTGGAGAGTTTGAATGACGGTATGACTAAGAGAGTGCAGGCTCATCAGAGTCAGTTAAGGAGATGGAGAGAACCTCCTGACTACCTGGTGAGCCATCCGGTGTATGAATTGTGCAAACAAAAGGGTAAAGTGCATGATGATGAGAAGGAATGTGGTAGTATGGATCTGTCTGGGAAAGAGCTTGTCTTGGTCTCGAGGAGTAGAAAGCGTACAAAGAAGAGTGATTTTTTTTTTTTTTTTTTTAAAGGGGCTATCTGGCGACTGCCGACTTAGGCATAAGTCGCCGTAAAAAACAGCCTAGTTCTAGGCTACTTTAAAAAATTAAACAGAAAACAATAAAAAGAAATAACAATAACAATAACAAAGCAATAACAAAAACAATTACAAGAACAACAACAACAATTAAATCGGGTTAAATAAAAGGGAGAAGGCCGGCCTCCCCCAAAAAGTCAATAAGTCCACCAGTCAAAGTACACGCACTCGTCCCGAGCACAAGGGACAGGCGGTAGCGACCCCGCCCATCCCGGTACCGGGACAGGTGTCGTGCGCGAAGATCACCCAGACTGGGACATTCGACAAGAATGTGCCGAACAGTCTGGGGGACGACGCAGTCGTTGCAATAGGGCGCAGGCGAGCGCTCCATCAGATAGCGATGCGTCACACGTGTGTGTCCGATTCGGAGACGACAGAAAGCAACCTGAAGCCGCCGCGGCATTGGGGGATAGGTCCATGGGAACAGTCGCGGCGCAATGGCACGCAACTTTAAGTTCCCTTCGACCGTCTCCCATCTTCTTTGCCAAGCAGTCCGAAGAGCTGCCCGTATTCCTGCCATGTAGTCGGTGTGAGGAAGAGCGAAACGCTGGTCCGGTCGCAGAGTCCTCGCGGACTCTTTGGCGCCCTCATCGGCGCGCTCATTCCCCACAATTCCTACATGTCCAGGAACCCAGCAGAAGATAATCTCGACATCTGCCCGGCTCGCCAAAACCGTGGCGTCACGGATATCGCGAACCAGGGGATGCGGAGATTCCAATGCCCCAAGAGCACTCAGGGCGCTTTGTGAGTCGCTATAGATCACAATCCGGTCTCCGAACCGGGCACGTCGCGTAATCTCCCGTACCGAGTGGTGTATTGCCACCAGCTCGGCCGTGAAGACAGACGCAGTGCCTGGTAGAGCCCCGCTGACTTCAAACAGAGGGGATACGGCGTGGAAGCCGACCCCCTCCAAAGAAGAGTGAAAGGAAGAATGCAAGTATGAATGAAAGTAAGTCTGAGCAGAGTGTTTCTGGTATGGGGAATCTTGAAAGGGAGATTGAGTTTTTGCGTAAACAGGTGAGTGATTTGGCTGGTATAAGTAGACGAGTAAGTGAGCTGCCTGTGCCTGATTTTTCTGGTTTTGGGAACAGTAGGAATGATAGTGTGTTTGGGCAGAATGAACCTAGTGTGGCTGATTTTTCGGGTTTTATGAATGGTAATAGTAGGGGTGAGTTTGATGTAGTGAATGATGAAGTGGCTGATTTTTCAGGTTTCTGGTGGGAACCAGTCAAAGGGGTTTCTGGTATGCCTGTTGAGAATACAGGGGATGTGAGTGACCTGTCTGTTTCGCAAGAATGTACCTTGAGTTGGATGAGAGCTGTGAGTGAGGAGCTGATGAATGGGGGTATGAAGAGTGAGGGTTCTGAACGGAAGAGTATGAAAGAATTCTGTCGTGAGATGGGAGAACTGGTAATGAGGGCTAAGAGTATGGTTGATGAGATGATAAATAGTGACGATGAGACTGACAGGACGACTGACGAACAACCCCGACTAATTGCTACGCGTAGCCAGGGACCAGTAGAAGAGTGTGAATGGGTGCAGAAGGGTGCGATTGAGCACAAGTGGTACCGTGAAGAGTGATTGAAGGGGTTTTGTGAGTGACTGGTCGAATGGCTTAAGGAAGGAGGGGTGTGGTGGAGCGAATGTGAGTGTGTGTAAAAGGGCCATTCTCCAACCCCTTTTCTCAGTACCCTATCCCTCCCTCTGTAAAAATGTGTGTATGTGTGTGAATGGGAATGGGTTTGTTTTGTTTTTTGTTTATTTTATGTATAAAAATGATTACCATGTTTTTTTTTCTTTCTTTCCAGGCGCCATATTCTGGAAAGATAGGACTTAGTTTCATATATCCTTATAACATAACATAACATAATTACATGGATGACAAAAGCCACAAGGGCCTATCAAAGGTCATCCACCTCCGTCAAAACCCACCCACAAAAAGCACCATCACCAGGGGAAGACAAAATCAAAGTCCCCCACAATATAATATAACGGATGACCAAAGTCACAAGGGCTCATCATAGGTCATCCGAGTCAAGCGGCCTCTTTTTCAAGGCACCCAAACTCCCAGGAAAACTACATCCAGAGGATTGCATCCAGAAACAAGGGTATCACTAATCAAGGCTTGTCAAGAACTAAATCATGCAGCTATAGATATATACAAACAATATTAATATATACAAAACTTAGGAACCATCACAACCTTCCCTTCCCATAAACTCATCCAACCTACTCTTAAATACATTTAGATTTGGACTACCTACTACCCTCTGCGGCAATTTGTTCCAGAAGTCTACCACTCTATTGGTGAAAAAATATTTTCTTAAATCCAACCTACACCCTTGCTTTTTAATTTTCAAGTGGTGACCTCTAGTCCGATTTCCATCATCTAACTCAAAAAACTTGCTAACATCCAATTTATCTATCCCGGAAAAATTTTTAAAGAGCTCAATCATATCCCCTCTCACACACCTCCTTTCGAACGAGAACATATTTAATACCCTCAGTCTATCTTCATATTCAAGGTGCCTCAGGGAAGGAATAATCTTTGTTGCCCTCCGTTGCACTGACTCAAGAAGGTTAATATCGTGTCTAAAATGTGGGGACCATGCCTGTATACAGTACTCTAGATGTGGCCTAACATAAGAGTTATAGAGTTTAAGAATAACCTCCTTACTTTTGTAACTGACATTTCTCTTAATAAAACCCAGCACTCTATTTGCCCTATTTCTTGCTTCAATACACTGCTTAGAAAACCTTAATGACTTATCTATTACTACTCCTAGATCTTTCTCATCCTCTACTGAGCTCAGCCAATGCCCATCCATTTCATAGTTAAATTCTCTATTATCTTTTCCCATGTTAATAACTTTGCACTTATCAAGGTTGAAAGTCATTTGCCACTTATGTGCCCAGGATAACAATTTATTTAAGTCCCCCTGCACTTTAAAATTATCATCAATATCTTTAACTACAGCTGCTAATTTGGTATCATCCGCAAAAATTGACACTTTATTATTAACTGCCTCCCCAAGATCGTTTATATAGATGACAAATAATAATGGACCGAGAACTGATCCCTGAGAAACCCCACTGATAACATCCCTCCACTCTGACTTTACACCATTTAGCACTACCCTTTGCTTCCTGTCTTTCAGCCACTCAGCTATCCTATTTGAAACACCCCCACATATCCCAATCATTTTTAATTTATGAACTAGTCTCCTGTGTGGTACCTTATCAAATGCTTTACTAAAATCTAAGTAAATTATATCTACATTCTCTCCCTTATCTACTTGATCTGTTACAAACTCCAGAGAGTCTAGTAAGTTAGTCAAACATGATCTACCTGATCTAAACCCATGCTGAGCATCGCTGATTAACCCCTCCCTCTCGAGATGTTGGCAAATCCTTTTTTTAACTATTTTCTCAAGAATTTTACAGACTACAGGAGTTAGGCTAACCGGTCTAAAGTTATTTGGATCCTCTTTACTACCCTTCTTGAAAATGGGGACTACATTCGCTCTCTTCCAATCATCGGGTATTTCTCCATATTCCAATGACCTAGTATATAACTTGTCCAGAGCTATTGAGATACTTTCTACCCCTTCTTTAAGTATCCTAGAATGAATATTATCAGGGCCGGAGGCCTTGGTAGTATCTAAATCACCTATTAGTCCTTTTATCATCCTCCAATCCACACAAATGTTAGTAAACACCTCTTTTCCTGACCTATGAGTACTATACATAGGACTATTTAGTTTCTCTTTTGTAAATACTGATGCAAAATGACCATTTAGTACCTCAACTATTTCCTCATCAGTTTCTCTCACAAACCCTTCATATTTGATAGGTCCTATTTTAACTCTGCCAGACTTGTTATTAGTTTTATAGTAACTAAAGAACTTTCTAGGATCTTTGTTGCTTATATTACAAACAAAGCGCATATATTCTGGAAAGCTATATATTATTGTTAATAAATAAAGGTCAATAGTATAGCTTAATGAAGGAGGGTTTATAATAGCCACGCAAGCGTGATAAGGTCATTATCTTCCATCAAGTGCAGGGAGGCACCACACTTGTTGTAAGTCCTAGGCATCTTGCTCGCTCGAGTGGCAGGTGGCTGGACATCCCCCCCCATCCTCTTTGTACAAAGTGAGGCCTTGTTTGTTGTTTATATATTGACTGTGGTAGTCAGGATTTTTTTGGTTGTTTGATGATTTTTTATGTTTATTAGGATCGATTAAATAGTATTCATATATATAGGATTTTCTTTTTGTATTTTTTTGGTTAAAAGTAAGGAGATCTCCAATTTTTTCGCCCCTCTCTATTGTAGATATTGTGTGAATATTTACCCCATATTTTGTAAATATAAGCTGTAATTATCATTGTACTTTTTTCTGTTAGTAAAGGACTGTACATACAATCCGTTTCATTCTCCTTCGATTTCTCACGTCCGGATTAGTATAGGAAGCGGGTTGGATCGATTGGGGTTAGTCTAAATTTTTCGGCCCGCTACAACTCGAGTCACTCTCCTTGGACTCACAGAAACTTGGCTTGCTGTTTAAATTTTGCTACCCCTGATGGTTACGTCCACTCCCATACCTCCCATAACTCTCGCGGTGGTTGAGTTGCTCTCATTCACAGTGCCTCCTTCCCTCTGAATAATCTGCCCTCTCCCCCTCTTCTTTCTTTTGAGGTGCTCATCAATGTCTCTGATTCCACCCCCTCTCTAACTATCTTAGTCCTCTACTGCCCCCCCCCCAGCTTTTTCTTGATGAATTTAGTAACCTCCTCGCTGGCCTCTCCCCAACTGGTTCTCTGCTAATCCTCGGTGATTTCAACCTTCCTGGCCACAATCCTAATTTCAAAGCCTTTTCTGAAATCCTTGATCTCTTCTCCCTCACCCAACATGTTTCTTTCCCTACCCACTCTCACGGTAACATTTTAGACCTTGTAATCTCTGACTGTCTTATTTCCAACCTGATGACTACAAATTTGTCCAATGCTATATCTGATCACTTCCTTATCAACTTCAACTTCTCTATCCCATTCCATATACTTCCCCAGCTGTCTCATAATCCTAAGCCTTTCCGTCGACTAGCCTCCATTGATATTCCCTCCCTATCTAATGATGTGGCCTCCAAACTTCCTCCCATTGATGCTTTGCCTCTCCTGACCAGATTCTCTCTTCTTTGGAGCAACCCCTTCTCACTTGTCTTGATGCCCACTCTCCCCTTGTCATCCCTTCGAACTCCCATTGCCACCATGCCCCTTGGTACTCTATGGAACTCCTCCGTGCTAGGCAGTCCATGCGTGCCCATGAAAGAGCCCTTAGAAAGGCTCACACCCGTGGGCAAGACACGACCCCTCTCTCGCTGGCGTTCCGACTTGCGACAGCTTCCTACGTGGCGAAATTAAAATCTGCTCATGAAGCGTACTCACATAATCTGCTTACTGATAGTAGGAATGATCCCCATACTGTCTTCCGCCTGCTCTCCCGTCTTACTTGCCCAGCCCAGGTCTCCCCACCCATTAGCCCTGCTACTCTCTCAAATTTCTTCACAGATAAGGTCACTAACTTCCGTGCCTCCCTCCCTCAGCCTTCTGTGCTGGCTCCTGCCATTCTCCCTGACTTCCCGCCTCAGCCGCTTATCGTTTTCCCCACTGTGACCGCATTGGAGCTTACAGCCCTGCTCTCGCATTCTAAGAAATTGGGCTCCCCAAAGGACATTTTTCCACCTAAACTGTTATATAAAATTCTGCCTGCTATCCTCCCAACGCTTCTTCACCTGTTCAACACTTCACTTGCAACTGGTCTTGTTCCCTCTTTCTTCAAACGTTCCCACATCCGTCCGATTCTTAAAAAGCCTCAACTGAACCCCACTGACCCTTCCAATTATCGCCCGATTTCGCAACTTCCTTTCCTCTCTAAGGTTCTGGAGAGAGTGGTTGCTTCACGCATCAACAGTCACATGGTGGCCTCTAACATTGATGAAACCTATCAATCTGGTTTCAAGTCAGGTCACTCCACAGAAACCGCCCTTCTCAATGTGTCCGATTGCTTACGAAGAGCCGCGGACAGGGGTTGTGCCTCCATCCTCATTCTACTTGACCTCTCCTCTGCCTTTGATACTATTGACCATACCGTCCTACTTGATCATCTCCACTCTTTCCTCAGCATATCAGGCACTGTGCTTGACTGGTTCCGCTCTTACCTCTTGTCTCGTACCCAATCCATTGTGATTGACGTTTCATCCGACTCTACCCCCATTCGCTTTGGAGTGCCACAAGGCTCTCTCCTTGGTCCTCTACTATTTCGTATCTATCTTCTCCCTCTTAGTTCCCTTCTCCATAATCTCGGTCTATCCTTCCACCTCTATGCTGATTACACTCAAATTTCCATTTCCTCATCCCCCACGTCTCTTGCCTACTTTCCCTCGCTTACTCTGGGCGGTAATACTATCATTTTCTCTGACTGCATTAGGAATCTGGGTGTTGTTTTTGATGAGCATCTCTCCTTTAAGCCTCATATCTGCAATGTCAGCAAATCCTTTCTATGTTTCCTTCGTAACTTCTCTCGCATTCGCTCTCACTTTGATCGCCAAAGTCTTGAGACTGCTGTTCATGCCTTGACTACTGTAACTCTCTGCTTTTGAATCTGCCATCCTCCTCTCTCCGCCCCCTTCAACTTGTACAGAACTATGCTGCCCGGCTTCTCTCCCTCGAAACCCTTGCTGCATGAACTGCACTGGCTCCCTGTCAGATCCCATACTCACTTCAAGATACTTCTCTTCACATTTAAGGCCCTGTCTTACCTCTCTTCTGCTCTCTCACCACGCCATGTCCCTCGGGCCCTTCGGTTATCACATGCACCTCTTTTGAATATTCCTTGTTCATCCCTCTGCTCCATGGGGGACTGCTCCTTCTCAATCTGCGCCCCTAAGTTGTGGAATGCTCTTCCTGCTGAAATCAGGTCTTCTCCCTCTCTTACTACATTTAAGCGCCTCCTGAAAATGCATCTTTTCAGAATTGCCTTCTCCCCCTCTTGAATTTCCATTCTCATCTCAGCACAACGTGCGCTCTGGGAAGGCCTCAGGCCTTGAAGAGTGCATTACAAAAGACTTATTATTATTATTATTATATGGGCATGTTTTTGTTTGAAAGTAAGTGCTTAATGGACAACATGATCCAGCTTTTAAAATAGGGGGATTGATATATTAGGAAAGGGGAATTTTTTTTTAGCTTGAGACTGCTAATAGGATAAGGGGTGATTGTTTGAAAACTAAAAAGATCAAGATGCAGGTTGGATTTGAGTAAATATTATTTCAGTAATACTCATTGATTTGAACAGAAATTATAAGTTCTTTTTTTTATCATTTTAACTTATCTGTCAGTGGCCAACCAGATGCAAGTATGAATGAAATTAGTAAGTCTGAGCAGTCTCTCTTGTATGGGGGAGCTTGAGAGAGAGATTGAGTGTCTGCATAAGCAGGCGCATGATTTGGCTGATATAAGTAGGCAAGTGAGTGAGCTTCCTGTGGCTGATTTTTCTGGTTTTATGAATGGTAAGAGTAGAGGTGAGTTTGATGCGCAGAATGATGAGGTGACTGATTTTTCTGGCTTATGGTAGGAACCAGTTAGAGGGGTGTCCTGTGTAGCCGCTGAGAGTAGAGGGGATGTGTGATTTGTCTGTTTCACAAGAGTGTACTTTAAGTTGGATAAGAGCTGTGAGTGAGGAGCTGATGAATGTGGGTATGAAGAGTGAAGGTTCTGACTGGAAGAGTATGAAAGAGTTAGTGATGAAGGCTAAGAGTATGGTGGATGATATGATTGATAGTGATGAGGAGACTGACAAACGATCCAGACAGATTGCTACGCATAACCAGGTACATGTAGACAAGTGTGAATGGGTGCAGAAGGCAACGATTGAGTATAAATGGTACTGTGAGTAAGGATTGAGTGTGTATTGTAAGTGACTGTTGTCGAATGGCCTAAGGAAGGAGGGGTGTGGTGGAGGAATGTGAGAGTGTTTGTAGGGCTATTCTCTCACCCACTTTCTAGCGGACTTCTCCCTTCCTCTGTAATAATGTGTGTGTGATTGGGGAAATGTTTATATATATTTGATTTAGTGGGGGGTTTTCCCTCTCTCTTTTCAGAAGCCACTTTATTAATATAGCTCTGATAAATTTTGCAAAAATTATTCCTACAATTTGTAAAGAGTGGCTAAGATTGTAAAATTTGGAATAATTAATTGAATTGGATAGACATCCATTATTAATAATACGTTTGGATGGGAGGGCTTTAATAGCCTTGAGACCGTGACAAGATTGCAACAATTTTGGCCACTGAGTGGCTGACGGCAAGACTTTCCCCCGGTGGACCCTAAAAGCATGGTACCACATGAGATAAAGGCCTCTCTTTGTTTGTTTGCATTTTTGTAAAAAATACATCAAGTGGCTGATGTATTTCCCCAAAACGATAGTTTATTCTGTTTCTGTTGCAAGCTCTTCTCTCATAAAGGATTTAAATTAAGCATGGATCGTTTTAATGACTGCAAAAAGTAGCGACACCTTCAAAATGTATGAATACAGTCCTGAACACACCAAGAACAGGGATCATGGCAGGAACTAGAGAGTCATATAGAAACAGGCCAAACAATAGACAGAGTGGAAATGATACATATAAATGTAGAAAGGAGAAGGTGACTTGAAGTGCTTACCAGGTTTGTAGCAATCATTCAGTCATTAGCAGAGTGAAACATTGCTATCAGGGGGAACACTGACATACTAAACAAACCTAATAATGGTAATTTTCTAAAAGAAGTAGAGCTCATGGTTCATTTTGACCATGTCCTGAAGGAACATGTTGCTAAGGTGGAAGGCAGAGCCAAACATATATCAAACCTTGGATAAACGTGCAAAATGAGCTCATTGATTGCATCAGTGAAAGAATTGTAAAGTCCATTGTGTTCAAAGTCAGAGGGTCCAAATACCTTTTGATAATTTTAGACTGCGGGCCAGATTTGAGCCATTGTTTCAGCTGAAGGCACTCCACAAATAAAAGAGCATCTCTTGGGGTTCCTTGAGGCACAAGAAACCACTAGAGAAAGCCTCTCAGCCCTAACTTTAAGGAGACTCCAAGAGCTACATATCCCATTTGAAGACTGTAGAGGTCAGTTATGATAATGGAGCAAACGTGAAGGGGAAAAAGAAGGGAGTCCAAGCCAGACTGCTGCAAATCAACCCTAGAGCATTATTTGTGCCATATGGAGTGCACACTGTTAATCTAGTTGTTTCGCATACAGCAAAGAACTCTGCAGATGCAACTGGCTACTTTAACTACCTGCAAAAACTTTTCACATTATTTTCTGCCACTATCTATTTGATAAACCATAGATGCCTTTACTGCTAGAAGTCCAGAAATGTGAAGTTTCAAAGAACATTGGAGATGTTAGTGCTATTTATTGTTTAAGATTGGATTTTGCACCTCTTTTCCAGAACATTTGCACTATGCCTGGAGGTGATATAATTATTAAAATATTTTGTATTTTTCTACAGGTTGTTGCGTGGCATTTAAAATAATAAATGTGTATATGCTGAGGGGTTTTTTGGGGGGGTGGGGGATTATGTTTTTGCCTAGGGCACAAAATGACCTAGAGCTGGCCCTTGTAGGGCATAATGGAAGTCCATCAGGTCCTAGCCCCGAGATCATCATCCCTGAAAAAGAAGAAAGGGATTCAGCATCTACATGGGTCAGGGAAGGCAAATTCCTACCTAAAACTCAAACCACTAGTGCTTGTTGTACTCCAATTTGTAGGTTGTGAAAAGTGTAACAAAAGGTTTTTGAAGGTGAGATGGTCATTTGTTTCTGTTGCAGTCAGCATTCGAGCCTTATGATATAGAGTTGAATATTAGGAGCCGATTGAGTTTGCCTTAGGTATTGTACAAGAATGTTGAAGTCATCTGTGAAGGTGTAGAGTGTCATGGAAGAAAGTTTTGAAGAGGGTAGGGAGAGTATGGATCCCTCTGAGACACTCTTGTATTTGTGATAGTTTGCCATGCTATATTACTTGTACTTATAAGACTGTGAGAAAATGGGTGAGCTATTTTTTACATTGGAGTAGAGTGTGGTGTTTAAAATTTTATGAGAATGGGTCGGGATACTGTGTTGAATGCTTTGTCTATGTTGATTGTAGCCATTGTTGTCATGAGTTGTGGGGGGGGGATGTGATTCCTTCTTGTAGGAGTTCTGTGTTCGCAAGTACATTGGTGGTCTTCAAGCGATGATTTGGACTCAGCCTTAGTCCACCTAAAACAACCACTGCAGTTTGTTTGTACACCTGTTCCACCTTGGCTATTTTCCTATTCTCCATGGTGATCCAATTAACCAGAAATCACTTTATAGTAATAAGAATGAGCTTTTAAAAAAAATTCTTAAGAGTGGTAGACTTCTGGAATAAATTAATGAAGGATGTTGTGGGTATTCCAAATTTAAATGTGATCAGGGGCAGGTTAGATAAGTATATAGGGAGGAAATATTATGGCAGTCTGAGTTTGGAGTTTGGACCAAATGTATATATTCTAGATACAATCCTGTGGATGGAGCCTAAGAGGAATGCAGGCTTTTAGATTGACTTGGATGATCTCTGATAGGCCCTTGTGGCTTTTGTCATCCATTGAATTATGTTATATTATAGATTCTATTAGCTTTTTTCATCCTTTAAGTTCATTTGTTTTTTGTTAAATATGTGGAAACCGATAGGGTCATAGGCATAAGAACATAAGAAAAGAAGGAGAATGCAAAAGACCATTCATGGCCTACACTTGGCAGCTCCTGTTCCAGTCAACACACAAAAGATTTCTTACCAGAGAAAAGTCATCAACATTGTCACCCTTTACAGGAGTTCGTCAGATCTAATCTACAATATACATAAAATACATCCAGAGGATTATGTCCATTCATGCAACCGCAAAATATAATCTCCCCACTCCTTAGAAAAATATATACATAAAAAAAAGTCAGTCCCATCTAGCAGCTTCATCCATATATTTATCTAATCTATTCTTAAAACTACCCAGAGAGGAGGCTTCTATCACATGTCTAGTGAGCCTATTCCATTCATCTACCACACAATTTGTAAACCAATTCCTCCCAATCTCCTTCCTAAACCTATACTTATCAAGCTTAAACCCATTTCTACGTGTCCTGTCATGTTCACTAAGTATAAGAACCTTACCCAGATCCCCTTTATTATATCCTTTTACCCATTTGAAGACTTCAATCAATTCCCCTCTGACTCTTCTCCTTTCCAATGTATGTAGATTTAGTTTTCTGAGCCTTTCACCATAAGGTAAGTTCCTTAGCCCACCAATCATCTTTGTCATCCTTCTCTGCACAGACTCAAGCAAATCAATATCCTTCCTATAATATGGTGACCAAAATTGTACTGCATAGTCTAGATGAGGCTTAACTAGCCCCAGATACAGTTTTAGAATGACTTCAGCACTCTTATTGCTTACACTCCTCCTAATGAATCCCAATATCCTATTAGCTTTATTCTTAGCATTTAGGCATTGCTTTCTAAGACGAAGGTCTGAACTTACATAACATAACATAACATAACATAATTACACGGATGACAAAAGCCACAAGGGCCTATCAAAGGTCATCCGCCTCCATCAAAACCCACCCACAAAAAGCACCATCACCAGGGGAAGACAAAATCAAAGTCCCCCACAATATAATATAACGGATGACAAAAGTCACAAGGGCTCATCATAGGTCATCCGAGTCAAGCGGCCTCTCTTTCAAGGCACCCAAACTCCCAGGAAAACTACATCCAGAGGATTGCATCCAGAAACAAGGGTATCACCAATCAAGGCTTGTCAAGAACTAAATCATGCAGCTATAGATATATACAAACAATATTAATATATACAAAACTTAGGAACCATCACAACCTTCCCTTCCCATAAACTCATCCAACCTACTCTTAAATACATTTAGATTTGGACTACCTACTACCCTCTGCGGCAATTTGTTCCAGAAGTCTACCACTCTATTGGTGAAAAAATATTTTCTTAAATCCAACCTACACCCTTGCTTTTTAATTTTCAAGTGGTGACCTCTAGTCCAATTTCCATCATCTTACCAAAATACCCAAGTCCCTCTCACAATTGGTCCTCCCTAAAATTCTCCCATTTAATTTATAACTATTCAATGGATTATTTCTACCTATACTAAGTACACTACATTTGTCTATGTTAAACTTCATTTGCCATTTCTCGGCCCAATTGGACAGAATGGTCAATTCCTCCTGCATTACAACAGCATCAGAATCAGCCCTAATGGCCTTACCTAGCTTAGTATCATCAGCAAATTTACTCAGGTCACTACTTATACCTATGTCAAGATCATTAATATAAATTAAGAATAGCAAGGGACCCAAAACAGATCCTTGCAGAACTCCACTGCTAACACCCCCCAACTCAGATTTAACTCCATCTATACTAACTCTTTGCTGTCTGTCACCAAGCCATGACTGAATCCACCTAAATATACTGCCATCGATCCTGTGTGCTTTAACTTTGCTCAGGAGCCGTAAGTGTGGCACTCAATCAAAAGCCTTACTAAAGTCCAAGTATAAAATATCATAGTTTTCATCATTATCTGCTGCTTCATACACCTTACTATAAAAAGACAGCAAATTAGTCAGACAGGATTTACCCTTACTAAAGCCATGCTGTGATTCTTTTATCAACTTATGCTTATCCAAGCGATCTCTAATATTCCTTGCTATAATAGATTCCATCATTTTCCCTACCACTGATGTCAAACTTACTGGTCTGTAATTAGACATGTTTGTTTTATCCCCTTTCTTAAATATAGGTATCACATTGGTTTTCTTCCATGCCACTCTCCAATGATTTTCTAAAGATGCATGCTAGGGGCTCACTTAACACATCCTTAAATTCTTTCAAAATTCTAGGAAAGACCTCATAACATAACAACATAATTACACGGATGACAAAAGCCACAAGGGCCTATCAAAGGTCATCCGCCTCCGTCAAAACCTACCCACAAAAAGCACCATCACCAGGGGAAGACAAAATCAAAGTCCCCCACAATACAATATAACAGATGACAAAAGCCACAAGGGCTCATCACAGGTCATCCGAGTCAAACGGCCTCTCTTTCAAGGCACCCACACTCCCAGTAAAACTACATCCAGAGGATTGACCAGAAACAAGGGTATCACCAATCAAGGCTTGTCAAGAACTAAATCATGCAGCTATAGATATATACAAACAATATTAATATATACAAAACTTAGGAACCATCACAACCCTCCCTCCCCATAAACTCATCCAACCTACTCTTAAATACATTTAGATTTGGACTACCTACTACCCTCTGCGGCAATTTGTTCCAGAAGTCTACCACTCTATTGGTGAAAAAATATTTTCTTAAATCCAACCTACACCCTTGCTTTTTAATTTTCAAGTGGTGACCTCTAGTCCGATTTCCATCATCTAACTCAAAAAACTTGCTAACATCCAATTTATCTATCCCGGAAAAAATTTTAATGAGCTCAATCATATCCCCTCTCACACACCTCCTTTCGAACAAGAACATATTTAATACCCTCAGTCTATCTTCATATTCAAGGTGCCTCAGGGAAGGAATAATCTTTGTTGCCCTCCGTTGCACTGACTCAAGAAGGTTAATATCGTGTCTAAAATGTGGGGACCATGCCTGTATACAGTACTCTAGATGTGGCCTAACATAAGAGTTATAGAGTTTAAGAATAACCTCCTTACTTTTGTAACTGACATTTCTCTTAATAAAACCCAGCACTCTATTTGCCCTATTTCTTGCTTCAATACACTGCTTAGAAAACCTTAATGACTTATCTATTACTACTCCTAGATCTTTCTCATCCTCTACTGAGCTCAGCCAATGCCCATCCATTTCATAGTTAAATTCTCTATTATCTTTTCCCATGTTAATAACTTTGCACTTATCAAGGTTGAAAGTCATTTGCCACTTATGTGCCCAGGATAACAATTTATTTATGTCCCCCTGCACTTTAAAATTATCATCAATATCTTTAACTACAGCTGCTAATTTGGTATCATCCGCAAAAATTGACACTTTATTATTAACTGCCTCCCCAAGATCGTTTATATAGATGACAAATAATAATGGACTGAGAACTGATCCCTGAGGAACCCCACTGATAACATCCCTCCACTCTGACTTTACACCATTTAGCACTACCCTTTGCTTCCTGTCTTTCAGCCACTCAGCTATACAATTTGAAACACCCCCACATATCCCAATCATTTTTAATTTATGAACTAGTCTCCTCATCAGGACCGGATGCTTTACTACTTTTGATTTTATCAATTTCCTTTGTCACTATCTCCTTTGTGATCAAGATATCTTTTAATTTCTCTTCATCATTACCCTGAAAGATCATTGACACCTCAGGTATATTTAGAGTATCCTCCTTTGTAAATACTGAGAGAAAAAAGTCATTTAGCATTCCAGCCATTGAGTTCCTATCACTCACTAATTCTCCATTGGAATCTCTAAGTGGGCCTATTTTATCTCTAACCTTAGTTTTGTATAATTGATAAAAACTTTTAGGATCTTCCTTTGCCCTATTTGCCACTTTAATTTCATAATTTCTCCTTGCTACTCTAATTAACTTTTTAACATCTCTTGTTAGTTCATTATATCTCTGCCTTAAGTGATCCTCTCCATTTTTTATTTTCCTATAAATGCCCTTTTTAATGCCAATATAATGCTTAATTTTATCTGTCATCCATTTTGGGTCATTATTTTTAGTCCTAATCTCCTTATATGGAATGTTAATCATCTGACCTGTAATTAATTGCTCAATTATTCTTTCATACTCCTCTTCAATTGTACTCTTCCTCCTGGTGATTATTGTCTCCACTAACTGATATCATTGAATCTATTCCTGATTTGATTTCATTGCCTGGTTTCTGTACAACTGCCTCCAGGTAAGTCCTTAGCCCATTATAATTTGCTCTTCTAAAGTCAGGAATTTTAACATTGTTCATGCTACTATCAATACCATTCCATTTCATCTTGAATCTAATTTCACAATGGTCACTTACCCAAATTTCGTCCAATCTCAGTATCCTTAATAACTTCTTCCCTATTTGTCAGAACTAAATCCAGTATATTATTACCTCTAGTTGATCGAGTGCCACACTTACGGCTTCTGAGCAAAGTTAAAGCACACGGGATCGATGGCAGTATATTTAGGTGGATTCAGTCATGGCTTGGTGACAGACAGCAAAGAGTTAGTATAGATGGAGTTAAATCTGAGTGGGGGTGTGTTAGCAGTGGAGTTCCTCAAGGATCTGTTTTGGGTCCCTTGCTATTCTTAATTTATATTAATGATCTTGACATAGGTATAAGTAGTGACCTCAGTAAATTTGCTGATGATACTAAGCTAGGTAGGGCCATTAGGGCTGATTCTGATGCTGTTGTAATGCAGGAGGAATTGACCATTCTGTCCAATTGGGCTGAGAAATGCAAATGAAGTTTAACATAGACAAATGTAGTGTACTTAGTATAGGTAGAAATAATCCATTGAATAGTTATAAATTAAATGGCAGAATTTTAGGGAGGACTGATTGTGAGAGAGACTTGGGTATTTTGGTAAGTTCAGACCTTCGTCCTAGAATGCAATGTCTAAATGCTAAGAATAAAGCTAATAGGATATTGGGATTCATTAGGAGGAGTGTAAGCAATAAGAGTGCTGAAGTCATTCTAAAACTGTATCTGGCGCTAGTTAAGCCTCATCTAGACTATGCAGTACAATTTTGGTCACCATATTATAGGAAGGATATTGATTTGCTTGAGTCTGTGCAGAGAAGGATGACAAAGATGATTGGTGGGCTAAGGAACTTACCTTATGGTGAAAGGCTCAGAAAACTAAATCTACATACATTGGAAAGGAGAAGAGTCAGAGGGGAATTGATTGAAGTCTTCAAATGGGTAAAAGGATATAATAAAGGGGATCTGGGTAAGGTTCTTATACTTAGTGAACATGACAGAACATGTAGCAATGGGTTTAAGCTTGATAAGTATAGGTTTAGGAGGGAGATTGGGAGAAATTGGTTTACAAATCGTGTGGTAGATGAATGGAATAGGCTCACTAGGCATGTGATAGAAGCCTCCTCTCTGGGTAGTTTTAAGAATAGATTAGATAAATATATGGATGAAGCTGCTAGATGGGACTGACTTTTTTTTATGTACATATGTATATATTTTTCTAAGGAGTGGGAAGATTATATTTTGCGGTTGCATGAATGGACATAATCCTCTGGATGCATTTTATGTATATTGTAGATTAGATCTGACGTACTCCTGTAAAGGGTGACAATGTTGATGACTTTTCTCTGGTAAGAAATCTTTTGTGTGTTGAATGGAACAGGAGCTGCCAAGTGTAGGCCATGAATGGTCTTTTGCAGTCTCCTTCTTTTCTTATGTTCTTATGTTCTTATGCCTCAGAAAATTTCTTGGACAACATTCAAAAATTCCTCAGCCTCCTGATCACCCACAAGAGCTTCCCAGTCTATATTTCTGTAATTAAAATCGCCCATTATACACACATGCTTACTTCTACATGCCCGTTCTATCTCCTGCCACAGAAGATTTGAAGCTTCCTTACTAAGATTTGGTGGTTATAATAATCCTATGACAAGCTTGTTTTTACCTTCCTTTACATTTAGCCATAATGACTCTGTGTTATCATCTAATTTAATTTTACTGGTTACACAACCCCGGAGATTATCTTTAATATAAATAATAACCTCTCCTCCTCTCTTCCTATTCCTATCTGTATGGAACATGTTAAAGCCTTCAATCTCAACCTCAGGTTTAAAGTGATTACCTGCCAAATCAAGCCATGACTCTGTTATCGCAATTATATCAAAATTCTCTTCACTCGCTAACGCTCTTAAGAGATCTATCTTATTCCTTATACTCCAACCATTTGTGTAGTATATTTTTAAGTTTTTTTTATTATTCCCATCTTCATTGCATCGTGCTTTTTTATTCCTAGTTATCTGCTCATTCACTTGTGCATTAGTCCCCCTATAACGCATCAGTATGCCATCCCCCCTAGCTATTCCTCTATCTCTGCATCCCTTCCATTTCCTACACCTGCCCTCTATTCCTGTTATTCCCTTACCTCTAGGAGCTTCTAGTTTCTCACCCGTAAGGACCTAATCACACTATCCAGCTCCCCCCATAGAACCTCAACACCTGCCCGACTAAGATGGAGCCCATCCATCGCATACAACCTCCTATTCCCGTAAAACCCACCCCAGACATCTACAAACACCAATCCTAACTCCTCACACAGTCCTTTCACAAATTCATTCAAACCAATTGCACGCGACAACCATTCTACCCCCACATCCAATCTCGGAATCACACCAGAAACAACACCTTTTACCCTGCTTTTACTCATCCTTTCAACTAACCTTTTATATTGCTCACATAACTCACATGTACCCACCTTCTTTACATCATTCACTCCCACATGCGTAATCACAACTGCATCCCTCTCACACCCAGAAACCAGCCTATCATACCTCTCACAAACATCACTTACACCAGCACCGGGCAGACAAACTCTCATTCCCTTCCACTTGCTATCACTCAACTTCCTATCTAAATACCTAATCAGAGGGTCACCCATCACTAGCACCTCAGTCATTCTCCTATTCTGTCTTGGCCTAAAATTACCCTCCCTCCTGCTCTTAGTCACACTACCACCCATCTTGCTTTCATCCACAATCACACCAGGCAAATCACTTTCACACTCTTCCTCTCTTAGGACATTGAATCTGTTAGTCAACCTAACAGGTTCTATGTCCTTCCTTTCAAACACCTAATCTGTCCTACCTTATCTATCCTATCCATTTTCACCCACCATTCATCATCACTCACAACTTCCACACTGTTCCCAGTCCTAGCCCTAGCTTCCACCCCCTTAGCACTAATCTTACCCTTCAATCGCACACTTGCATCTCTTCTCACCTCAAACACCAAATCATTCAACCTCTTACATTCCCCACTCAACCTCCTAACCTCCCCTTCCAGAAAACACACACGGCATTCAGTTACATTCACTCTCCTTTCAACTCCACATGCATCACACACCACATACACACTACTTTCAAACGGCATGCTCTCACCATCTATACAAACAGCCATACTCTCAGAAATTTACTAAGATAAAGTTAACACTCACCAAAAAAATTCTTGCTCAGGATTGCTGCCAGTTATCTTCCCCAAAAGTATTAATCACTAATGTATTTATTACACAGTGATTGATGTATTAAATAAAAACAAGAAAAACTACACACCCAAATCAGTATTATATCCCAATCTTACAATGAGAATCAGGAGCTTCCTGTAAGACAACCTTCCAGAACAAAGCCAGACAGCCAACTGATCTAAAGAGTAGCAGGTTAATTAATGATGCTCAGCATGGTAGATCGTGTTCAACTAATTTAATGGATTTTATGGATTATATAACTAAAGAATTAGATAGGGGAGAGAAAGTTGATGTGAACTACTTAGATTTCAGCAAAGCTTTTCATAAGGTTCCACATAGAAGACTAGTTCATAAATTAAAACTGCATGGGATATGTGGGAGTTTTAAATTGGATATGTGAATGGCTGAAAGATAGAACATAAGAACAACATAAGAAAAGAAGGAGACTGCAAAAGACCATTCATGGCCTACACTTGGCAGCTCCTGTTCCAGTCAACAGAGAGTTGTACTGAATGGAGTGAGGTCAGAGTGGAGGAATGTTATTAGTGGCATACTTCAGGAATCAGTTTTAGGCCCTTTATTATTTATAATCTTATGTAAATAACATAACATAACATAATTACACGGATGACAAAAGCCACAAGGGCCTATCAAAGGTCATCCGCCTCCGTCAAAACCCACCCACAAAAAGCACCATCACCAGGGGAAGACAAAAGCAAAGTCCCCCACAATATAATATAACGGATGACAAAAGCCACAAGGGCTCATCATAGGTCATCCGAGTCAAGCGGCCTCTTTTTCAAGGCACCCAAACTCCCAGGAAAACTACATCCAGAGGATTGCATCCAGAAACAAGGGTATCACCAATCAAGGCTTGTCAAGAACTAAATCATGCAGCTATAGATATATACAAACAATATTAATATATACAAAACTTAGGAACCATCACAACCTTCCCTTCCCATAAACTCATCCAACCTACTCTTAAATACATTTAGATTTGGACTACCTACTACCCTCTGCGGCAATTTGTTCCAGAAGTCTACCACTAAATGATCTTGGGCAAGGTGTAAATAGCAGTATCAATTTTTGCTGATGATACTAAATTGGCAGCTGTAGTCAAAGAGGTTGAGGGTAGCTTTAAAGTGCAGGGTGACTTAAATAAGTTGTTAGCTTGGGCTCAGAAGTGGCAGATGACTTTTAACCTTAATAAATGCAAATGTATTAACATGGGGAGAGATAATAGGAAATTTAGCTATGAGATGGATGGGTATTGGCTTAATTCAGTTGAAGATGAGGAGGACTTAGGAGTAGTAGTAGATAGGTCACTGAAGTTTTCAAAGCAGTGTATTGAGGCAAAAAATAGAGCAAATAGGGTGCTAGGTTACATTAAAAGGAATGTTAGCTACAAGAGTAAGGAGGTTATCCTTAAGGTAATACTTCAGATTTGGGGCACACGGTAGGTGGAGCTGTTAGTAGGCTACAATATATCTCTTAGGATGTCAGACGGTAGCTTCAGCTGTGACCAATCACGGTGTTATATTTTTTTGTTGTTTTGGGGATTTGTAACTTTTAGTCTGTATTATTTACTAAATATCTGCGCCTCTGCTCGTTTATAGTTTTTTCTAAGTTAGGTAAGGTTTCTTGATGTCTTTTATTGTTTTTTTCGCAGTGAACGATAACAGCTTCTTACTGGCAATGTCATAGCTATAAATAGAACCCCTGCTTAGCATTTGTTTCTGTTTCGTGATGGCTTTTTCATGCTCTAGTTGTGCTTCTTCATTATTCAAATTCAGGTTTATTTTGCATGACTGCGAAAAACTTTTAGATTATTTAGAAGCGCATAAACTAATCAAGAAACCTATAAAAGTAAGTAATGTTTGTCATTAGGTTAGGTTTTTCTGCCAGTAAAACTCTGTTGGGGAAAAAAACCAGTAAATTCAAGGGACTGCTCGTGGGGACAATATCCCTGTGGAGACCACCCTGCGATGATCCTGAGTTTCAATCAATTGGGGGGGGGGGGCTGGGGGGTGCAGCCCCCCAGTATATACTCATATATAAAAAAATATAATGCCATAATTGTTCACATCTGACGCTACCGTCTGACATCATGAGACATAGATTGTAGCCTATAAAGAGCGCCACCTATCATGTGCCCTGAAACTGAAGTGTTACCATCCTTAAACTATATCACTTTGGTAATTCTGAAGATCCATACCCCATGAGCTTTCCCGCTCGCATTCCCATAATATTTATTCCATCTCCCAACATGTTTTCACCCAACTGTGTGATTAACTTGTTTTATTACTTGTTCCTGAGGGCGAGCGTAGCGAGCAGGGGGGTATGGGGGGCTATGCCCCCCCATATAGCAACCCTTAGTACGGTTCACCGGGTATGGATCTTCAGGTTTACCATAACTTTTATATCAGGCCACATTTAGACATGATATAAACTTGTTAGTCAGTACAAAGGAGAGCAACAAAAATAATACCATTCCTGAAGCACCTTGAATATGAAGATAGACTGAGGGTATTAAATATGCTCTCATTTGAAAGAAGGTGTGTGTGGGGAGATATGATTGTTTTTAAAATCTTTTCTGGGATGGATAAATTGGATTTCAGCAAGTTATTTGGGTTAGAAGGTAGTAATAGGACTAGAGGTCACCACTTAAAGATTAAAAAATAGAGGTGCAGACTGGATGTTAGAAAATATTTTTTCACTAACAGTGGTGGATTATTGGAATAGTTTGCCACCTGATACTGTAGACAGCCCAAACTTGAATGTTTTCAAGCGCAGATTGGATGATTATATGGGGAAGGAGGGTTAACTTCTTACTTTTTGGTATGGGGGTATGTTTCTTGACTCATTCCTGTGGATGCAGTTTCTTTTTATTCTATATTTTGGGGGACTTTGATTTTGTTTTTGACAGACTCTTATGGAGGCTTTAAATTATATATTGTAGATGCATGGTCTGACATAATCCTATGGATTGTTTAAATTGTATATTGTAGATGCATGATCTGACAAAATCCTATGGATGCATTATGTGGGTGGGATTTGATGGATACGGATGACCTTTGATAGGCCCTTGTGGCTTTTGTCTTCCATGAAATTATGTTATGTTATGCTAATCTGTCTTAGCGTCTAGTATTCTTTGTGCGTGGAGCGCGATTTCATCTGGTCCATGGCCACTGGCAAGAATGGTCTCTGTCACAGATACACAATCCTATGGATGCAATTTGTGGGTGGGTTTTGACAGATGCGGATGACCTTTGATAGGCCCTTGTGGCTTTTGTCATCCGTCGTGGAAAATTGTAACAGTCTACCAGAAAGGGTTGTTGTACACTCAGTGTAGAAAAGTTTGAGAGGAAGGCAAGCCTCTACCCGGGAACCTTCTGTGAGTGTGAATGATTGATGGTAAAATAATTGATAAAGATGAGAAAATGGCCATGCAAGTTCTAACTAAGATGCTAGAAGTGTCAAGATTAGAACTGAAGTAAGGAGTGAAAGAATAACTGGAATTGAGAAATTAAAAAAAAAGTTATTATGGATATGAATGAAATATAATAAAACACCTGTTTATTTCTTAACTTAAATGTATCTGCATTCGGGGAATCCAAATCTCCATTCTATGGCATCCGGTAACGCTTTTCTTTTATATGAGAACAAGAAATAATTGGAGAAAAATGCTATCATGGCTTCTTGATAACAATTCCATGAAAACGTAGGTGCAAAAATGGTGTTAGTTTTTATGCATGTGATGATTAAATTTGCGTCGAAAGATGCTGAAAAATCATAACATAGCATACTTTAATGCTTTAGAATTACTCCCAAGAAAGAAATAACTTGTTATTTACCTTAAAAAATATAAAAACGAAAACTAACAAGGGCATCTCCGTCAGAAAGTTTGGGAAGAGAGTTTATAAAAAAAAGTGCTGAAAAGGCAGGGGGATCAGCGAAGTTGCATATATAATCCGAGTATAATCCAACGAGGAGAACGGAACTCTACCGAACCAATTAAGGCAGACCCCCTCCCCCCTTTAAGATCTCCTAAAAAAAAATAGCATAAAATAATCGTCGAAAAGTTTCTGAAAGGAGGTTTGTACAGGAAATGGTTAAATTAGGGGGATTGAAAATGGATATGCGGCCTCAATCGCCACCGACATCAAATCGACTTTTTTTTCAGTTACGATCGAAAGTAGTAGTAATGGTTCGCCAACCTGACTTTATCCAGGCGGATCTTGACCGGATAATAAAATAGATATAAAGGTCAGTATGACAATCGCTGTTGAGCTCGAGGGGACGGTCGAAAGTCAAACAATATAATTTTATAAATATATATAAGATAACCTTTTATGTGGTAAAGTTGAAGATTAGCTGCTCGGCTACTTGTTCCTGAGGGCGAGCGCCCCCCCCCCCCCCCATATAGTAACTCATAGCCCGGCTCAAAACCGGCTTCCAGCTTATCTTCAACTTTACCTTTTCTGTAATTTATAGACTCTAAAGTAAATGCACCAATAAAAATCTGAGTTAAATCAAGTTGACAACTTTATGGATACAAACGGATGTTGGGCAAGATGGAGCGCTGTTGTTGTTCGCAAATACGTGTATTAGTGTATCCAGCTAAAAAATACACATTGTTAGCATTCAGAAGTTATTAAAAAATCAAAATTAAAAATGCCAATGAAAGGAAAAAATAGGATTAGGAAATGCAGCGAAAGCTACCAAAACGTAGATAATGAAACCATCATAAAGATCAGCATACCAATCGCTGGTGAGCTCGAGAATACCAGGAGCCGGTCTTCGCTTTTGTGTTTTGTTGTAATTTTGACACTAACTTGCGATAAAGTAGGAACTTTGAATTAACCCGGCGAAGGGGGGGGGGGGGGCATTCCGCGTTAGGGATTGTAGATACAACTACCCATCGGCAGGATTCCTTGGAACAAAGGAAAAGTGGTTCCATCCTGATGCGAGGTCAACGTCACCAACAGACTGGTCTGACTAATATCTTCTTCGTGCAGCAAAAGATGATTGACTTCAATTTCTTCTTCAGCTGAGTTAATTGCCATTTAGATTTCTTGTGGTGAGGATAAACAAAGTTTCTCGTTCTCGTAGTTTTAGTCCGACCGGGTAAATCTTAAATATTTCTGCAGATGTTACTATTCTTTTCAACATTCCTATTTACATAGTCATGGCCAAAGGTTTTTGAGGCCATTTTTTTGTATTTTGTTTTAGTATGTTTGTAGCATAAATTTAGAGCCCAACCTCATTTTATTAGTAAATACTGTCAATTGACACGCGCAGTCAATATTTACGATGCCTCTTTCTTGTTCATGACTGCTTCAATTCATTTTGGCATGCTTGCGACTAAACTTGTGGTTATATCTTGACTGATATTGCTCCATTTTAGTTCATTAAGCACGGGCAACTACTCACAATTGGATGACTTCTGTTTATCAATGGAAAGTTTTATTATCCCAAAAGTTATTTTCAGCCGAGGATTTTTTTTATGGCTTTTGCTTTGTGACAAGTTGCGCTAGCATACAGAAAATACAGTTATCATCCCCAAATTGGTCCTGAATTGTTGAGAAAAAGTGTTGATGAAGCAGTTTTTGGTACCATTTTGTGTTCTTAGGCAAAGTTTTTAGTGCATTAGTTCCCTTAGATGAAATACAGCCACAGATATGGAGTGTGTGCGGAGCTTCACAGTGGCTGTTTGCTGTGAAAAAGGGGGAGGAAAAATAGCAAAGCGCGGCCACCAGTCGGCGAAAGTTCTCGACGCGTGTTCATGTTTGTGTCCCTCGACGTGAAAAGACCAACGCTGTATCCGCCACATATGTAATTCCGCAAAGACACTTTTCAAAAGAAATTTGAGTGGTGAAGGGATTAGGAATTTGCCACCCCACCACCCTTGTTGTCGCTTGCATAATGGACGACAGGAGAACACAATAAAATTGATTAATAGAAAAGCGTTAAGGATCACAAAATCGAAACAAAAGATATTGCTAGACCCACAATCTCAGCCCCAGAAGTAAAATCACAAAGCTTTGTAAACAAGTAAATCCCCCAAAAGGGAGGGGGGGGGGGGGTAATTTCAATATATGTTGCATGTCCAAATCGCGGGGATTTTTTATTGAAAGCGAAAGTGAGTGGAGAAAAATTTATATCGCTTCGATATAGCTGATTCATATATAGATATAACGGTTAATTCTAAAAAAATTATTTAAAATTTAAGAGAAATTATAAAAAGATAAATTATTTTAATATAAAAGTTAGCTTTGACATTGCCAATGTCATCTGCTGAAAGGTGGCCATTGATCGCCACCTGTTCAAAATATTTCATTCATTTATCGAAATAATTCGCACCATAACTAAACATTAAAAAACGCTGTAAAAGCTTAATAAAAACGTTTTATTTTTTAAAGTATAGTATAAAAACAAGTTTGGTGATTGGTAAGGTTTCGCTTAAAAGGATTATTTTCGTTTCAGACGAGCAATATTGTCGATATTGATATTTATTTGATGAACGAAAGTTACGGTTTCTAAGAGTTTTGTCGATTGGTACTGCTTTAAGCACTGCCTGTTCCGTTATAAGTTGCACTCTACTCTTTGTCTTCTCTCCGATTGGATTTGTTTGTTGTGAGTTCTTTTGTGATTTAAAGTTGAAAATATGGAAGGGAAAGTATTTCTCTCTGAGGACTCAGCTTTCAAAGCTCTGAAAGATTATTATGACAAGCACGGTGCCAGCATTAATATACTCAAACTGTTTCAAGAAGACTCTGATCGTTTCCAAAAATTCAGGTGAGAGAGAGAAAATGAACACATTTGATAATCTAGAATTAATTTAATTCCAAAGTAGTGAAAATATACTTGGGGTAATCAAGTTATCATTGAAATAGTCAAGGGGTATAGTTTGACCAGTGGTTTATCAGAAGGAGGCTAATCCTTGTCTTTGACGTTGGTGTCCTTGAGAAAGGTCAGCTGATATACTTGGAGTCCTTGTTTCCTGCTAAACCTTTATTTGAATAACACATTGGCATATGTGTTATCGTCACACGAGAAATATTTTTTGTGGCAAACGTGAAGATTACCACATGCTAATGATTGGTAGGGGATGACCTCCAATCTTGTCCTTCATAAACAGAGGAGGAAAAACCAGCGTCCATGTCCCTTTCCTTTTAAAAGGACGTTTGGTTTTGATTTTTCTTGTTTACTTAGTTTCTAAGAGTTTAATATTCATAGGAGTTTTTTTATCAGGGCTTATAAACACTTACCAAATATGCCTGACATTAAATACTCTACCCGAGCACCCCGTAAGGGGCGTGGCGATTTGCCTTCGTGGCCGCCGTGCTGACTGGATTCAGCGCCCCATCCGGCCTCAGCTTAGCCACTTCTCCTTCTTTCAGACAGCCTGTATTTCTCCCCTACTTCCTCACTTCCTCTACAACCTCTCCCACAACATACTCTGGTCGGCCTCTATTTTCACAGGGTAAATGCTGACCTTCCTCTCAGCCAACTATCCCGGATCGGGGCTAAGGGGGTGGGGGATAATGTTCCCCTAACCCCTGAACTCCGGTTTGGGATGGTGGGTTTTAAACAACTTGCTTCATTCCCACCCATACCTTCCTCACCTCCCTTATCCTTCCTCGCAGCCCTTCTCCTTCTCACTTCACTATCTGTTTTTTTAAGCCGTGCCGAAGGACTGCCAGGTTACCAGGCGGAAGGGGTGGTCTTAAATAGCGGCACCTGGCTCTGCCAGCCCCATACGCACCCCTCGCATAGCAGGTCACTGCGAGGGGTGATTAGGGTTTGCTTCCCGTAGAAAGAATAGGGTCCCCATGCCCGATGATGAAAATCCAACAAAAAAACATCTTCCCCTTTCCCCTCACGATCGACGGAGCCGCGTTCAGGCAGCTCCACAGAAAAAAATGGAGGTTCCACTCCCCCCTGTGCTCTCGCAAGGGACCCTCCGAATCTCTTTAACCGGAGAGGAGGCTTACACCTCTCCTTCGCCTACGGGTGTAGGCGACTCCCCATAACCCTCTTGCCTGGAGGTGCCTTCGGGCACCTCCCTCTTTCCAGTGCAGTCCCCCATTTTCTTTCCAAGGGGACTCCCCAAAAAGCAGACTGCACCCCATGGAAGCGGCTCGGTAGGGCAAACCCCCCTTAGAGGGGAGAGGGAAGCCAGGCCCCATCGGTCGTTTCCCTCAAAAGACCTGCTGTCTAGAATATTAAACCTAGTGGGAGTCGAGGCCCGTGCCTCCCCAGACTCGACTCGTGACACCTCTGTCAATAGGACCTGATATGTCCTGGGGGGATAGCCAAATGGAGGCCCCCCCTGAGATTGACATTGTCCTTGAGGCAACCCAGCCTCAGACGGTAGGGCCTTCCATGGGGGCGAATCCGGGCTCGGCGCCAAGCACCGAGCTCGAGTCCGTCCCTATGCAAGGTCCTCAAACGGCTAGGGTTTCCAAGGCAGTACAAGGAGGGGAGGGGTATCCTCCTCCGGCTGGTGCCCATGCGACCGCCAGGGGTCTCCTGCCGGCGCAGGGAAGAAGCGGATTCATTCCCCACCCTCCTCTCGTAAAAAGAAGAAAAACAAGAAAAAGACTCGGGCTCGTCCATCCGCGGGGGCTGCGGGGACGGATGGGTCTACTTCCATTTCGGTAAGCGACCAAGCCAAGATCGGCCCATCCGGCCCCTCTGACCCCCGGGTGCGAGCCCCTGACTAAGACCAAAAGTGCTAGTGCGCAGAGCAGAGCCTCGATTACAACGGGGCCACTCATTCAGAGACTACCCGGCGTTTTCGAGCCCGCTGGCTTCAAACGCTTCCTGGTTATTCGCTCCACTGGTGGCACCATGTTGGCTAAGGGCAACATGATCCATCAGAGAAGATCTTTAGCTAGTGTGATTGGTAGAGAGCCCAAGACGACCCGTTTTTTCGGACGGGAGTCTTTTGGCGAATGCGTCGAATCCCTCCGAGGCGGCCATGATTAGTTCCCTTCGGACACTTTATGGCACGCCTGTTAGTGTGATGCCTCACTCTACCATGAACTTCGTGAAAGGAGTAGTTTATGAGAGGGAACTCGTCGAATACTCCATAGAGGACATCACCTTAGAGCTGGCTGACCATGGGGCGGTCAAGGTCGAGCGGCGATGAGAAAACAGTGACGGGCTTCGAGACATACCCGTACACTCTTCGTCACGTTCGACTGTGACAAGCTTCCTGAGTCGGTGCGTGCCGGTTAGTATCGCTAACATATGAAGGCATTCGTGCCACTGCGGCGGAGGTTCTTTTACTGCCACCCGAGTGTAAGACGACCCTCAAGCAGAAGCGCTATGCCTACATGCCTTATAAGCGCCGCGCGAACGATTTCACTGTCGCTGAATTTCGTCGGGCTAGGGCTAGGTTCCGGTATATTTCGATGCACGTCCGCAGCTATTTTTGGCGGGCATACGTGTCTTCACTTAACGGGAAGACCCCTCTAGCAGAAGTGCGGAAGCGAATCAATAGGGTTCGGGGCAAGTTTTCGCAGGACCCCTTCCCGTTCTCCAGGAGAATGGGACCGCAATCTGGGGCCCTGCCTCCGTGGCAGAATCCTTCGCGACCGCTTTCTCCGTATTCTCTAGCCGGGATGCTGCTCAGCTAGCATTCAATGCACATCGTGATGTCGGGGAAGGCCGCCGGTTGGACATTTACCTCCAGAGGCGCAGAACCCTTCAACGACAGATATACTCAGTGAGTTGCGTTCCACTCTTGCTTCGTGCGCGGACACTGCCCATGTTGCGGATGATGTCCCGTACGCCATGTATCGACACTTTAGTGAGCCAAGCATGGCCTTTCTGATAGATTCGTTCAACAGGATTTGGGGGGAGGGTCTGCTCCCGGATTCTTGGCAAATCGCAATTGTGCTCGCCTTTCGCAAACCGGGGAGAGATCACTCTACTCCGGCCGGTTTCCGCCCAATCTCTCTAACCTCTGCCGTGTGCAAGTTGATGGAGAAATTGGTAAATGTTAGATTAGCCTTTTTTTTCTGGACAGCGGAGGCCATCTGTCTTCTGCACAGTGCGGCTTCCACAAGTTCAACTCCACGTAGGATGCTCTGCTTCGACCGGAAAAATGCCGTCTGCGAGGCCTTCCTTCGTAGACAGCAATATGCCACGGTGTTTTTCGATCTGGAGAAGTCCTATGATACCGCATGGCGATACGGTATGATAAAGACTCCTTACACGATGGGGTCAAGGGGACGCCTCCCAATGTTTATATCTGAATTTTTGCGAGATCGTCGATTCCGTGTACGGTGCTGCCTGAAGATGTCCTCGCTACGCTCTACGTGGACGACCTTTCGATCTCTTTTGGCGTGGCCCGGATGCCACCTCTGGAGCGTCGATTGCAACAGGCATTGAACCGCGTCTCTCGCTATGGCGAAACACACAGGTTTCGGTTTGTCTTGGCCAAAACTAAGGTAGTGCACTTCTACCGCCATCCACGGCTCCTCCATGACCCAGACTTGTTTCATAATGTGATACGCTTGGAAGTGGTTAAATCGCGACGTTTCCTTTATCTTGTATTTGACCGACGCCTCACCTGGGAGGCTCATATTCGCAGCCTTAGGGTCTCTTGTACCCGCGCCATGGATATTCTTCGTTCCGTGACGTTCAGCGGTTCGGGCGCTGATAAGGCTACTACCTTACTTTTTTATCGATCCTTTGTTCGCTCGAAGCTAGACTACGGATGAGAGTTTTATGCATCTGCAGCCGAGCGTGTATTGCGGAAGGTGGACTTGATCTACCATACCGGCATGCGCCTAGCGACCGGTGCGTTCCGCTCTTTCTCCATTGAGAGCCTACTAGTCGATGCTGGGGAGATGCCGCTTCCTCTACGCCGTGCACAGTGCATTATTCGCTTGTACGCGCGAGCCCGGCGCCTCCCTCAGTCGCCAATAGCTCTCACTGCATTCGCTGTTGATTTTGACGGTGCCTATGCCGCCGAGAGACGCCAGTCATACCCTAAGCCCAAATGGCTTAGGGCTAGGAAATTCCTTCGAGAGCTAGGTATAGCTCTTGGGCCGGTAGCGCCCCTGGTTCTGCCCAAAACGCCACACTGGAGGGTACCACCTTTGGCTATTTGTCGCCACGCCTCTGCTCCTAAAGCTTCTACAACGCCGGGAGTATTGCGTTCGACCTTTTTGGAGCACACCTTGTGTTACGCTAGAATCGTGCCAGTGTATACAGACGGCTCCAAGTCCCAAGAAGGGGTCGGCTTCCACGCCGTATCTCCTCTGTTTGAAGTCAGCGGGGCTCTGTCAGGCGCTGCGTCTATATTCACGGCCGAGCTGGTGCAATACACCACTCGGTACGGGAGATTACTTGACGTGCCCGGTTCGGAGGCCGGATTGTGATCTATAATGACTCACAAAGCCCCCTGAGTGCTCTTGGGGCATTGGAATCTCCGTATCCCCTCGTTCGCGATATCCGTGATGCCACGGTTTTGGCAAGCCGGGCAGATGTCGAGATTATCTTCTGCTGGGTTCCTGGACATGTACAAATTGCGGGGAATGAGCGCGCCAAAGATTCCGCCAATGCTCTGCGACCGGACCAGCGTTTCGCTCTTCCTCACACCGACTACATGGCAGGAATACGGGCAGCTTTTCGGGCTGCTTGGCAAAGAAGATGGAAGACGGTCGAAGGGAACTTAAAGTTGCGTACCATTGCGCCGCGACCTTTCCCATGGACCTACCCCCTCCCCCAATGCCGCGAAGCCTTCAGGTTGCTTTCTGTCGTCTCCGAATTGGACACACTCGCGGGACGCACCGCCATTTTATGTAGCGCTCGCCAGCGCCCTACTGTGAAGACTGCATTGTTCCCCAGACTGTTGGGCACATTCTTGTTGAATGGCCCAGTCTAGGAGATCTCCGCGCACGTTATCTTTCCCGGTACCGGGAGGGGCAGGGTCACTACCGCCTGTCCCTTGTACTCGGGACGAGCTCGTGCACATTGACTGGTGGACTTAGAGACTTTTGGGGGGAGGCCGGCCTTCTGCCCTTTATTTAACTAGTTGGGTTTTTTTGGGGGGTGGGGATATTTTAGTAGGTCGCACGTTCCTGCGCCTGGGGGGGGGGACCTCCTCCCGACGCTGGAGCTTGCTTCTTGCTCGTTTACTTTTTCCTTTCTTTTATTTTTAGTTTTGAAGTTTTTTTGTTTGTTTTTTGCATCTTATTTTAAAGTAGCCTAATACTAGTCAGTTTTTAATACGGCGACTAATGCCCAAGTAGGCAGTCGCACGATGAGCTCTTGAAAAAATATCCTCCAATGTTAGTCAGGTATAAAGGTTTATATAGTTTTACAAACTGGTAATTGTAAAATTGAAGGTTGGGTTATGTCTGGTTAGGTCATTTTTAACTATTTTAGGCTATCCAAATCTGTTCATTTTTGGCGATCGTAAGGTGAAATGCAGCAAAATCGAAGTTTACTCTGATTTCGACGGAATCGGAATCAAACTCTGCTTTGCCGCATTTTTCCTCCGATCGCCAAAAAAGAACACATTTGGGCAAAATGGGTAGAAGTAACAAAATGTAAAAAAGTGATCACCGTAAAGTAAATAACCAAATTTTGTACATAATCCCCATGCTTCTTCTGAAATGCGAAAACACCCAATATGTACTTTTAAAAGTTTGCTGCGTTTTACTTATTTTTTCTCCACTATCATTTCTTTATTGGTTAGTTTCTTAGCTTGGATTGATTATGCATTCCGCTCGGGCGACTTGGTGGTTTAATAGTGGCTGAAAATTCTAAATTCTCTAATTATTTGGGTGGAATTCACGCTTTCTACTTTCCTAACTTCAATCCCCTGCCTCCCCCCACTACTCACTGAGGTTTCACACCCACAGATATGCCACTTCACATGTGCAAATCAGTGGTAAATATGTAGACAAACAAAATTTAGTTTTTATTCGTCTCTTTCATCCCAAGGCATTCGAATTAATCCCTAGAAATTCTTTAGTTGAAAATCAGCATAAATACTTTATATGGTTAGACTTGCCACAGATTAACAATGGATCATTTATTTCAGCATAAAGTTACCGACTCCTAATGACGGAGATATTTTAGTCGACTACAGCAAAAACAAAATAAATTGCGAAGTCCTCAAACTTTTGTTCGATCTCGTAAGTTTTGTTCCAATCAGTTTTAGTCTGTTATGAATAAAATGCCTATTGTCTTAGCGACACTTGCATGCTCCCCAAAGAATTATAGTTTTTATTTTTTATCCCAGCCCCCCAAAAGATTATTTTTATTTATAAGCGAAACTTTCCCGTAGAAAGTTTGTAAGGATATAAGTAATAAAATGTGTGGAAGATATATCGCCGCAGATCCACCCGAGGCGGGAATAACACTCATCCATATGTCAACTGCAGCAGGCTTGTGCCTCTTGTGAAATATTTAAGCTAATTTTGTAATCGAAGTTGCTAGAATTGTTAATGGAGACTTCTGCTCTTTCTTTGTCTTCTATTTTGTATACACATTTGTGTATATATGTACAACAGTTGTTTATTTACCTCCATAGGTAGGATGAAGGATTGGGTTTTGGATTATTGTACACGCAATGGCAACGTTGCCTGCCACTTTGGTGATCTTAAAATTAAGAAAATCCTGTAATAGAGTCAAATTACTATACAACATCCAATCTCTAGCGGGAAGACAGGCGATAGCTGTATTTGCCTGAAGCTCTCTTAACACCAGTGGTTAGTCGGGGTCGCAGGGGGGGGGGGTAGAGGTAGGATACTTTACAGGATAAGCCTTCCCTCCCGCCTACTCGTCAGTACTTTTAGTCGCAAAAGGTTCCGTGGGCGATAAAAAATCTATCTTCACGTGCGCGACCTGTCCCGGTACCGGGACGAGCGTGAGTGCTATCTCTTGTCCCTTGTACTCGGAGACGAGTTCGTGCACTCTCGAATGCAGAATTGCTGAGTCATTGGGAGAGGCTGACCTCGTCCATCGTATTTAATTATGTTAGTTGTCGGTTGCATGATCGGGCTCCGGAAGGAGGCGGGTCTTCCCCCGACACCGGAGCATGACTTTTCATTTTTTAGTCGTAGATTTGTATTGTGTGGGTTATCGATTTATTTTTCATTTTTATCATTGTCTTTTATATAATTGTTAATATAGCCAGCTATGTCCTTGATGGCAGTCACCAGATGAGATCCCTATAAATTAAAAAAACATCTCCATCTCCAGTGATGCTTTTAGTCATCGAAATTTACGGGTCGAGACCTTCCCCAGAGCGAATATTGGCATGGACAACTGTAGGTTGGTATGCTTTAATACCATAGGAAGGAAAAGTATGAGATTGGTACCTTATGCAAAAGTACCCTAATGAATAGAATAAACTGCCGAAGGTTAGTCGAGACCAGTATAATTAAGGGAGCATACAAATAAATGATAACAAGATAATAAATAAACACTCTTAATTATTCTAATCACTTGCTAAACAATAGAAGAATGGAATTGTTTAACAGTGCTAGTGCCAGATGATTATAACTGACTAAAAGTTAATGGGAGAGAAAATATGCGAGGAAGTGGTGTATGATAAACTACTTTGTTTATTGGGACATAGTTGGAACCCTAAGTAGTTTCCTCTCAGGACTACTTAAATTACAGATCTTCCATGCATTTCACTTTCCCTTATCTAACCTTCATTTTCAAATCTTTGTCAGGTATAATCGTTTTAGTATATTTTTTTTATTTCTCGGATCATGTTAGGCACGAGCCCGGAAAGTCGAGGAAGCGAGAGAGGCTCAGTTTTCAGGCGCCAAAATTAACTTTACCGAGGACCGCGCCGTTCTCCATTTCGCCTTGAGGAATCGCAGCAATACCCCAATCCACGTCGGGGGCGAGGATGTCATGCCCGAAGTGAATGCCGTTCTTGACCACATGAAGGACTTCTGTGATAAGGTTTGTTGGAAAGGAATTGGCAGGGTTTTTTTCTGGGGGGGGGGGGTGTTACCACCAATCTCCACTCATTTTAAGGTGGATTTTATTTCTCAGTGGGGACCAACAGTTGAACCTAAGATCCGAACCACGGCTATCTACAGGGTGAGCATCCACCGTGAAGGCAATCCCAAACTGGACTCCATCCTGGAGCTTACCACACCCAATGTTGGCTCAACTTGTTGTAATCGGAAGCGATGTTTCCACTCGGCTAAGTCCTGGCCCAGAATAAGTTTGTTGGCCTTTGCATTGTGGAATTGTGATCCATTGTTAAGTTCTGTCGGGGCTTTGGAGAATGTGTGGTAGTTTAGTTTACTAGTTCGTCGCGGTACCGGGTTCGATCCCGGCATGGGCGGACACAAACGTCAGCGCCCGTAGAGATCTGGCTAACCGTTTGTTGGTCGTGCTGTGCTCAGCCCTGTATTCGGGTGGGTAGATTTTACACTCATCACACACAGGGCCAATTACAACGCTGCTTTCTTCCCTCTCCCGTCTTCGCCGCACAACACACACACACACGCACACACACTCTGTTCTAAGGAATCCTGCCGATGGGTATCTATATCCACATACCTCTGACGAGGAACAGGTCCCTTTGCCCAGGTGGACGAAGGTTCCACCTGGACGCTGTTTGGTGTCAAAACACACTACTTCCCGGTACCTCTACCCAAAGAGGACCTGTCCCTGGTGCTCTCGGGCACACCGGCGACTGTCATACTGACCTTTGTCTATTTCATTATCCGGTCGGGATCCGCCTGGATAAAGGCAGGTTGATGAACCACTACTAGTTTTTTATCAATTGAAAGGCTTTGGATTACTATTGCAATTCCTACAATTAAGTTGGGTTTTTTTTTTAGCTGAACCTTGCAAAGGCTCCGTAAAGGGGTCAGCGTATTATTGAGTGCAGGTTCTCTTTGTACGAACTTGTGCGTGGAACTTTAAAAAACGCCTCCAAGGTCGTTTAAGAGGCCCAACTTTTGCTAATGTAATTTTTGGCATTAAATATCTTTTTACTATTCCTATTCTTTAATTTTAGCCAATTTTATTTGCAACACTTTTATGTTTTCGGTTAAAATAAGATTTTTCATTTCTCGTCTCTTGCTCTTCCCTCAAGCATCACTTTAAGTGATAAGGGGGTTTTCTCACAAACTTGCCTGCTTATTTTTAATACTAAACTTCGCTTAACCTAACAACCATAAAAACAAAACAAAAAAAGTATAATCGCCCCAAAGTCGTAGTGGTCCGCACACTTGCCAACAAAACCAGCCTCAATTGAAATCATTAGAAACAGAACTGGACTAGAAATGATTGGTGCGACGCCCCCTGATGCTCGCTTTTAGGGGCTGGGCCTTCTGCATCTTCCCTTGTCGGTGAAAGAGAGATACTACTCGCTTTAAGTCGTGCACATTATACCTAGTTTTTTACACGTGGGTTCAGTCTCCCCCAGCGCCAACGTCTCTAATCTCGTCCGCGGCCAACATGGACGGTGCTTCTTCTGACGATTAGCCAGGCCAATGGTTCTATAGGTCAGCGATGGCGAACCTTTAATAGTTGCCGGGTCACTTTTAGTACATCTAAAAAAATTAAAAACATAAATGGGTCACATATATTTTTAATGAGACTTAGTACTGTTTTTTAGCAGCCAATGCTTTAATTCGAGGTTCATATTTTGTCTTCATCTTAACACACAAGCAGCTCCACACCAAGGCGATTGCTGGTGGTTAATTTTATATAATTCATGGATGAAAACAATGCTTCACATGACTTAATAGAGCCAAACATTGTCAGTATTGCTAAGGCCAATTGTTTCATTGATGCGAGAGTTAGGCAAGGAATTCCATTCTGCAAGAATGAGGTTCTCAGTCATGCTCTCTAAGCATTCGTGTTGACTTGATTCATGGTCTGTTTGATTTACTTCATTCTGTTGCAATTTCGAGTTAAGGCAAATAAATTTTCTCTTCTCTACTGCACTTTGTTCAAAATCTATTAATTCCATTTCCAACTTACTAAAATCGAGCCAATCAAACTTATTTAGTTGAAGATCTTTGATTTGGATTATATGATTTAAACAGCCTTTTGATATTATTACATTTTTCCTGTTGATTTACTTCTCTCCGAATAGTTTCTTGCCTTCTTCATCGCTCCGGTACCGTGACGAGCGGGGTCGCTACCGCTTATCCCTCGTGCTTAGGGCGGACCCCTGCACACCAGACTCTAGTATGATAGTTTGGGGAGAAGACGGGCATTTTCCAATTATTTCAATATTTTGGTAGCTTGCTTAGGGGCCCTAGAGAGGCAAGCCTCCCCTGGGTCACATCAGGGTGCTTTTTTATATAGCGTTTTGTCATTTCCCTCTTAGTTCCATTTTTAAGTAGCCTAAAGCTAGGCTTATATTTGTGATTTCGATTGCTGTTCTCTTGTTGGCCACCCCGGAAAGATACTAGATTAAAACAAACAGTTTAACGTCCGATCCAAACCCCACATCGCATACGGCAATTGCTCGAGCAAAGTCGTCTCGAATCGAGAGTATCCAGCGATTAACCACACTGTCGCTCAACTCAGCCGTACCCTCCTTTGCTAGTATTTGCCTTCGCATCCTTTGAATGAGGTTTCGTTATTTATGAATATGCAATCACCAGGAGAGATCCTATAAAAAAAGGTTAATTATTATTATTGGTAATTCTACAAATTAAAGACCACCGTTTTTCAGGAATGTTTTTTCAATTTATTCTATAGACCTATCTACATTTGTCTGTTGCTATTTATTTGGCGCAGAAAGTACTCTATTCAGGGTTATTAGCACCTGAAAATAGCATTTTCCGAGTTAGAAGACACTATCGGAACCTAAGTTAGAAGCGCGCAATGTTTTCGAATCAATACCTTCACAAAGATATCCGCTCTCAAAACTAACCTAGTTTAAATAACTTCATACCCCGAATTTTCTACATTGTAGAAAGTTTTACCTCAATGCAATGCTAATCATCATCGTGGGAAATGGGCATTTCTTGAATCGGTGTGATTACTCTCATTCCAGAGGGTTATGATGCCATACCAACAGTGCTAGGAGCGGCATTTAATAGGAGCTATAAATGACAAGATGGCTGCAAATTCATTTTCTTTATAACAACATAAGTATAGAGTCCGCGAGGTCTGGGCGACTAGACCAGCGTTTCGCTCTTCCTTTTACACTCACTACTTGATAGAAATGATGCCGCCAGCCCTCTGGACTGCCTGACAAAATGATGAGATACGCAGATGGGAACTTAGTTGCGTGCCGCGACTGTTTTCCTGGGTGTACCCTCCAAATGCCGCCTCTGATTTGGGCATGCTGACGGGACGCACCGCCATTTGATGGAACATTACCCCTGCAACTAAGTTCTACGACTGCATTGTCCCCCAGACTGTTCGGCACATCCTTTTTGAGCGTCCCAATATGAGGATCTTCGCGCTCGATGACTGTTTGGTACCGCTTGTCCTTTTACTCGGGACTGGTTCTTCTACACAGATTTGCGGACTCTGTGACTTTTTGGAGGAGGTTGGCCTCTCCCATTTTATTTGACCCTCCTTGGTGTTGAGCGCATGCTCTGATGCCGGGGTAGGAGGACTCCCTCACTCGCTAGAGCGCGTTTTTTTTTCCTTTTATTGTTTGCCGTTTTTCTCAAGCCTTTTATGAGTGTGTAGGTTTTTTTATTTTGTTAATTTAATTTTATAATTTATCTTAATAATTAGGCTAGGTTAATTATGGCGACTTATGCCAAAGATGGAAGTTGCCAGGATAGACTTCTCTAAAAAAAAAAAAAAACCCTCCTTTCTCCACCCAACACCTCTCTTCCATCTAACAAAGCAGCCGAAGGGGTCTCCAATTAAATTGACAACTGTCAAAATTGTTGCTAAGGCAAGCGTTAAATGAATTAAAACGAGCTTTTTAAAAATTAAATCTCTGAAATTAATTTATACCGAAAATATTGTACTAATAAACTTGAAGCCTCGAGAGCGGTTTGCTCTTGTTGAGCTCCCTCCTGATCCTGTATCCCCTTAGTAGTCTTTTGTACCAACTTCTATCCGAAAACCTTTTTGGCAGAGATGTCCTGTTAGCGTCCATTTAAATTAACACCATAACCCACTCCTACCTTAACACCCTCTTGCCGTAGATTGTTTGGCCTTGTAATTTTCCCTTAAGAAAAGGTGGTTATTGAGTTTCTATTTTGAATGGAAACTGATGTTTTTTTATTGCAGATCATTTCGGGGGCCTGGAAAGGATACACCAATAAATCTATAACCGATGTCGTAAACATTGGAATTGGAGGATCAGACTTAGGTCCTCTGATGGTGACCGAGGCTCTGAAACCTTACGCAGTTGGTCCAAATGTACATTTTGTGTCAAATATTGACGGAACTCACCTCGCTCAAACTCTGAAGGTAAGAACATGCATCTTTTTCAGAAGAGATTATGCATCTCTTTAATACCCCATTGAGCTCTGGTAGAATTACTTATTTCGGTATTGTAAGTTCAGGGTTTTTTTTGAAGTGGTCTTCAATGCTAACCAACAACTGACGTTTTTGCCAAGTGGTACTGGCAAACATGGGACCTCTCGTGCCTCTTTCCCAGGAGGTATTTGTGGTCTCCCTAAAGATATTCGCGAATGTCTAGGGTATTACCGAAGAGATATTTTGAATCAGACCTTATTGTTGATAAATTTGGGGTACATAGCAGTTCTTAAGGAGTTATGCCTCTATTGGAGATCTTGCCGCAAAGTGATGATCATCCAGTCTAAGTTTCTTTCATCATAATAAGGAATAAATTTGTACTTGTGAGTCTTAGTTCTTTGTACGAACTTGTTTACACTGATCTGGAAGCCTCGACTCCCCCAAACTGGGAAAGTGAGGTTTAGCTTATAATAGCATCGATTAACAATACCTCCCTCCTCAAATACTCCAAGAGTTTTTAAACTTGGGTATTTTGATTTTATTCAAGACTTGCTTGTCCCTAAAAGCTTTGAGATGCGTTCTTTGTCCACACTGTTTGTGCGTTGAGTATTCTAATCCCCACCCGCGACCCAGTGTTTGGCTCCAATAGAAATGATGAATACAAAGTTCATTTTGTACATTTACCGCAAGTAGACTCGAAAATGCACATATTAGTACATGTGCTATGTGTACGAATTTGTTCCAGAGTTACCCGCAAGGGGATGTCGGTTCAGCTTTGAGCAAACTGTACGGCTGACATCTCTAGGTCTGTGTACTCTTGTGGCCCAACACCCGCGATTGGCCTTCCCGGTCCCAATGCATGCAGGTGGATCTGCGGCTATACCTACTGTGTGCACGTGAGAGGCGAAGCGATTTGCCTTCCTGGCCGCCGTGCTGACGGGACTCAGCGCCCTGTCCGGACCCAGCTTAGCCTCTTCTCCTTCTTTCACACAGCCTGTCTTCTTAACCTGCTTCCTCACTTTCCATACAACTTTCTCTGGTCGGCCTCTAATTTCACAGGATAGACGCCGACCAACTTCCTCTCATCCAACCATCCCGGATCGGGGCTGAGGGGGAGGAGACAACGCCCCCTCACCTCTGAGCTCCGGTTTGGGATGGCGAGTTTTTAACAACCTGCTTCACCCCTACCTTCACCTTCTTCACATCCCCTTTATTTCTCCTTTCACTATCTATATTTCTTTACGCCATGCCCAAGGTGGAGCCGCCATGCCGATGAGCTGCCTGGTCACTAGGCGTTTGGATTGGCCTAAAATTAGCGGAAGCTGGTTCTGCCGGTCCCGTATTGACCCCTTGCAGAGCGGACTACTGCTTGGGGTGATGAGCATGTGCATCCCGTAAATTACAAAGGGTCACTATGCCCAATGATGAATCCATAAAAAAACAATTCTCTACCCCTCTACTATCACCGGAGCCGCCTTCGGGCAGCTCCACTTAAAAAATGGAGGTCCCCCCCCCCTGTACTCTGTCAGGGACCCTCCAAATTTCTTCTACCGGAAAAGAGGCTTAATCCTTTCCTTTGCCTACGGGTGCAGGGGATTCCCCCTCACCCCCTTCTGTCACTTTTTCCAGCGGCAGTCCCCCCTTTACTTTACTTTACAAGGGGACTGCCAAGAAAGCAGGCAGGCGGCCCATAATTGACCACCCCCGGATGAGACGGCTTGATAGGGCAAACCCCATTAGGGGAGCAAAGGATGCTAGGGGCGTCGGCCCGTGCCCCATAATGTCCTGCAGTCGTGCGCGAAAAGTTTGCAGGGGGTCAGTGTACCTGTCCCCCCTCTCTTCCTCGATGGATGCTGGTTCCCCGGCAGTAGAAAATAAAAAAAAAACCCTCGAATGGTATCTGTGATGTCTTAGGTGGGCATTTCCACATGGAGGGACCCCCTGAAATGGACATGGTCCCTGAGGCGACCCAGCCCCAGATGGTAGAATCTTCCATGGGGTCTGACACGGGCTTGGTGCTAAGCACAGAACCCGAATCCACCCCTGTGAGAGCTTCTCAGAGGGCGCGCACGCCCGGGAACTTAAAATGGGAGGAGGGATCTCCCTCCCCGGCCGGTGCCCCTGTGATAGCCAGAACCTTCTCCATTTCGGAGAAGGATCTTGCTGAGACCGGCCCATCTGGCCTAGGGACTCCTTCCCGCGTGGGAGAAAAGCGGGCTCATTCCCCGCCCTCCTAAAAAAACAAAAAGAAGACAAAAAAGACTCGGGGCTCCTCTCCTTCCGCGGGGGCCGCGATGACGGACGGGGCCGCTGCCGTTTCGGTAAGCGACCAAGCCAAGATCGGCACGTCCGGCCCTGTTGCTCCCCCGGGTGGGGAGTCCCAGACGAAGACCAGAACTGGGCAGAGTGGAGTCTCGATTACGTCACGGCCCCTCATTCAGAAACTACCTAGCGTTTTCGAGCCTGTCTGCTTCAAACGCTAACTTGTTATTCGCTCCACTGATGGCACCATGTTGGCTAAGGGGAACATGATCCATCAGAGCAGAGCTCTAGCTAGTGTGATTGATAGAGAGCCGAAGGTGACACATTTCTCAGACGGGAGCCTTTTGGCGAATGCGTCGAATCCCTACGAGGAGGCCACACTTGATAGCACACCTGTGTGTGACGCCGCACTCTACCATGAACTTCGTGAAAGGAGTAGTTTATGCGAGGAAACTCGTGGACTACTCCATAGATGACATCACTTTAGAGCGTGATGAGAAAACATGGAGGCGCCTCAAGACACACCCCTAGACTCTTCGTCACGTTCGAATGTGACGAGCTCCCTGAGTTTGTGCGTGCCGGTTGGTATCGCTACAAAGTGAAGGCATTCGTGCCACTGCCGCGGAGGTGATTAGTGTCCTGGTGGACGCGTAAAGTCGGGGTTACCCGAAGTCTGTCTAAGTTACTCCAAAGCTGCACAGGATAAGTCCAAATCGTGTGTAGCCAAGTGTGTCAATTTGGAGAGCTGCACCCCGCTTCTTTGAAGCAATGTGGGTCGTATCTCCTTGAGGAAGAAATTTTGGCCGTTCAGATTCAGGATCGTCTTTCATTTCGCGAGGCTAAGGACTTTGGCCTTGCGTGCCTGGCGCTGCCTGGGACGTCCTACGCCTCAATGTTGAGAAAGATACCCTATGATCCTGGCCCCTCCATGCCTACGAGCACGGCCGTTTCCGCGCCCATTCGGAACCATTCTTCGGGTTCTACCCACTCTGGGCTCTCCCCTGGTAAAGCTAGCGGCAGAAAAGGGTTCACACCCAGCCCCAGCTAAAACCAGGGCTCCGCTCCCTTCCACCAGCGTGACCGTTTCCCGTAACGCGAAACGGTCACGCGCCTCCACCAGTTCGTTAGATTCACAGAAGGCAACACCTCTTAAGTTGGTCGTGAGGCCATCTTCCGGGTTCCTAAAGTTGCCCCCCCGAAAGGAGGACAGCACTAAAGGAGCTTCGGCTCCTTCGCGCACACCCAGTAGTAGGCTGGGTGGCTCGGAGACGGTTGATTCTCCAAAAGAGGGACCCCCGCCTCCGAATCCGCCCCGCTTGCCTAAGGTTTCGAGGCTGAGGGATGAAAAGACTCGGAGGCGAGCCGTACCTCCTCCGATAGGTCATCGAAGGCAACAGCGTCTTCAGCGCATTGTCCGGTTAACAGCGCCCGGAGATCTGCCTCCGGGAAGCGTATAGCCATTCTCGTGAGGGTCTTCTGTTCGAAGAGGGCCCCCGCGTTTCCTCCGAGCTAGGCCTAGATGGCATATTCCTTCACTGGAATTGCCGAGATGCTCTGGGACAACTGGGAGGAGCTGAGGAGGCTCGTCTCCTTCCGTTCCCCGTTAGCTATCTTTTTCCAGGAGACCATGCTGGGCCGTTCACCCTGTCCATCCTCCCCGGGTATAAGGGTTTGTGACCTCACCACCACGGAATGGCGGCCGGTCAGGAGGATGCTCGATTTACACCCGCCATGATGTTTCCGTTCTTATCTTCGCTTTAGATACATCCTTTCAGGGAGTAGCTGTGCAGCTGCACCTGGGTAGGAGGTATACTGTTATTTCCGCGTACATTCCACCGTCAGCCGACTTCAACGCGCGAGACTTCCGCTGCGTCGTGGCACGGTTGCTGAGGCCCTTTCTCTTGCTCGGAGATCTGAACGATAGACACCCTTCTGGGGAGACTACTCGATTAATCCCAGGGGTAAAGTCCTTGCCCAACTGATTAACGAGCTGGAGATAGGTGTCCTAAATGTGGATGAGTTTACGCATCACTGACCAAGAACCACTTCATTTTCCTGTCTCGATCTATCTTTGTGCTATCCGGATGCACATCCTGATTTTGGGTGGGGGTTGGTCGATGACCTCCATGGTAATGATCACTTTCCCATTCAAATATCATTTTATGGGCCGCTGCCGCCCGAGAGCCCGCCTCTGTAGTGTTTGGCGCGGCCGCGGTGGTCTGTATTTTAGGAAATGACTGTTTTCTCTGTCTCAGTCAATGAGTTTAGGTCAGTAGATGACGCCGTTGAATTCTTCTGCGGCAACCTCATCGCCGTGGGCCTAAGTACAATTCCTAGAACGTCTGGCAGTTTTGCACGCCTACCGCTCCAGTGGTGGTCAGCCGGTTGTGAGGCGGCCCTCAAACAGAAGCGTTATGTTTACATGCGCTATAAGCGCCGCCCAAACGACTTCACTGTCGGTGAATTTCGTAGAGCTAGGTATAGGTTCCGGTATATTTCGAAGCACGCCCTTCGGTCTTCTTGGCGGGCATACATACGTGTCTTCACTTAACGGGAAAGACGCCTCTAGCAGAGGTGTGGAAGCGAGTCAAAAGGATTCGAGGCAAGTTCTTGCAGCCCCCCTCCCTCCCGTTCTCCAGGAGAATAGGACCGCAATCTCGAACCCCGCGTCTGTGGCGAAATCCTTCGCGACCACTTTCTCCGCATTCTCTAGCTGGGATGCTGCTCCGCCAGCCTTCAATTTGCGTCGTTATGGTGAGGAAGGCCGCCGACTGGACTTTACCTCCAGAGGCGGAGAAACCTTCAACGACAAATTTACAGTGGGTGAGTTGTGTTCCGCTCTCGCTTAGTGCGTGGACGCCGCCACTGGTCCGAACGATTTCCCGTAAAGCATACTTCGACCTGGGTGAGCGAGGCATAGCCTTTCTTTTAGATTTGTTCAATAGAATATGAGTAGAGGCTATCATCCCATATTCATGGCGAATCACTACTGTGCTCGCTTTTCGCAAATCGGGGAGAGATCACTATACCCCGGCCGCTTTCCGCCCAATCTCTCTAAACTCCTGCGTATGCAAGGTGATGGAGAAATTGGTAAATGTTAGATTAGCTTTATTTCTGCCCTGCGGAGGCCATCTGTCTTCTGCACAGTGCGAGTTCCGCAATTTCCATTCCACGTCGGATGCTTTGCTTCGACTGGTAAAAGCCGTTTGCGAGGCCTTCCTTCGTAGACAGCACTACGCCAAGATCATTTTTGATCTGGAGAAGGCCTATGATACTGCATGGCGATACGGTATCATGAAGACTCTCCACACGATCGGCGCGAGGAGGACGCCTCCCAATCTCTATATCTGAATTTTTGCGAGATCGTCCATTGCGCGTACGGGTGGAGAGAGCCCTCTCCAGCCCAATGGAGTAGGAAGAGGGTGTTCCGCGGGGAAGTGTCCTCAGTATCACACTCCTTACTCTGAGCATCAGCGGCATCACCTCGGTGCTGCTGGAGGATGTTCTCGCTACGCTATACGTGGACGACCTTTCTCTTGGTGCGGCTCAGATGCCAACTCTGTAGCGTCCACCCAACAGGCATTGAACCGCGTCTCTCACTATGCCGAAGGGCACAGGCTTCGGTTTTCCTTGGCCAAGACTAAGTCGGTGCACTTCTGCCGCCCTCTACGGCTGAACCAGACTTGTCAATGGGGTGCGCCTGTAAATGGTGGACTCGAACCGTTTCCTTGGTCTTGTATTTGACCGACGGCTCACCTGGGAGCTTCGTATTCGCTGCCTTAGGATCTATTGTACCCGTGCCATGAATATTCTTCGTTCCCTGACGTTCAGCGTCTGGGGCGCTGATAGGGCTACTGCGTTACTTTGTTATCGATTCTTTGTTCGTTCGAAGATCAACTACGGATGCGAGTTTTAGGCATCCGCAGCCGAGCGTGTATTGCGGAAGGTGGACTCGATCTACCACACCGGACTTCCCCATTGAGAGCCTACTTGTTGATGCTGGGGAGATGCAACTCACTCTGCGCCGTACACCGTGCATTATTCGCCTGTACGTGCGAGCCCGGCACCTACCTTAGTCGCCAACAACTCTCACTGCTTTCGCAGCTGATCTCGATGTTTTCTATGCCGTCGAGAGACTCCAGTCATACCCTCAGCCCTTCGGATTTAGGGCCAGGAAACTCCTTCGAGAGCTAGGTGTAGTTCTCGGGCCGGTGGCGCCCCTGGTTCTGCCCAAGACGCCATCCTTGTGGCTACCACCTTTGATCATTTGTCTTCACGCCTCTGCTCCTAAAGCCTCTACTGACGCCGGGATTATTGCATTCGACCTTTATGGAGCACACTTCGTGTCACGCTGGAACCGTGCCAGTCAGTATATACGGTTCGCTATAAGTCCCAAGAGGGAGTTGGTTTCCACTGCCTGGCGCTGCGTCTGCTTTCACGGCCGAGCTGGTTGCAATACACCGCTCGTAAGGGAGATAATGCGACGTGCTCGGTTAGGACACCAGATTGTGATTTATAGTGATTCTCAAAGCACCCTGAGTGCCCTCGAGGCATTTGAATCTCCGCATCCATTGGTTCGCCAATATCCATGACGCCACGGTTTTGGCGAGCCGGGCGGATGTTGAGATTATCTTCATCTGGGATCCTGGTCATGTAGGAATTGCGGGGAATTTGGGCGCCAAAGAATCCCTGAGGACTAGGCGACCGGACCAGCGTTTCCCTCCTCCTCACACCGATTACATGGCAGGAATACGGGCAGCTCTCAGGGCTGCATGGCAAAGAAGATGGAAGACGCTCGAGGGCAACTTAAAGTTGCGTGCCATTGCGCCGCAACTGTCCCCATTGACCTACCCAATAATTCCACGACGGCTTCAGGTTGCTTTCTGTCTTCTCCGAATTGGACACACTCACGGGACGCAGCGCCATTTGATGGAGCACTCGCCTGCGCCCTACTGTGAAGACTGGGTTGTCCATCAGACTATTTGGCACATTCTTGTTTAATGTCCCATTCTAGGTGATCTCCGCGCACGTTACATCTCCCGGTACCGGGACGAGCAGGTTCGCTACCACTTGTCCCTTGTACTCTGTATGGGTTTTGTACACGGACTTTAGGACTTTCCGAATTTTTGGAAGAGGCTAGTCTCTCCCACTTTATTTTACCTTTTTTGTGCGTTTCTTTCTGTAGGTCGCATGTTCCTGCGCCGAGGGGAGGCAGGCCTACCCCCAACATCGGAGCACGCTCTCTTCTTGCCCTTTTGCATTTTCTCGTTGTTATTTTTTTTAGTTTGTCCTTTTTATCGTTTTTTTGTTATTCACATATTATTTGTTTTTATGTTTTGGTTTTTTTACTCTGTGGCGTACGGCGACCTATGCAGTCGCCAGATCGGCTAACAGAATGAAAAAAAAATATCTACTGTATATCCCGGATATTTTCATTTCCTCCATCCTCACTTTTTAATCTTTACCCTCGTTGGTTTTTCTTTAAACTCAAGGGAAAAAGAAGTTCATTAGGCTTTAATGAGCGCCCTCGGTCCCAACATCTCGGGTGTAGAGATTTGCTCCTGCAGTCCACATCCTTTATCCTTTTTACAATTCCTTCCCCATCACTCGATTGGTTTTATCCCCTTTCCCCCCCCCCTTCGTTGATTATTTACTCTTCTTTTCTTAACATTGTAAACACACCCTATTTTCCTCTATTTCAGCGGTTGAACCCGGAGACCACTCTCTTCATCATCGCATCCAAAACTTTTACCACTCAAGAGACGATCACTAACGCTACATCGGCCAAAACCTGGTTCCTCGACTATGCCAAAGACGTGAGTTATTAAAATATTGTTATCTAGTTTGGGTTCTCTGCCACCCTCAAGAGTGTGTCGCAAATTAGGGAAGGCCTTGTGTCACTGGGTTAACATGAACTCTCTGATGGGGCCTCGGAAAGTTGTTGGTACCCTTCCTCCTCTCTCCCTCTCAGGGCTACTTTACCATTTATTGTTGTTGTTGTTATTGTTATTATTGCGATTATTATTATTGTTGTTATTAACTTATTATTATTATCATTGTTGTTGTTTTTGTTAATATTATTATTTTGATTTTCTTATTATTATTCAGAGGAGCATTAGCTAGTATGATTGGTAGAGAGCCCGTGGTGCCACCCCACCACTGCTGGATGGGGACCTGAACAGAGGATGCGCGATTTACACCCATAACGTCTCTGTTCTTTTATTTGCTATAAATGCCTCCTTTCAGGCAGTAGCTGTGCAGCTGCACCTGGATAGGACCTATACTGTCATTTCTGCGTACATTCCACCGGCAGCCGACTTCGACGCGGGGAACTTCTGGCAGCGTGAAACGTTTTCCGAGGCCCTTTCTACTACTCAGAGAATTGAACGATAGACACTCCTTCTGGGCAGACTACTACTATCAATGCCAGTGGTCAGGTCCTTGTCGACCTAATCAACGAGCTGGAGATAATGCCCTAAATATAGTTTACGCATCACTACCCGAGAACCGCTTCATTTTTCTGCCTTGCCTTATCCCTGTGCTCTCCGGATGCACACCCTGATTTTGAAGGGGGAAGTGGTCGATTATCTCCATGGTAGTGATCACTTTCCCATTCAAATATCGGTTCCTGGACCGCTGCCGCCTGAAAGACCACGCCGGTGGGGTTTGGAACTCTTGCGGTTGTCCTCATTACAAGAAATGACTGATTTTTCTATCTCAGTCTAGGAGTTTAGCTCGGTGGATGAGGCCATTGTGTTCTTCACCGGCAGCCTCATCGCCGTGGGCCTAACTACTATTCCGAGAACGTCTAGCTGCTTTGTAGGCCGTCCGCCTCCGTAGCGGTCAGCCGATTGTGAGACTGCCGTCAAACAGAAGTGTTATATCTACATACGCTATAAGCCTAAGCGTCGCCCGAACGATTTCACTGTCGGTGAATTTTGTCGAGCTAGGGCTAGGTTCTGCTATGTTTCGAAGCACGCCCGATCCTATTCCCGGTGGACATACTTGTCTTCACTTAACCGCGGTTTGCAGAGGTGTGGAAGTAAGTCAAATGATACGGGAAATTTTTCGCAGAACCGCCCTTCCGTTCACCAGGGAAATGGGACCGCAATCTCGGACCGCGCGTCCGCGGTGGCGTCTAGCGCAACAGCTTTCTCCGCATTTTCTTGCCCAGATACTGTTCCGCCAGCATTCAATGTACGTCATGATGATGCTTAAGACAGCCGACCTGACTTTACCTCCAGACGCGGAGAACGCTTCAACGACAGATTTACATTTAGTGAGATGTGTTCCGCTCCTGCTTCCTGCGCAGACACAACCCATGGTCCGAACGATTTCCCCTATGCCATTCTTCGACACTAAGTTGAGCGAAGCATGGGCTTTCTGTTAGATTTGTCCAATATAATCTGGGTAGAGGGTATTCTCCCAGACTCCTGGCGAATTACTATTGTGCTCGCTTTTCGCAAACCGAGAAGAAATTACTCTACTCCGCTGGGTTTCGGCCGAATATCTCTTAATCTCCAGCGTGTGCAAGTTGTTGGAGAAATTGGTAAATGTTACGCTCTGCTCCGACTGGAAAATGCCGTTGGCGAGGCCTTCCATCGTAGACAGCACTACGCCACGGTATTTTACATTCTGGAGAAGGCCTATGATACCGCATGGCGATTCGGCATCATTGAGACTCTCCACATGATGGGGGCGAGGGGACGCCTCCCAATCTTTATATCTGATTTTTTATGAGATCATCAATTCCGCGCACGGGTGGGAGAGCCCTCTCCGGCCCAATGGACCAGGAAGAGGGTGTCCCGCAGAGAAGTGTCCTCAGTGTCAAACTTTGTCCTGAGCATCAACGGCATTACCTCGGTGCTGCCGAAAGATGTTCTCGCTACGCTCTACGTGGACGACCTTTAGATCTCTTTTGGTGCGGCCCATATACCAACTCTGGAGTGTTGACTCCAACAGGCATTGAACCGCGTCTCTCGCTATGCCGTAGCGCAGAGGCTTCCGTTTTCCTCAACCATGACTAGAGTGCACAGTGAATTATTCGCCTGTACACGCAAGCCCAGTGCCTCCCTAATTCGCCAACAGCTCTCACTGCCCCCACAACTGATTTCCCCCGGCCCTATGCCGCCGAGAGACGCCAGTCAGGCTAGGAAACTCCTTTGAGAGCTCGGTGTAGCTCTCGTGCAGGTGATGCTCCTGGTTCTCTCCAAGACGCCACCTTCGAGGGTACCACCTTTTTAGAGCACACTCCGTGTCACGCTGCAACCTTGGCAGTGTATACGGATGGTTCCAATTCCCAAAAGGGGATTAGTTTCCACGCCGTATCCCTTCCATTTGAAGTCAGCATGGCTCTGCCAGGGTTTCGTCTGTTTTCTTTTACGGCCTAGCTGGTTGTAATACATCGCTCGGTACGGTCGATAACGCGTCATCTATAGCAACTCACATAGCGCCCTGAGTGCTCTCGGGACATTGGAATCTCTCCATCCCACCTTTCGCATTATCTGTGACCCCACGGTTTAGGCGTGCCGGGCGGATATCTAGATTATTTTGTGCTGGGTTCCTGGACATGTGTGTGTGTGTGTTATTTGCCGGGAATGAGAGCCTCAAAGATTCCTTGAGGACTGGGCGCCCAGACCAGCGTTTCGCTCTTCCTCACACCGATTATATGACAAGAATCCTGGCAGCCCTCCGGACACTGCTTGACACAGAAGATGGGAGATGTCCGGGGAAAACTTAAAGCTGCTTGCCATTGCGCCGGTACTGTTCCCACAGACCCCACCCCCCCCCTCGCCAAATGCTGAGACTGCTTCAGGTTTTTTTTGTTGTCTCTGAATTGGACACACTCGCGGGACGCACCGCCATTTGATAGAACGCTTGCCTGCGCCTTATTTTGACGACTGCGTTGTCCCCCCGACTGTTCGGCATATTCTCGTTGAATGTCCCAGTGTGGGTGATCTTTGCGCACGGTACCGGGACGAGTGGGGTCGCTACCGCTTGTCCCTTGTACTCGGGATGGGTTTGTGTACATAGACTTGCGGACTATACGACCTTTTGGAGGAGGCCGTCTTCCTCCACTTTATTTGACTCTTTGTTGTATGTCCCATGTTCCTGCGCCGGGGGAAGGTGGACCTATCTCCAGAGTGCGCTTCCTTCTTGTTGCTCAAGACACCAGTGCCTGCTAAGAAGCCCTGGTTGAGTGAGTGGACCTCGAGCTCTTTGGTCAGTACTGGGGAAGCTGGTCCGTTCCACTAGTACATTTATGCACACGATTTTCTAAGACTCCTTTTCTCTATTCTTTCAATGTCACTTTACTCGCATGGGGGTACCCTTGAGGAGCGGCACGTCCTCCCAGCCCTCATTTTGGGTATTGATTTCATGATATGGCACCTGAGGGAGCACGCTTCCCTCGGGCTCTTGATCATGCATTCTCTATGTTTTATTGAGGTTTTCTATGGTTATTCATTTCGGTGGCTAGGCAGTGACTAGGTGAGGCCAGTGGCCATAGTTGTGTAGTCTCCCAATCCGATTGCGTGCAGTACTTGCGGCCTTATATCTTCCACTATTTGCACTCTGTCTACATCCGCCATCTTGCGTACAGATATCTCCTTACTAACAGTATGATCCGCATCCGCAAAGGGGTGGATGGTGTAGCGGGGGCAATGCCCCTGCTGCCAATTAAACTTGAACAGGTACCCGCCCCCGTCCTCAGTGCCTGAGTATGATAATAATAGATAATCTCCTACCCTACCTTTTAGGTAACCCATCTATCCATATTTTTCAATATTACATAGCCTGGTCTACACTTCCCAAATTTTTCGGCTATCCAGAGATGTTCTGGTAGCTGGGTGCGCATCCAACCTCTTAACAGACCATGGACGAATGGCAAGACATAGAGTATCTTGAAGTCCCTACCTACCACGAGACCCGAAAGGACGATGGCTGGGAGAAGCATTTTTTTGTAAAAAAATGCCCGAAACTAAACAAACGAAAAACGCTGTTTACCTACTTTATTGCGGTAGGTATACTTCTGAAATAGCGATGAGGAAAGCGTGGAATGTTTCTTAAATTCCAGTTTTGATAAACGGGAATCGCTTGCAGAAAATGCTGATTTAAAAAAAAAAATGGCGCTCACTTGAGTCACGTTTAGTTTTAGAACATCTAAATTCAAAATGAGGGGTAATATCTAATGCCCGGCCTAAACCTCGCTATCAATTTTAATTTTAAGTAAATTATGAAAGTCCAAAGAGGTGAAAAATTGATCTCGATCCGAAAATAGAGTTAATAATTCGGCAATAGACGACGGGCACTATTTACAAACGGATTCCATTTTCAAACGTAAAATGCGTCTGTACTCCACCCAATGGCTAAAAAAAAGTAGTGCCTTTAAACGATCTAGCTAAGTAGATATTAAAGTAATAAAAATAGTAAAATGGGGAAAAATATATTGACAAATAAAAATGACTCCAAATGAGGATAATAAAAAGATATTAAGTGAAAAACAAAATAAAAATTCAAATCGGTCATTTCTGACGTCAGACCCCACCCCCACCCCCATTATAATTCGCAAAACTATTAAAGTCACTGAAATGATTTGGTTAAATCATTCACCTCTGTAAACGTTAGGACATTATTCTATAAACAATTAGGATTATATACTGGGGGGCTGTGCCCCCCAGACCCCCCCAATTGATTGAAACTCGGGATCATCGTAGGGTGGTTCTTCATTGTGTTTACCCCCACACGAGCTGTCCCCTTAAATGTACTCCAAAAACGTGAAACATTTTGGAACACGGACGAAATAGTATGTTCCATCGTTTGAGCCGCCAATCTACATATTTACCGCGCCATCCACGAACGCAAAGCTCCGTTTCTTTACGAAGCACGTTAGCTGTTCTTGAAGCACATACGTAGCGGAGGTATGGAACAGTGTCAAAATGAGCGAGATAAGTTGACACGGGGCTCCCCACCCCTCCTCTAGGGAGACGGGCTCACCATAGCGAACCTTGTGTCCGCAGTGAAATCTTTAGCGACAGCTTTCACCATATTATCCAGCCGAGGTGCTGCTTCATTAGCATTTAAAGCAGGACGCGCTTTCGGTGAAGGCTGTCTATTGGACTTCACATCCTGAGGCGGATTATCCTTCAGCAGCCTGTTTATGCTAAGGAAGCTTCATTCTGCCCCCGCATCATGCCCGCATAACGGCCCTGGTTCGGACGATGTCCTGTACGCTATGCTTAGATATCTGGGTCTGGAAGGTTGGTATCTTAACAAAGCCTTGTTGAATGGCTAACTAGTTTACTTTTTGCAAATGTGAAGAGATCATTCAACCCCAGCTGGTTTTCGCCTAATTTATTTAAATTGTTGCGTATGAAAGTTGATGGAAAAATTGGTTAATTTTAGGTTAGCTTCTTTTCCCCATAAGAGAGGAAGGAGATCTTCCGATCTAATATAGCAGGAAGATGGTATCCCAAGTTTTCTCACTGTCACTCTTTGTCTTGAACGTAAAATATATCAACGTGCTGCATCAATATGTTATCCCTACTGTATAGGTCACGACTTTTCGATCGTTAACTGCGGCTCATATGTGAGTGTCGACTCCAATAGTCTCTGAACCTCGTCTCATGATATGCCGAAACGCACAGGTTTCTGCGTTCTCTGGCCAAGCCAGACAATACCGATCCGAACTTTTCTGCAATGGAGCTCAAATACATTTGATATTGTCGCATTATTTCCTTGGTCTTGTTTTCGACCAACGTGTCTACTGGGACGAGCACATTCGTGGTATTAACATATTAGGTTGAGGAATAAGTTCTTGTGATTTTTTTACATGTTGTGTTGATTTAAGTTTTGTGGACGTGATTTGTGCACATATTAAGAAACAATAATAAATAATGAGAGCAAAATTTGTTAAGGTTAGCTACGTCTCTTAACAGCGTAGACTATTAGGCTTTTGCTTAGGCTACGTCTTGAAGTTGAGTAATAAGTCATTGCGGTTTATTTAAAAGTTGTTAATTTAATTTTGTTCTGTACCCTCAAAATGGAATGTTAAGTTGAAAGAAAGGCGCATTTTCGACACTTGTTGTTATTCATTTTCAGTCGAGACAGGAACAATGCAAACGCAGCCAAAGCTCGTCGCGATATTTGTGCTGTGTACGGAGAAAATGCTTTATCAGAAAGGACAGCTCAATGGTGGTTTTCACGTTTCAAAAACGGTCATATCAATCTTAATGACGAAGAACGTTCTGGTCGCCCCATTAAGTTGGATGAAGATCGATTGAACGACTTTCTTCATGAAAATCCTCGTCAATCGACTATAGAATTGTCTGTACAATTGGTGTGTGATCAGAAAACTGTAGTGAATCACCTTCATTCGATGGGGAAAGTTAAAAAACTCGGTGCATGGGTTCCACACGCTTTGAGCGAAAGCAACAAACTTCAACGCTCCACTATTGCCGCAGGTTTGCTTGCTAGTCACAAGGCTACTCGTGGATATAAGGACAGATTTCTTCACTGCATCATCATTGGCGACGAAAAGTGGTGTGATTATGTCAACATGAACCATCGAAAACAATGGCTTAGCCCCAATAAAAAAACACTTCCACGATTAAAGCAAGGACTTCATCCACGAAAGACGATGCTGTGTGCGTGGTGGGATTGTGAAGACATCATTCTTTATGAGCTTCTTTCAAACAACGATATTGTCAATGCAGAACTCTACGTTCAACAAATGTATCGAGTCGCCGAAGCTATTCGTGAATAGCGACCTCATCGACGTTATGGAGTCCTTCTGCAACACGACAATGCTCGTCCTCACATTGTCAATATGACAAAAGATGCCATCCAAACGTTTAATTGGGAAATCCTGCCGCATCCTCCATATTCGCCAGACTTGGCTCCATCGGATTTCCATCTGTTCCGCTCGCTCTCCAACAATTTGCGCGGTGTTTCGTTCAATACTGATGTGGAATTAAGAACCTGGGTAGACGAATTCTTAGTCAAAATTCAGAGATTTTTATTGCAGAGGCATCGAAAAACTAGTTAAACGTTGGGAAGAAGTCGTAAATAACGACGGAGAATACATTATTGATTAAATTGCATATTGTTATCAATTAAAAATGAAGTTTTTCTAAAATTGTTAATGGTGATGAATAAATTTGATAAAACCGCAAGAACTTATTCCTCAACCGATTATATTACACCTACGCTATTGATATACTTTTTTCTCTGCCCTTCAGCACTTGGTGTCCTGAAATGGCTACTTTCTTAAAGTTTTACCGCTCCTATGTTCGCTCTAAGCCAGAGTAGGGGTGAGTTTCACTCGTTTGCATGCGAGCGTCTATTGCGAACGAGGGATTCGATTCACCACACCAGTCTACGCTTAACGACCAATGCCTTCCACACACCCCGTGTAGAGCCTTTTTTTTCGATGATAGGGATATGCCGCTCATTCTACGTAGTCCATAGTGCTCCATGCTCTACAACTTCTACAACTCCAAGTGTATTGGTTCGTATTTCTGTCAGCACATATCGTGTCCTACTGTAGCTCATCCTATGTACACGGGTGACTCCAACATTAGGTTAGCCTTACTCATTCGACTTCCAGCCCCCGTACGCTTCTATTGTTTGTTGCTCCTGCACAGTTTATTTCTCTTTGTGTAAGCCCCAAATGATAGGGCTGAGTTTGAAAGAAAGTGCAATTAGAGTTTTGATTCGCTACTGTTACAAGCGAAAACTTTCTACAAGAGTTGCTGTGAAAGAAATTTGCGGTATTGAAGGAGAAGGCACAGTCAGTCAGGCGAAGGTCTCTAGGTGGTACAGACGTTTCAACTCTCTGAGATCTTACCCTTTACGATCAACCACGTTCCGGCTGACCATCAACCTTTGAAAGCGAGGCTTTATTGGCAGCATTGAAAGTTGAACTTTCTGCAGGCAGCCGTTTATCTTGCGAAAATTATTGGATTGTCATCTCATCAGTGTTAAACCGATTGCATCAAATGGATTTTGTTCACAAGAAGCCCCGATTGGAACCATATGGCATCACCGAAGCACAAGCTGCCCGTAGAGTAGAGATTTGCAGTCAACTTCTTAATAACCCAATGGACGACCGATTCTGGATGCGAATTGTCACATCAGATGAGAAGTGGGTGTACTTGGTTAATCACGATCATGGTTGCGCCATCAATGATAAACTGCATTACCAGCAGCTAGACCGCGTGCACGGCAAAGTAAAGGAGTATCCTGATTTGATCAATCTTGGTCAGTCTTTGTTTCACCAAGACAATGCGAGGCCACACACTGCCAGGTTGACTATGTAGAAGTTCAAACAGATGGACAGTGCCGAGATTCTTCCACATACACCATTTAGTACCAATGCTGCTCCGAGTGACAATGGCCTATTCCGCTCAATGGCACACTTCCTCCGCGACCAGCGATTCAAGCTAGTTTACAGTTTGTTTGTTTTTTTATTTAAAGCCAGCTGACTGGTATCTAGGACAGATTCGGATGCTGGGAGAAGATTGTAGAGAATGATGTACTTTATTTTGAAGAATTAATGTTGGTGTTGCTCCCTAAAATTTTGTTTTCTTTTCGCTTCCTAAGTGAGTCAGGACTTTCGACCAACCATGTATAATATACTTGTTATAAATACATCACATTTGTCTACATTCATTTTCGTATGTATGTATATTATGCTGTATATCCCGTCCTCACCATGGGCCGAGGGGACACCTTCCTATCTTTGATTTCTTAGAGATCTTTGATTCCACCTACTTGTTGGGAGCTCTCTCCGGCCCAATGAGGCAGGAAGATAGCCAGTGGCGTACCAAGATAGAGGCGGGAGGGCGGTCCGCCCCGTGTGGCACAATTTTCGGGGCGGCATTTTGTGGTAATCCAACATATTAATATTGAATTAATTTTTTGTATTTCTCAGCCTTCGCACTGCTCTGTATCTATTTAATTGCCCAATCTAATTCATTTATATACCTAATTGTCATATATTACAAAATCATTCGCTTTATTGCTGTTCCTTACTATTTTTTGTTCTTATGCATCATTTAAATTACCTATTTAGTTTTATGTATGTGTATATAAACTATTGTGTACCATGTTTTATTTTTATCAGCCAAATTTGCTGTACCCTACCGTATTCTGCCATTACGTCACATGTTCTATTGCACCACCTTTCCGAGACAAAGGCTACCTGGTCTTGACAGTACCAGAGTGAGAATTTACCCGCGAGGAGGTGCGCGGATAAAAAAAAGAGTACTTTTCAAGGGTAATTTACATGATATTTGGGTATTAAATTGCTATAAATCTATTATTGAATTCCTGTATTATTACGTTTTCGGCCTTTTGAAGTGTTATTAGAACTTTTAAGGGGCGGCCAAATAAACATCCGTCCCGGGCGGCACTTTTACTAGGTGCACCAGTGAAGATAGCGTCCCGCAGAAAAATGTCCCCAATGTCACTATTCGCTTTGAGCATAAACTATTACCTCTGCACTACCTGAAGATGTTTTCGCTTCCCTCTACGTAGACTACCATTCGATCTCTTTTGATGCGGCCCAGATACCTACTCTGGAGCGTAGACTCCAACAGGCAATTGATCCGCACTCTCGCCATGCCGAAGCACACCGGCTTCGGTTTTCCTTGGCTAAGACTAAAGTAGTGCACTTCTGCCGCCATCCACAGCTCCACCAAGCCCTGCACTTGTTCTTAAACTGGGCTTGCCTAGAAGTTTTAGATTCGCACCGTTTTCTGGGTCTTGTTTTCGACCGGCACCTCTCTTGGGAGGCTAATATCCGTAGCCTTAGAGTATGGCCGAGCGTGAATTACAGAAAACGGACTCGATCTACCACACCGGTATCTGTCTGGCGACCGTTGCCTTCTTCGCATCCCTTTGTCGATGTTGAGGAGATTGCGCGCGTTCTGCACCGTACATGTCATTATGCGATTATACGCGCGGGCCCAGCGTCTCCCTCATTCGCCACCGACTCTCATTTTATCCACGGCCGATCTTGACAATGTCTCTGCCTCCGAGAGACGCCACTCATACCCTAAACCTTACGAGTTTAGGTTTGGGAAACTCCTTCGAGAGTTCAATCTATTGGGTCAGTGGCAAATCTAGTTCTGCCCTGGGCGCCACCTTGGAGGATACCATGATTGACCATTTCTTGCCACGTATGTGCTGCCAAAGCTGCTTGGGCACCGACAGCATTGTGTTTTATCTTTTGGGGGCACGCTGAACTCGTTTCAGTATACACGGATGGCCCCAAATCCAAAGAGGGGAGTCAGCCTTCGTGGCGTGCCCCCCTTTGTTTGATGTCGGTGAGGCTCAACCGGCCGTGGTCTTCACCGGAAATTACTGGTCTTGTCCGATTCAGGGACCAGATTGTGATTTATAGCGATTTGCAGAGTGCCCCGAGTGTTCTCGGGGCATTGGAATCTCCTCATTCCCTGGGTCGCACCATTCGTGACGCCACGGCTCACGCAAACAAGCTGACACATCGTGATTGTCTTAGGTTGTGTTCCTTGGATTATATGAATTGCGAGAAATGATCACGTTAATAAGGGCGCCAAGCTGTCCGCAAGGACTGGGCGACCAGATCAGCTTTACGATCTTCCCCACACTAACTACATATTATGAGTCGGTTCAATCCTTCGGGGTACATAGCAAAGATTGGAGACGGGCAACGGGATTGTAAAGTTTCGCCGCGACTATTCCCGTGGATCTAACCCCCGATACCCCGACGACTTCGGATCTTTTTTTTCTCGTCTCCGAAGCTGTCACACGCGTAGGATGCACTGCTATTTGATGCAGTGCTCCTCTGCCCCTTACTTCGATGCGATGACCTTTTCCCCCCTTCCCCGATTGTCCGGCACATATTTGTGTGCCCTAGTATGGGGGGATGTTCGCGAACTGGCTTGCTTTCGCTTTTCCTTTCTACAGGGGACGGGTTTGTGTACCCTTACTTGTAACTTGATAGAGTTGTGGAAGGTGTCTGACCTCCTCCAGTGTTTACAGTTTGTTGAGTGCTTGCTCAGGCGCTAGAGGGAGCAGGAGCATGCATTTCTGCCTTTTGTTACTTGCTTTCTTTTGTTTTTCTTTTTTTTGTCTATTTTGATGTACCCTAATTATTTAGCTAATTTAATTTTGGTGATTATGCCCATAGTAGCAGTGAGAAGATGGGCATTTTAGGAAAAAAACAAACCTCAGTTCACAATATCCGTAACGCGATGGCTGCTGCAAGTTAAGAGGATGTCGAGATTTTCGTTTGCTTGGTTCTAGGATATGTAGGAGTTGAAGGAAATTAACGCACTATTGAGGACGCCATGCGCTGTGTGCGCAGCCACCTGTTCGAGTCGTAATGCACTCATGAAACTTGATAAAAGGGGTCATGTATGGTAAGACATGGTCAGGCCGTGCTTGGTCCAACCGCGTACCTGCTACGCGTCAAACAAGAGCTTATACACGCATGTTCGCCTCATTCCCCAGTCGCTAACTTCTCTCATTTCGTCTGCGGCTGCCCCGTAAGGGGCGCGGCGATTTGCCATCCTGGCCGCCGTGCTGACGAGATCCAGCGCTCCGTCCGGCCCCAGCTTAGCCTCTCTTCCTTCCTTCAAAATACTTGTTTCCTCTCTTTTCACACAACCTCTCCCACAACTTTCTCTGGTCAGCCTCTAATTTCACAGGGTAGATGCTGACCTTCCTTTCAGCCAACCGTCCCGCATCGGGGCTGAGGGGGTGGGGGACAATGTTCCCTAACCCCTGAGCTCCGGTCTGGGGTGGCTGGTTTTTAACAACCTGCTTCATCCCCACCCATACCTTCCTCACATCCCTTTTCCTCTCCTCTTCACAATCTATTAATTTTTACGCCGTGTCCAAGGTGGAGCCGCCATGCCGATGGACTGCCAGGCCACCAGGCGGGAGGGGTGGTCTTAAATGGCGGCGCCTGGCTCTGCCGAGCTTGTAAGCACCTCTCGCAGTGCGGGCTACTGCGAGAGGTGATGCGCGATTGCGTCCCGTGTCAAAAAGAGGGTCACCATGCCCAATGATGAGTTTAAAAAAAACCCCAACCCCCAACTCTCCCTATAACATCGACGGAGCCGCCCTTGGGCAGCTCCAGCAAAAAAATGGAGGTCCCCCCCCCTGTGCTTGCTCAGGGGACCCCCCATATATCTCTAACCGGAGAGGAGGCTTACTCCTCTCCTTCGCTTACGGGTGTAGGGGACTCCCCCTCACCCCCTTCTCTGGAGGTGCTTTCGGGCGCCTCCCTTTTACCAGCGGCAATCCCCTCTGTTCTTTCCAAGGGGACTGACAAGAAAGCCAGCAGGCAGCCCTTAGCCAGCCGCTCCACATCGAAGCGGCTCGGTAGGGCAAACCCCCTTAGGGGGGAGAGGGAAGCCAGGCCCCTTCGGTCGCTTCCCTCAAAAGACCTGCTGGCAAGAATACTGAACCTTGCCGGGGTCAAGGCCCATGCCTCCCCAAAGAAGACTAGTGACTAAACTGCCAACGGGACCTGCGATGTCTTGGGGAGGGGGATGGCCAACTGGAGGCCCCCTCTAAGATAGACATGGTCCTTGACGAAACCCAGCCTCAGACGGTAGGGCCTTCCATGGGGACGAATCTAGGCTCAGCGCCAAGCACCGAACCCGAATCCGCCCCGCTGCAAGGTCTTGCTCAAACGGCTGTGGTTTCCGAAGCAGTACAAGGAGGGAAGGGATCTCCGCCGACCGGTGCCCTCACGACTACCAGGACCTTCTCCATTTCAGAGAATGACCTGGCTGAGGCTGGTCCATCTGGCCTGGGGGCTTCTTCCGGCGGAGGTGAGAAGCGGGTTCATTCCCCGCCCTCCTCTCCAAAAAAGAAGAAGACTAAAAAGACGAAAAAGACTCGGGGCTCCTCTCCATCCGCGGGGGCTGCGGGGACGGATGGGTCTGCTGCCACTCTGGCAAGCGACCAAGCCAAGATCGGCACATCCGGCCCCTCTACCCCCTCGTGTGCGGAGCCCCTGACCAAGACTAACACCAAGAGTGCACAGGGCGGAGCCTCGATGACATCGGGGCCCCTCATTCAGAGGTTACCTGGCGTTTTCGAGCCCGCTGGCTTCAAACGCTTCCTCGTTATTCGCTCCACTGATGGCACCATGTTGTCCAAGGGCAACATGATCCATCAGAGGAGAGGATTAGCTAGTGCAATTGGTAGAGAGCCGAAGGTAACTCGTTTCTCGGACGGGAGCCTTCTGGCGAATGCGGCGAATTCCGCCGAGGCGGTCAAGATTAGTGCTCTTCGGACACTTCATGGCACCCCGGTGAGTGTGACGCCGCACTCTACCATGAACTTTGTGAAAGGAGTAGTTTATGCGAGGGAACTCGTTGACTACTCCATTGAGGACATCACCTTAGAGCTGGCCGACCATGGGGCGGTCAAGGTCGAACGTGTGATGAGAAAACAGGGAGGGGCCTCGAGACCCACCCCTACACTCTTCGTCACGTTCGACTGTGACAAGCTCCCTGAGTCGGTGCGTGCCAGGTGGTACCGCTACCGCGTGAAGGCATTCGTGCCACTGCCGCGGCGGTGCTATTACTGTCACCGCTTCGGCCATACGAATCGCTCATGTAGACGTGCAAAGTCGGGGTCACCCGAAGTCTGTGTAAATTGCTCCAAGGTCGCACACGATAAGTCCAAATCGTGTGTGGCAAAGTGTGTCAATTGCGGAGAGCCGCACCCTGCTTCTTAGAAGCAATGTGGTGCATATCTCCTTGAGAAATAAATGCTGGCCGTTCAGGCCCAGGATCGACTCTCATTCCGCGAGGCAAACGACTTGGTCCTGGCGCGCCCGGCTCTGCCTGGGACGTCATATGACTTAATAGTTAGAAAGGCCCCCTCTGCTCCTGGCCCATCCAGGCCAACGAGCACGGTTGTTTTCGCGCCCATTCGGAGCCCTTCTGCGGGCTCTACCCAACCCGGGCGCTCCCCTGGTAAAGCTGGCGGCAAAAAGGGTTCATACCCTGCCCCGGCTAAAACCAGGGCTCCTCCCTCTTCCCCCAGCGTGACCGTTTCCCGTAAGGCGAAACGGCCACGCGCCTCCACCGAGTCGTTAGACTCACAGGAGGCAACACCCCTGAAGATGGTCGCTACGCCATCTTCCGGGGTTCCTAAAGCTGTCCCCCGAAAGGAGGACAGCAACAAAGGAGCTTCGGCTCCTTCGCCCACGCCCCGAGGTGGAGCGAGTGGCTCGGAGACGGTGGTTCCTCGAAAAGAGGGCCCCCCGCCTCCGAAGCCGCAGCGCCCGCCTAAGGTTTCGAGGCGGAGGGAGGAAAAGACTCGCATTCGCATGGCGAGCCCAACCTCCCCCAATAAGTCCTCGAAGGCGACAGCGCCTTCAGCGCTTTGTCCGGCCAACAGCGCCCGTGGTTCTGCCCCCGGGAAGCGTACGGCTATTCCCGTGAGGGTCTTTAATTCGCGGAGGGCCCCCGCGTCTCCTCCGAGCTAGGCCTGGAGGGCATATTCCTTTAATGAAATTGCCGTGGACTTCGGGCCAACTGGGAGGAGCTGCGGAGGCTCGTCTCGTCCCGTTCCCCGTTAGCTATTTTTTTGCAGGAGACCATGCTAGGTGCGTGCCCCCTCCCTGCCCTCCCGGGGTATAAGGGTCTTGCGACCCCACCACCGCGGGCTGGCCAGGCTGGGGGATGCGCGGTTTACACCCGGCATGATGTCTCCGTTCTTCCTTTCTCTTTAGATACCTCCTTTCAGGCAGTGGCTGTGCAGCTGCACCTGGATAGGAGGTATACTATCATTTCTGCGTGCATTCCACCGTCAGCTGACTTCGACGCGGGGGACTTCCGCTGCGTCGTGGCACGGTTGCCGAGGCCCTATCTCTTGCTTGGAGATCTGAACGGCAGGCATCCTCTTTGGGGAGATTACTCCATAAATCCCAGGGGACAAGTCCTTGCCGATCTGATCGAAGAGCTTGAGATGGGTGTCCTAAACGTGGATGAGTTTACGCATCACTGTCCGAGAACCGCTTCATTTTCTTGTCTTGACCTATGTTTGTGCTCTTCGGATGCACAGCCTGATTTTGATTGGGGGGTGGTCGATGACCTCCATGGTAGTGATCACTTTCCCATTCAAATATCATTTTCAGGGCAACTGCCGCCTGAGAGACCACCTCAGTGGTGCTTAGCGCGGGCGCGGTGGCCTGCATTTCAGGAAATGACTGAATTCTCTATCTCAGTCGAGGAGTTTAGGTCGGTAGATGAGGCCGTTGAGTTCTTCTCCGGCAACCTCATCGCTGTGGGCCTGACTACTATTCCTAGGACGTCTGGCCGTTTTGCACGCCGACCACTCCCATGGTGGTCGGCCGAGTGTGAGACGGCCCTCAAACAGAAGCGTTATGCCTACATGCGCTATAAGCGCCGCCCGAACGATTTCACTGTCGCTGAATTTCGTCGGGCTAGGGCTAGGTTCCGGTATATTTCGAAGCACGCCCGCCGCTTTTCTTGGCGGGCATACGTGTCTTTACTTAACGGGAAGACCCCTTTAGCTGAGGTGTGGAAGCGAGTCAAAAGGATTCGGAGCAAGTTCTCGCAGGACCCCCCTCCCGTTCTCCAGGAGAATGGGACCGTAATCTCGGACCCCGCGTCCGTGGCGGAATCCTTAGCGACCGCTTTTTCCGCATTCTCTAGCCGTGATGCTGCTCCGCCAGCATTCAATGCACGTCGTGATGTCGCGGAAGGCCGCCGGCTGGACTTTACCTCCAGAGGCGGAGAACCCTTCAACGACAAGTTTACTGTGAGTGAGTTGCGCTCCGCCCACGCTTCGTGCGTGGACACCGCTTATGGTCCGGACGATGTCCCGTACGCCATGCTTCGACACCTAGGTGAGCGAGGCATGGCCTTTCTGTTAGATTTGTTCAACAGGATCTGGGTGGAAGGTCTTCTCCCAGACTCCTGGCGAATCGCTACTGTGCTCGCCTTTCGCAAACCGGGGAGAGATCACTCTACTCCGACCGGATTCCGCCCAATCTCTCTAACCTCTTGCGTGTGCAAGTTGATGGAGAAATTGGTAAATGTTAGATTAGCCTTTTTCCTGGACAGCGGAACCCATCTGTCTTCCGCACAGTGCGGTTTCCGCAAGTTCCACTCCACGTCGGATGCGCTGCTCCGACTGGAAAATGCCGTCTGCGAGGCTTTCCTTCGTAGACAGCACTACGCCACGGTCTTTTTTCGATCTGGAGAAGGCCTATGATACCGCATGGCGATACGGTATCATGGAGACTCTCCACACGATGGGGGCGAGGGGACGCCTCCCAATGTTTATATCTGAATTTCTGCGAGATCGTCGATTCCGCGTACGGGTGGGGGGAGCTCTCTCCGGCCCAAAGGAGCAGGAAGAGGGTGTCCCGCAGGGAAGTGTCCTCACTGTCACACTCTTTGCCCTGAGCATCAACGGCATCACCTCGGTGCTGCCGGAAGATGTTCTCGCTACGCTCTACGTGGACGACCTTTCGATCTCTTTTGGCGCGGCCCAGATGCCAACTCTGGAGCGTCGACTCCAACAGGCATTGAACCGCGTCTCTCGCTATGCCGAAGCGCACAGGTTTCGGTTTTCTTTTGCCAAGACTAAGGTGGTGCACTTCTGCCGCCATCCACGGCTTCACCCCGACCCAGATTTGTTTCTTAATGGGGTGCGCCTGGATGTGGTTGAGTCGCACCGTTTCCTTGGTCTTGTATTCGACCGACGCCTCACCTGGGAGGCTCATATTCGCAGCCTTAGGGTCTCTTGTACCCGCGCCATGGATATTCTCCGTTCCGTGACGTTCAGCGCTTGGGGCGCTGATAGGGCTACTGCCTTACTTTTTACTTTTATCGTTCCTTTGTTCGTTCGAAGCTCGATAACGGATGCGAGTTTTATGCATCCGCAGCCGAGCGTTTATTGCGGAAGGTGGATTCGATCCACCACACCGGCCTTCGCCTTGCGACCGGTGCCTTCCGCACTTCCCCCATTGAGAGCCTGTTGGTCGATGCTGAGGAGATTCCACTCGTGCTTCGCCGCTTGCAGTGCATCACGAGCCCGGCGCCTCCCTCAGTCGCCAACAGCTGTCACTGCATCCGCAGCTGATCTCGATGGTGCCTATGCCCGATGAGAGACGCCAGTCATACCCTAAGCCCTTTGGGTTTAGGGCCAGGAAACTCCTTCGAGAGGTAGATATAGCTCTCGGGCCGGTGGCGCCCCTGGTTCTGCCCAGGACGCCACCCTGGAGGGTACCACATTTGGCTATTTGTCGCCACGCCTCTGCTCCCAAAGCTTGTACTGCGCCGGGAGTATTGCGTTCGACCTTTTTGGAGCACACATCGTGTCACGCTGGAACCATGCCAGTGTATACGGATGGCTCCAAGTCCCAAGAGGGGGTCGGCTTCCACGCCGTATCCCCTCTGTTTGAAGTCAGCGGGGCTCTACCAGGCGCTGCGTCTGTCTTCACGGCCGAGCTGGTGGCAATACACCACTCGGTACGGGAGATTACGTGACGTGCCCGGTTCGGAGACCGGATTGTGATCTATAGCGACTCACAAAGCGCCCTGAGTGCTCTCGGGGCATTGGAATCTCCGCATCCCCTGGTTCGCGATATCCGTGACGCCACGGTTTTGGCGAGCCGGGCAGATGTCGAGATTATCTTCTGCTGGGTTCCTGGACATGTAGGAATTGCGGGGAATGAGCGCGCCGATGAGGGCGCCAAAGAGTCTGCGAGGACTCTGCGACCGGACCAGCGTCTCGCTCTTCCTCACACCGACTACATGGCAGGAATACGGGCAGCTCTTCGGTCTGCTTGGCAAAGAAGATGGGAGACGGTTGAAGGGAACTTAAAGTTGCGTGCCATTGCGCCGCGACTGTTCCCATGGATCTATCCCCCAATGCCGCGGCGGCTTCAGGTTGCTTTCTGTCGTCTCCGAATCGGCCACACTCGTGTGACACATCGCTATTTGATGGAGCGCTCGCCTGCGTCCTATTGCAACGACTGCGTCGTCCCCCAGACTGTTCGGCACATTCTCTTCGAATGTCCCAGTCTGGGTGATCTTCGCGCACGATACCTGTCCCAGTACCGTGATGAGCGGGGTCGCTACCGCCTGTCCCATGTGCTCGGTTCAGATTCGTGCACATTGACTTGTTGACTTCGTGGGGGAGGCCGGCCTTCTCCCTATTATTTAAGCAAGGTTTGTTTTTTTTGTTTTTTGTTTTGTTTTTTTTTGCATTTGTTTTTTTCTGTTTGTTTTTTTCCTTTAGTTGCACGCTCCTGTGCCGGGGGGACCTCTTCCCGACGCACCAGCTTGCTTCCTTTCTCCCTTTTGGGGTGTTTTTTTTTTTCTCTTTAATTTTATTTTAAAGTAGCCTAGAACTAGGCCAGTTTTAATACGGCGACTAATGCCCAAGTAGGCAGTCGCCAGATGAGCTCTTAAAAAAAAAAAAAAAATCGTCCGCGGCTGATCTCAACGGCGCCTATGCCGATGCAAGACGACAATCTTCCTCTTCTGTAAGCCTATACGTCCGGTGGCGCCATTGGTTCGGCCCAATACGCCACCCTGGAGTATACCACTTCTGAACGTTTGTCACCACGCCTCTTCTTCCAAAGCTTCTACAACACACAGAGTATTGCGTTGCTATTTCTTGGAACACACATCGTTTCACATTGGACATACCAGTGTGCATGCTTAAGCCCTTTGGGAGGCGTATCTCTCTCTCTCTCTCTCTCTCTCTCTCTCTCTCTCTCTCTCTCTCCTGCCCTTTAGTGTGCCTTTTTTTTGTTTTTGTCTGCTTTTTAGGTTTTGCTTTAATTTATTGGGTTGTCATGGTTTTCTAGATGCTTGTTGATCTCTCTACTGTAAAGTAGCATAATATGTTTGTTTGAGAATTCTGCAGCTGTCCCCTTTGCTGGCAGCCTTTAAAATAAATAAGTAGTTGCTCATCGTCTCAGTCCCCAGTATCTCTCGTAGTCTCTTCTTTAGACTATTTTGGCTATATACCTTCCACACATCTTCACTTCCATCTTCACCATTATCCTTACGAACTTCTCACAAGCCCTCATGATTATATACCCTCGTTGGTATTTTTCTTGATTTTAGTTAAATAACAATAACAACCATGTAAGCCCTTGCATGGTTAAAACTGCATCATTGTACATTATGTACCGACTCGTTTCGAATAACTTCTTTTATTCATGTTATTCTTATCATTGCAGAAATCGATGGTAGCAAAACATTTCGTGGCGTTGTCGACAAATGCTCCCAAAGTGAAGGATTTCGGTATCGATGAAGCTAACATGTTTGAGTTCTGGGACTGGGTAGGAGGACGCTATTCGCTTTGGTCTGCCATTGGTCTCTCCATCGCCCTCCAAATTGGCTACGATAACTTCATTAAACTCTTAAGCGGCGCACACTTTATGGATAACCACTTCAAATCGGCTCCTTTAGAGAAAAACGTAAGTCAGAATAGTCGAGGGGTGGTAATATGACCAAGAATTTCCATTGGGCGTACCTTCACTGGTTCATGCTATATTCTTAATCAATTAGAGTTCTTATAGTTCATGGGGTTTTACATTTTACCATGACTATCCAAGAAACTGTAGACAGGACTCTTTCCTGCGACATCGGCCTTTTCTAATTCCTAAATTCCTTTATTCACTAAAATGGTGTTTTAGTATATAAAATGCGAGGTCAAACTTGAGTTCGAATTCCACGTTAATCAGTAGGTCTCCCACTGAGAAATAAAAGGAATCTTAAATTATCAATTTATTTTTCCCCATCGACAGATACCCATTATTTTGGCTATACTGGGTGTCTGGTACCATAATTTCTATGGATCCGAAACTCATGCCATTCTACCATACGACCAATACCTTCATCGGTTCCCAGCTTACCTCCAGCAGGGGGATATGGAGTCTAACGGAAAGTACGTTCTATTATTGGTGTTTTTAAAAGAAGTTTTAAGATCTTCTCCAAACTTTTGAAAATATTTTAATTTCTAATGTGTAATAGGTATGTGACCCGAAGTGGGCGGTCAGTCAATTATACCACCGGCCCTATCATCTGGGGAGAACCCGGTACTAATGGACAGCATGCCTTCTATCAACTTATCCATCAAGGTACCAGAATGGTATCGGCTGACTTTATCGGCGCTGTCAAATCTCATAATCCAATTACAAATAATCTTCATCATAAGGTAACGCTTTTGAGGTTCCCAAATATTTTTTTTCCCTCTATCAGATATTTGGTATCATAGGAATACTTTGAAGATATGGTTCAATTTTAGGTACTTTATTATTCTCCGTGGGAGGTGGGGGCTCGGTAGCGTAAAAATAAAAGATTTAAAAATCCAGTGTCGACTACTTTCGCTGACGACCCCTAGCTACCAACCTGCATCGGACCAACATGGTAGTAGCTTATTTCCCCAAACTTCTCATGATGAGATAAGGTTTCTCTCAGCAGTGGGAGGAAAATGCCTGAAATGATGATGATTCTCCATAGTGAACGTAACCATACGTGAAATGGGTGGTGGCGTTTGGTTAGGAATCATCTCTTATAGTAGATAAATGCGTTGAATCGCCTCGAATTGGATCGGAGTTTCTCCTGCCCTGATCTGCCTTTTACCTTTTATGCAGATTGTTTCTGTTTACTCTCTGACTCTATTTCGTATCTTTTGCCGTGGTTTTATCTATATTTGTGGCAAAGCTGAAAACGCCTCCCCCCTCCTTGTCCTAGAGGCTTCACATTCATAATTTTCATTAACTTTTATACCACTGGTTCCGAGGGTTATGATGAGCCCTTCAAGTCCTACGCTTTTGGATTGATAAAGTTTACTATTCTTTGGCTACCCTTCCTAAATATTTTTGTTCGTTTAATAATTTTCTCCATGTGACTCTTCTCTAGTTTTACCCCCTCAAATTATTCTTGTTAGCTTGTTGCACCTATTACTTTGTATCAAGTAAAATATTTAATATTCTGCTTAGTCATATTTAATTTTATAACGTCTTTGATAAACTATCCCTTTTCAGCTTCTTTTAGCTAATTTCTTAGCTCAGACTGAAGCCTTGATGAAGGGCAAGACTGAAGCTGAAGCCAAGGCCGAGCTTGTAAAAGCGAATACCCCAGCGGAAAAAATCAATAAGATTTTGCCTCATAAAGTAACTAACGTCTGAATTTAGCTGAAATTACGTTTATATATATACAAACTGAACCACGCTAATAGCTTTTCCCAGCTGGTCTGCACAATATGGCAATACTAGTGTTATGTTTTCATTATGTTGTGTTACGTCTTTTAATTTTTATTTCAGAGTCGTCATTTCCCTACCAAGCTATTAGCGTGGTTCAGGGTTGACTTAATTCAAATATTTTTTTCTTTAATATGTCCATTTTCAGGTATTTGAAGGAAATAGACCTACGAATTCAATTCTATTCGAAAAAATCTCTCCATTTACGCTGGGTGCCTTGATTGCTACTTATGAACACAAGATATTTGTCCAGGGTGTTATCTGGGACATTAATTCCTACGACCAGTGGGGGTAAGTGAAAAAAAAGGTATTTTACACCCAGTACAAGTAAATAGATTGGCCCACAAGGAGACTTTCTCTTATTGCGCAAACAGGGCAGGTGCGATGGTTCTTAGTGTAAAGAAATGGTAACTGTTGGTGAACTATTTGCGACTCAAATCGCAGACACTGGGGCCAAGAGGGCGTTCTTTCCCCCAGGCCTCTATAGTAGCCGAGGCATCATCCACTCCTTTGCGGGCAGATTGAGTGCGCCAAATCTGATGCGTGCGTGGAGGTATTTCCATTCACATACATTATCACACACACCTAACCATTCACAATACCGCCTTTGTTTTTGCAGTGTCGAGTTGGGGAAACAGTTGGCTAAAGCCATTGAACCCGAATTGCAAGACAAAACTCCTGTTTCCAGTCACGATTCTTCGACGAATAGTCTAATTAATTTCATCAAAGAACGCTTTTAGATAACTTGGTTGAAAACTTGTGAAATCACTTTTTTCCTTAATTTACCAAAGGCGATTGAGAATGTTATTTCTGGTCTAAAAGTACTGGACAGATTTTAATCTAATTCGAATTACCATAATAGGAGAACTTAAATGGGAAATAGGTTTCATAGTATAAAATTCATTTTACTATTAAGGTATTTTAAGTTCAACACGTTCGTCAAAATACTAGTACATATTACCAGTTCTTAATGATTCGTTGTTCGTGCAATGTGTACATGTTGAAATTCACCCCTCCTTCTGTGTATTGCGATGCATTTACTATTAAGGAATTGTGGTATAATACATTGTAAATAAGATCTCTCTTAGATGTTTTACTTTATAACCTTGTAAAAACTTCTCATAGATTTTAAATAAAAAATCTCAAACCTGTTAAGTTCTGAAAGAAGGAAAGTGGTGTAAAATTTTGGTTCGATAGTTCTCCACACATTCTTATTATTCATCACTGATTAAAAATGATGAAAATGTTAGAAAATTTTCAAGTAATGTTGGGTCGTGTTAAACTAGCGCAAAGCATTTGCAGTAACAAAAAATAATGAAGAACGAAAATCGATACCACGGCTGAAATGAAAAGGCTGCCAACAACTACGTTAGCCAACCAAGTTCACTCAGAATGCTGTTCTACAACGAGTTTTTAGCTTTAGGGAATGGGTTTGTATAGACGAGACTAACTCTCAAGTGCAAACTTAAAGGATAAGAAGAGTCTCAATAATCAAGCGAAGGTTTGTAGCTAAGAGGAAAAACGAGTCGATCCAACTTCATATAGCTTAAGTGTCCTAAACAATCCATAAAGTTTTTTTAATTTCCCAAAAACGTATTTTCGTTGCTCGAAAGAAGACAACTGCGACACCTACGAAGTTTGGGGAGAAACCAAGTACTAAAATACGTTTTGAGAGAAGAAACTTGTATTTTTCCAACGATCATCAACACTAAGTGGTCCTTAACTAAACTTAAAGAAAAACTAGTCTTCAAGTGGTACACAAGAATGTAAAGTTATCTAGTAGCAACCCCTTTGGTACGATTGGTGCAAAGTGAGGCGAAGTGGCGAATAGGTTAAGTGGTTTTCAGTCAGATAGCATAAGTTGGTTGGATTGGGTCAGTATTCGGGATTCTCTCCGAGTTGCCATTCGATTCGCTCTTGCATGTCTGCCGAATTCTGCAAGAAGCAAAGATGAAATATTTTTCCTAAAGGAAAATGATTAACATTTAAATTGAAAAGATGCGTAAATTGTCTGAGCTAAATTATGGTAAATTGCACCCCAAGTCCCTTTTCAACCGTGGACGAGATCATCTGACCGGAAAATAAAATTCACAAAGATCAGAATGACAATCATTTGCAAGCCCGAGGGCAGCAGTTGGCGGTTACTGTTAGAAGGGGTGGGTGAAGACCGGTAGAACGCTTTATCATCTAGTCATAAGAGAACCTTTAGTGGGTTCCCTGGTAAGGGTTTTGGCCAAGATCTCTACTCAATTAAGATTTCTTTTATTTCTCATTGGTGACCTTGTGATTAACATAGGTTCCGAACCACGGGAATCTACAGCGTTTGACAGCCGCCGCAAACGGGGCCCAAATAATTACTCGATCCAGACACTTTCCACACCGGTCTGGCTTAACTTTGCAGTCGTCACAGTAAGCTGCAGGGGAACGCTCCATTAGATGTCGGTGCCAGTGTGTGCAATTCAATGATGACAGAAAATGACCTGAAGAAGCCAATGAATTGAGAGTAGATCCGTGGGAACAGTCGTGGCGCAATTGCGCGCAACTTTAGCTTCCCATCGGCCATGTAGTAATTGTAGGGGAGAGTGGAACGCTAGTCTGATCTCACAGTCCTCACTCTTTGGGCCTCTATGAGGTGCGCTCATTTCCTGCAATCCCTACTTGACCAGGAATCAAGCAAAAGATAATTTCGACATCCACCCGGCTCGTTGGAACTGTGGCACCATGGATACCGCGAACCAGGGTATGTGGAGATTCCAATGCCGCGAGAGCATTCAATGTGGTTTGTGAATCTCTAAAGATTACAATCCTGTCAACGAACCGGCCACGAAGCGTTATCTTCCGTACCGAGCGGTGTATTGGAACCAGCTCGATCGTTAAGACATGCAGCGTCTAACAAAGCACCGCTAACTTCAAAAAAAGAGATGATACGGCGGGGAAGCCGACCCTGAAGGGGGACTTGGAGCTATCCATGTACACTGGCACAGATCCAGCATGACACGGTGTGCTTCAAAAAGGTAGAACACTGTACGCCCGGCGCTGTGGAAACTTTGGAAGCAGAGGCGTGCCGACAAATAGTCAAATGTGACACCCTCCAGTCTGGCGTCTTGGGCAGAACCAGAGGCGCCACCGACCACACAGTTACACAAAGCTCCGAGTAGTTTCTTAGGTTATGTCTAGCGTTTCTATGTGGCATAGGTAGCCTCGAAGTCGACCGCAGATGCAGTGAGTCATTCGCGACTGTGGAATACATCGGGCCAACGCGTATAAGAACATAATGCACGAAGCAAAGAGAGTGCCAAAAAAAACATGCTTTGCGCAGATGCGGAAAACTCGCATCCGTAGGAAAGCTTCGAACGAACAAATAATCTGGAGAAAAGCATGACGGTAACCCTATCAGCATCCTAAGTGTTGATACGTCACGGATCGAAGAATGTCCATAGCGCGAGTACAAAAGACCCTAAGACTCCCAGACGAACCCCGTCGAGGAACAAACATAGATCGGGATAGAGCCTTGAATATCGACAAAAATGTACCACCTTAGTTTCGGCCAAAGAAAACCGAAACCTGTGTGCTTCGGCATAGCGATAGATGCAGTTCACTGCCTGTGGGAGTCAACGCTCCAGAATTGGCATCTGGGCCACACTATGAGATTAAAAGGTCTATTTCGTAGAACCTAGGGAGAACATCTTCAAGTAGCACCGAGGTGATACCGTTGATGCTAAAGGCAAAGAGTTACAAACTAAGGACACTTCCGTGCGGGGCACCTTCTTCCTGACCTGTTGGACCGGAGAGGGCTCCTCCGACCTCAACGCGGAATAGACGATCTCGTAGAAATTCAGAGATAAAAATTGGGAGGTGTTACCTAGCCCCCATCGTGTAGAGGGTCTCGTTACTATTGTTTCGCTATGCGGTATCATCGGCCTTCTCAATATCGAAAAATACCGTGATGTAGTGCTGTCTACGAAGGAAGGCCTCGCAGATACCATTTTTGCACGCGGAGCAGAGAAATGGAGGTGGAGTGGAACATGCGGAAGCGGAACTTGACGGAATACAGGTGGCATTTTATGTTCATGGAAAAGGATAATCTGCCATTTACTAATTTCTCCAACTTGTACAAGCAGGAAGTTAGAGAGATTGGGCGGAAACCGACCGGGTAGAGTGGTCTCTTCTCAGTTTGCAAACATCAAGCAGAGTAGCCATTAGCCAGGATTCTCGGAGGATACCCTCTGTCCAGATCCTGTTGAACAATTCTAAGAAAGGCCATGCCTCGCTCACCTAGGTGTCGGAACATGGCATACGGGACATCTTCCGGACCAGTGATGGTGTCCGTGCATTAAACGAGAGAGGAACGCAACTAACTCAATGTAAACTTATCGTTGAAGAGTTCTCCGGTTCTTGAGGCGGCCCTCAGCGCCATCACGACGTACATTGAATGCTGGCGGAGCAGAATCCCGGATAGAGAATGCGGAGAAACCGGTCTCGAATGACTTTGCCAAGGACGCGGGTTCAGAGATTGCGGTCCCATTCTCCAAGTGATCGGGAGGGGGGTCCTGAGAGAATTTTTTATGAATCATTTAGACTCACTTCCACGCATCTGCAAACGACGGTTTCCCGTTAAGTGAAGATACCGGGAAGATGGTCGGGCGTGTTTTGAAACATAGCAGAACCTAGCCCTAGTTCGACGAAATTCACCAACAGTGAAATCGTTTGGCCGGCGCTTATAGCACATGTAAGCATAACGATTCTGTATGAGGGCCGTCTCACACCTGGCTGACCACCAAGGAAACGGTCGTCATACCAAACGACCAGCCGTTCTAGGAAGAGTAGTAATGCCCACAGCACGGAGGTCATCGACCACCTCCCACTCAACATCACAATGTTTATCCGGAGAGCAAAGTGCTAGATCGAGACAAGAAAATGAAGCGATTCGTAAACTCATCCGCATTCAGGAAACCTATCTCAACTCGTCGATCCTGTCAGCAAGTACCCGAGTTCTGGGATTGATCGTATAGTCTTCCCAGAGAGGGTTGTCCACTGTTCAAATCCACGAGCAGTAGACGGTGCGATGTACGGTGAAATTACAGTATAACCCCCCTCCCCCAAGGGCATCACGGATCCTATTCTAGGTACATTCTGTCGTGTGGTCCTTGGCCGGCGAACCGGTCCCCTCCAAATATAGCTCCACCGCCAATGCCTGAAAGGATGAATTTATAACAAATATAAGAACGGAGACATCATGCCGGGTATCAATCGCCCATCGACCTTCCCGACCCCTATCACTCGGTGGTGATTTTTTTTAAATTTTAGGAGCCCATCTGGCGACAGCCTACTTGGGCATAAGTCGCCGTACTCACAAGGTTATATTAAAAAAACAAGAACAATTAAATAAAAAATAAGAAGAATAAAAAGATCATAGACTAAAAACAAAAACAAAAGAAAGCAGACACCTAACGAGAAGGAAGCTCGCCCCAACGTCGAGGTAGCCCCCCATCTAAGCGCAGGAGCATGCCACCCATAACAAACAGTAAAATAAAGTGGAGGAGGCAAGACTCCTCCAAAAACTCGTATAGTCCACAAATCGGTGAGCACGAACCAGTCCCTAGTACAAGGGACAAGCCGTAGCGACCCCGCTCATCCCGGTACCGGGACAAATAACGTGCGAGAAGATCACCCAGTCTGGGGAACAACGCAGTCATCGCAGTAAAGCGCAGGCGAGCGCTCCATCAGATGGCGGTGCAGCCTGCGAGTGTGTCCAAGTTGGAGAAGACAGAAAGCAACCTGAAGCCGTCGCAGCATTAGGGGGGTAGCTCCATGGGAACACTCGCAGCGCAATGGCACGTAACTTTAAGTTCCCCCAGACCATCTCCAACTCCAACCTTCTTTGCCAACCCGCCCGGAGGGCAGCCCGTATTCCTGCCATGTAGTCAGTGTGAGGAAGAGGGAAACGCTGGTCCGGTCGCCGAGTCCTCGCGGAGTCTTTGGCGCCGTCATCGGCGTGCTCATTCCCTGCAATTGCTACATGTCCAGGAACCGAGCAGAAGATAATTTCGACATCCGCCCGGCTCGCCAAACCCGTGGCGTCACGGATATCGCGAACCAAGGGGTGCGGACATTCTAATTCCCCCGAGAGCACTCAGGGCACTTTGTGAGTCGCTATAAATCACGATCGGGTCTTCGAACCGTGCACGTCGTGTTATCTCCCGTACCGAGCGGTGTATAGCAACAAGCTCAGCCGTGAAGACACACACAGCGCCTGTCAGCGCACCGCTAACTTGAAACAGAGGGGATATGGCGTGGAAACCGACCGCCTCTTGGGACTTGGAGCCATCCGAATATACAGGCACGGTTCCAGCGTGACACAAAGTGTGCTCCAAAAAGACCGAACGCAATACTCTCGGCGCTGTAGAAGCTTACGGAGAAGACGCGTGGCGACCAATATAGAAAGGTGGTACCCTCCAGTGTGGCATCATGGGCAGAACCAGTGGCGCCACCGGCCCGAGAGTTATACCAGGCTCTCGAAGGAGTTTCCTAGCCATAAACCGAAAGGGCTTAGGGTATGTCTGGCGTCTCTCGGCGGCATAGGCACCGTCATGATCAGCTGCGGATGCAGTGAGAGCTGTTGGCGACTGACGGAGGCGCCGGGCTCGCGCGTACAGGCGGATAATGCAGTGTACACGGCGCAGAGACAGTGGCATCACCCCAGCATTGGCAAGTAGGCTCTCAATGGTGGAAGTGCGGAAGGCACCGCTCGCCAGGCGAAGGCCGGTGTGGTGGATCGAGTCAACCTTCCGCAATACACGCTCGGCTACGGATGCATACAACTCGCATCCGTAGTCGAGCTTCGAACGAATAAAGGAACGATAAAAGTAAAAAGTAAGGCAGTAGCCCTATCAGCGCCCCAAGCGCTGAACGTTACGGAACGGAGAATATCCATGGCGCGGGTACAAAAGACCCTAAGGATGCGAATATGAGCCTCCGAGGTGAGACCTCGGTCAAATACAAGACCGAGAAAACGGTCCGAGTCCACCATTTCCAGGCGCACCCAAATGAGATACAAGTCTGGGTCATGGTGGAGCCAGGATGGCGGTAGAATTGCACCACGTTAGTCTTGGATAAGGAAAACCGTAGCCTGTCCGCTTCGGCATAGCGAGATACGCGGTTAAATGCTTGTTGGAATCAACGCTCCATAGTTGGCATCTGGTCCGCGCCAAAAGCGATCGAAAGGTCGTCCATGTAGAGCATAGCGAGAACACCTTCCGGCAGCACCGAGGTGATGCCGTTGATGCTCAGGGCAAAGTGTGCGACACTGAAGACACTTCCCTGCGGGACGACCTCTTCCTGCTCGATTGGGCCGGAGAGGGCTCCCCTTCCCCCACCTGTACGCAGAATCGAGGATCTCGCAAAACTTCAGATATAAAGATTGGGAGGCGTCCCACGCCCCCCATCGTATGGAGAGTCTCCATGATACCGTATCGCCATTCGATAACATAGGCATTCTCCACATCGGAAAACAGCGTGGAGTAGTAGTGGTGCTGTCTACGAAATAACCATCGCAGACTGCATTTTCACGTCGGAGAAGAGCATCCGACGTGGAGTGGAACTTGTGGAAGCAGCAGTGGGCAGGAGACAGATGGCCTCCGCTGTCGGGAAAGACGGCTAATCTAACATTTATCAATTTCTCCATCATCTTGCAAACGCAGGAAGTTAGAGAGATTGGGCGAAAACCGGCCGATATACAGTGATCTCTTCCCAGTTTCCGAAAAGCGAGCACAGTACCGATTCACCAGGAATGTGGAAGGATACCGTCAACTCAGGTCCCGTTGAATAAATCTAACAGAAAGTCCATGCTTGGCTCACCCAGGTCTCGAAGCATGGAGTACGAGACATCGTCTGGAACGGGGACAGTGTCCACGAGAGCGGAACGCAACTCATTCAAAGTAAAACTGTCATCGAAGGGTTCTCCGCCTTTGGAGGTAAAGTCTAATCGCCGGCCTTCCGCGACATGACGACGTGCATTGAATGCTGGCGGAGCAGCATCCCGGTTAATGAATGCGAAGAAAGCGGTCGCGAAGGATTCTGCCATGGACGCAAGGTCCGAGATTGCGGCCCCATTCTCCTGGAAAACGGGAGGGGGGGTGCGAGAACTTGCTCCGAATACTTTTGACTCGCTTCCATACCTCTACTAGAGGGTTCTTCCCCTTACAGTGAAGACGCGTATACCCTCCAAGAAGAGCGGCGGGCGTGCTTCGAAATATAGCTGAACCTAGCCCTAGTTCGACGAAATTCACCAACAGTGAAATCGTTCGGACGGCGCATGTAGGCATACCGCTTCTGTCGAGGGCCGACTCACACTCGGCTGACCTCCACGGGAACGGTCGGCGTGCAAAACGGCCAGACGTTCTAGGAATATTAGTTAATCCCACGGCGATGTTACCGGTAAAGAACTCAACGTCCTCATTTACGACCTAAATTCCTCGACTGGGAGAGAGAATTCAGTCATTTCCGGAAATGCAGACCACCGCGGCCGAGCCTATCACTAACAGAGCAAGCTCTCGGGCGGCAGCGGCCCAGAAAATGATATTTGAATGGGAAAGTGATCACTACCATGGAGATCATCGACCACCCCCCACCCAAAATCTGGCTCTGCATCCGGAGAGTACAAATATAGATCGAGGCAGGAAAATGAAGCAGTTCTCGGGGAGTGATGCGTAAACTCATCCACAATTAGGACACCTATCTTCAGCTCGTCGATCAAGTCGGCACGGACTTGACCCCTGAGATTAATCGAGTATTCTCCCCAGAGGGATTGTCTACTGTTCAGATCTCCGAGCAAGAGAAAGGGCAACCGTACCACGACACGCTAGAAGTCCCGCGCGTCGAAGTCGGCTGACGATGGAATGTACGCGGAAATAACAGTATACCTCCTTTCCAGGTGCAGCTGCACAGCTGCTACCTGAAAGGAGGTATCTAAAGGGAAGATAAGAACGGAGATAATCATGCCGGGCGTAAATCGCGCATCATCCCGCCAGGTCTCCATGCCGTGGTGGTGGGGTCGCAAAACACTTATACCCGGGGAGGGTGGGCAGGGTGCACGCGCCCATTGTAGCCTCCTGCAAAAGATAGTTAAGGGGAAACGGGACGAGACGAGCCTCCGCAGCTTCCTCCAGTTGGCCCGGAGTCCGCGGCAATTCCGTTGAAGGAATATGCCCTCCAGGCCTAGCTCGGAGGAGATGCGTGGCCCTCTTCGAAAAGAAAACCCTCACGGGAATGGCCGTACGCTTCCCGGAAGCAGAACTCGGGACGCTGTCGCCTTTAGGACTTATCGAGGGAGGTTGGACTGGCCGTGCGAGTCTTTTCCTCCCTTCGCCTTGATACCTTTAGGCGAGCGGGGGAACTTCGAAGGCGGATGGTCCTCATTTGTTGGATCTACGGTCTCCGAGCCACCCAGCCTACTACTAGGTATGAACGAAGGAGCCGAAGCTTTAGTGCAGTTCTCCCTTTGGGGGGCAGCTATAGGAACCCCGGAAGATGGCCTCACGACCAACTGCAATGGTGTTTCCTCCTGTGAGTCTAACAACTCGGAGGAGGCGCGCGGCTGTTTCGCCTTACGGGGAACGGTCACGCTGGGGGAAGTAAAGGGACCCTTGGTTTTAGCTGGGGCTGGGTGTGAGCCCTTTGTGCCGCCCGCTTTGCCGGTGGAGCACCCGATGTGGGTAGAAGCCTCAGAATGTTCTGAATGAGCGCGGAAACGACCGTGCTTGTAGGCCTGGTGTGGCCAGGAGCAGAGGGTGTCTTTCTTATCATTGAGGCACAGGACGTCATTTGCCTGAGGGACCACCCTGGGTTGCGGCTCTCCTCAATTGACACACTTGGCCACACACGATTTAGACTTATCATATGCGGCCTTGGAGCAACTTACACAGACTTCGGGTAACTCCGACTTTACGCGCCTACAGGAACAATTAGTATGGCCCAAGCGGTGACAGTAGTAGCACCTACGCTGCAGCGGCACGAATGCCTTCACGGGGTAGCGATACCAACCGTCATGCACCGACTCAAGGAGCTTGTTATCTTCAAACGTGACAAAGAATGTAGGGTGGGGCTCGATGCCCCTCCCGTTTTTCTCATCACACGTTCGACCTTGACCGCCCCATGCTCGGCCAGCTCGAAGGTGTTGTCATTTATGGAGTAGTCCTTTCCTGGAGTTCATGGTAGAGTGCAGCGTCACACTCACAGGCCTGCCATCATGTGCCTCGGATGGTTTAAACGCATTCGCCAAAGAGCTCTCCTTCCGAGAAACGGGTCTCCTTCGACTCTCTACCAATCACACTTAGCCAACATGCTGCTATCATTGGAGCGAATAAAAAGAAAGCATTTGAAGCCAGCAGGCTCGAAAACGCCAGGTAGCCTCTGAATCAGAGGCCCCGACGTAATCGAGGCTCTGCTCTGCGCAGTTCTGGTCTTCGTCTGGGACTCCCCACCTAGGAGAGCAACGAGGCCGGACGTGCCGATCATGGCCTGGTCGCCTACCGAAACGGCAACAGACCCGTCCGTCCCCGTTGCTCCCGCGGAGGGAGAGGACCCCTAGGTCTCCTTAGTCTTTTCTTGTTCTTTTTCTCTTTACGAGATGGATGCGGGGAATGAACCCGCTTCTATCCTCCGCCAGTAGGAGCCCCTAGGCTAGATGGGCCGGCCTCGGCAAGATCCTGCTCTGAAATGGAGAAGGTCTTGCCTGTCATAGAAGCGCCAGCCTCGGGGACCCAAGCTGTCTGAGGAAGGGTTGCATAGGAGCGGACACGAGCTCTGTGTTTGACACCGAGCCCCGGTTCGACCCCATGGAAGATCTTACCATCTGGGGCTGGGTCAGCTCATGGACCATGTCAATCTCAGTGGGGGGGGGGGCTCCATGTGGCCATCCCCCCATAAGACATCACCGGTCCCCTTTTAGGTACATTTCATTCGTGGGTTGGGCTGGCGAACCGGAATCCATCTGACAAGAGAGGGTCACGTATATTGACCCCCTGTAAGCCTGATATGCGTGTGCGCAGGACTTGGGAAAGCATGGGCCGGCTGGCCCTGTCGTCCCTCAGCCCATTAAGGGGGTTGGCCCTATTGAGCCGCTCAATTATGGATCTCCTGTCCTGGTTTCTCGGCAGTCCCCTTGGAAAGCAAGGGGGGGGGACTGCCGCTGGAAGAAGTGAGCAGCCCAAGGGCAACTTCAGAAAAGGGGGTGAGGGAGGGAGACCCCTACACCCACATGCATAGGAGAGGAGTAAACCTCCTTTCCGGTCGGAGAGGTTCGGAAGGTGCCTTGTGAAAGCACAGAGGGGGGGTAGGGCCTCCATTTTTTTTATGGAACTACCCGAGGGCGGCTGCGAGAGAGGTTTAATTAGATTTTCATCATCGGGCATGGTGACCCTATAGTTTACACGGGATGCAAACGCTAATCACCCCCAACGCATTAGCCCGCTCCGCGAGGGATGAACATGGAGCCGGCATAACCAGCTACTGTCATTTAGGACCACACCTTTCCGCCCAATGGCCAGGCAGCCCTTCGGCATGGCGGCTCCACCTTGGGCTGGGCGTAAAATCGATAGAGATTGAAAGGAGAGAGAAAGGGGTATGTGAGGAAGGTGTGGATGGGGATGGATCAGGTTAAAAAAAACACCATCCCAGACCGGAGCTCAGTGGTGAGGGAACGTTTTCCCCTCACCCCTCAGCCCCGATTCGGGATAGTTGGATTAGAGGAAGCTGGTCAGCGTCTGCCCTGTGAAATTAGAGGCCGACCAGAGAAGGTTGTGAGAGAGGTTGTAGGGAAAGTGAGGAAGTAAGGTAAAAACACAGGCTGTCTGAAAGAAGGAGAAGAGGCTAAGCTGGGGCCGGACTGGGAGCTGAGTTCCGGCAGCACGGCAGCTAGGAAGGCAAATTGCAGTGCCCCTTATGGGGACTTAGTGGTGAGGTCGCAAAACTCTTATATTCCTAGAGGGTGAGCAAGGGGCACGCGCCCAGCATGGTCACCTGCAAAAAATAGCTAACGGGGGTTGCGAGGAGACGAGCCTACGTAGCTCCTCCCAGGATACCCGGAGTCCGCAGAAATTCCATTGAAGGAATATACTCTCCAGAGCTGGCTCGCAGGATATGAGGAGGCCCTCTTATGAAGAGAATTCTATCACAGGAATGGCCGTACTCTTCCATGAGGCAGAGTTACGAGGGTGGTTGGACGAACAAGGCGCTTTCGAGGACTTATCAGGGGATGTTTGGCTGGCACCAAGCCTTCATAGCTCAGGCGGGAGATCCATGTTACAACTCTTCCATCACCCCGGGAATCACCGATCCCATTCTAGGTACATTCTGTCGTGTGGTCCCTGCCTGGCAAACCGCCCCCTCCCCTTAGGTGACACGGCCCGACGTCCCTGTTATTCCTTGCCCTCCTAAGGGTGTTGGCCCTATCGAGCCGCTCCCACCGGTAGCGATCGATTTTGGGCTGCCTGCTCGTTCTCTTGGCAGTCCACTATGATGGGAAACGGGGGAGTGATACTGATACGAAGATGCGGTCGCCCAAGGACGACTTCAAAAAAGGGGATAGGGGGGGAATCCCAGGAACCTTTCAAGAAAGGAGAGGGAGAAACGTTCTCCCCATTGAAATAAGTTTCAAAGGGCCCCTGAGAAAACAGGGGGGGTTTGGGGTGGCACTTCCTTTTCAGAGATGGAGCGGCCCGGGGCGGTTTCAAAGATGGCATCAAAAGGTGAGAGGAGAGCGACCCTTTCTCCCAGTCGAAAGGGTTGTCTCCTTTTATCTCGTCCCTTTCGACACTTTGGGTGGCGAGCCCGCTCTTGGAGGTGGATCTCAATACGCCTGCGGTCGCCCACTATTCTTTTCTGCTGTAACTATAGTAAAGGGTGGCCCAAAAGTTACTTCACATTAAAAAAATAATAACCCTCAAACTAATTAAGTTATAAACGTAGCTGATATATAAAATGAAAGAGGATATCTTGAAGTGGTATTATTTAAATACAATATCCATCAAATCTTCTCCATTATTGTTAAAACAAAGGTGGTACTTAACACCGTATTTTGTATATTTCTTCGATGATGTTTTCTTTTAATTCTTGCAGATTGTTAGGTTTATTTACGTATGCATTTTATTTAAGGTATCTCAAAGGAAAAACCCTGGAGGATAAAATCAGATGATCGTGGTGGCCAAGAAACATCAACTAAATGTGAAATTAACAGACCAGGGAAGGCTGCTCTTAGTGTTTCCATGGTTTCTCTAGCTGTGTGTGGTGTCGCCCTATCTTGTTGAAACCACATATCGTGCATATCCAAATCTTCCAGTTCTGACAATAAATAATCTTGTATTATTTGTCTGTAAGCGTCCCCTGTTACTGTCACTGTTTTTTTTTCCGTCAGCATCGTCAAAGAAGTAGGGACCAATGATTCTTGAACTGGTATGCCGCACCAGACCGAAACATTCTGTGCATGAAGAGGCTGCTCGTTTGTTTATTATCTTAGTGTTTTCAGCACACCAGAAAAAATGCATAAAAGGTAGATACTATGACCTCCCAATGCCTTGAGAGGTTTAAGAGAAAAGTCTATAGCAACATAAAATTCCTGAATGTAATCATTTACATATACTCTGCCCTCGGGTTCGAGATACAATTGGTCTTGACACCCCGACCTACCATTCAGGCGAAATTGTCTTCGAGCTTTGAGCAGAGTCGACGGACCAACTCACCCCGTGCCTAACACTTGCCTTAGCCTGCGAGCTTTCGGCCCTCGCACCATGGAAGGACCCTGCCAGTCGACTAAGGACCCATAAGAAGACGAAAGTGTGCCAGGCAATCAGAACCTCTGTGGATATAAAAGCAAGTAAGGAAGGGGTAGGCGGGTATGTAATAAAGAGTAGAGATAAGTGGGTTCACTAAAGAGTAGGGTGGGTGATCCTCTATTATTGCACTGGGTTACAAGAGAAATCTTTGAAAGTAGGCCAAATTTTCTCAATTGATTTAGGACAATTTTGCACAGCTGAATCTGAAAATGACAACCGTCTTCTCCGATCAAGTCAGGTTTTGTGCTAGGTGATTTTTTTTACAAAATCCGATCTTATAACTAAATTGTTTACATTTGTTTTTGCGTTTTAGGTTGATTTTTGTTAATATATCTCATCCGACACGTTTTTAAGATAAGAAACGTCGTTTTCTAACACAATTTATTAATTGTTACAAAAATTTATTACTGGTAATGGTAAGTACATGTAAATTGGATATTAGGTCATCATTATTCAGAATTCAAGGCATGAAATTCCGTTTCTAAGAACTCCTAGAAAGCTCAGCGGTAGAGATGTCTCTCTTCAGAGTCTTACAGTAATCGGCCATCATGACTGTATCCCTGCGTCCCTGATACCCGGCCTCCATCCTTCATGTCCTCATGGAATCTCCCCCCCTGCTCGTTGCTCAATTGATCCCAGATTCTCAGAAAACCGATCCAAATGTGAGAATAAGTAATGCATTTTGATGTTCATGTTACATCCGAGGTTTTTGAAAGTAGTCAGCATATTGGTGACAAGTTCTGTGTATTTCCTGGCCTTTTTGCTGCCAAGAAAGTTCTTCACGAGCAGAACCAAAAGCTTTTACGCTTACAGTTCCACTTCGTTCAATGAATTTTCAAACACTGGATCTCTGATAAGCAGCTGACTAAGTTGAGGACAGTTAAAGAGGCCAGCTTTAAACTTTTCCATGGTCAATCCTGGAAAACCGTGGCACAAGTTAGAGAAGCAGCCACCATCCTTGTCCAGAGCTTTGGTGAACTGTTTAATCAAGCCGAGCTTTATGTGCAGCGGTGGGAAAGAGTATCCTGGCTCTATCCACCAGAGGGTTGTTTATGACGTTCCTTGCTTTGCAAGGCACCAATTCCCCCTGTACAGGCCAGTCCATCTTCATGTAACGCTGAGTTCGGTCCTTACTATCCTAAATGAGAAAAAAGCACGGGTAATTGGTGAACCAGGACTGTTATCCCAACAAAAAAATTACCATCATCATTCAACACAAATCAACCGGTTATTCATGCTGATCATAACGAATTTTCTCTAGCACGTACTTCACCTCTTCATACTTGTCCTTCAGTGTAGTCGAGCGATCAAGAGGTACAGAGGCAATCTGGTTGCCTTTGAGCAGTAGAACACATTTCAGCGATCGCTTCCTGCTGTCAATGAACAGTCTCCAATCTTCGAGTTCATCCTGTGGCACTCCAAGCTTGCGCAGAATCTGAAATCGCGAACTAGATCATTTAGCTCCTTTGGGGAAAAAGATGTGGATCATCATCGTCAAAAAACACTTCTTCTTCATTTTCTTTAATATTGGAGGAATCTGACAGGAAGTTCATCACAATGAGCTACAGGACGACGTGCTGCTTGAATATGAAGATACTTGAGGCTGCTCTGGTTCTCTTTGTTGATCCCAGTCAAATCAATAGCAGAAGTATCAGTAAGTACCATGGTTTACTGGCTCCCTCCAAACCATGGGAATGCCTAATTCTCTTTGCTCTTGGTCCAACTACGCAGATATTTGGTGCATGTCTTGCATACCATGTATCGCGCCCAAGCTTTATCCTGGTCAAGTTTCATGCCAAAATAAGATAGTAAGTACGCTTTATGAAACTTGTGATTGGATTCCTGTTAGGAAGAAAGGTGTATTCGCCGCAGATGTAGCAGAATACATCGGGATTCATTCACCTGCAAGCGAAAAATACCAGTTAGTCAAAGATTGCCCGATGTAAACTTTCAGAATTCATTATTTAAAGAAATAAGAAAGATATTTGCATCATATAAATAGAAAATACCAGTCAAATGTAAAAAAAATGTAAGAAACATTATGTGGCGATAAATCGTAAAGTTGACCTGATTGAACAAAACGAATGTAATTTTTGGATTCAGCACATTAAAATTGTTCTAAATTAGCTAAAAGAACTTAGACAATAAAGTTGGTGTTGGCCAGTGATATCATACCCTAGAATTAGGTGATCCTAGGACGGCATGCAGTCCACCTAGACACCATGTATTGCGGACCGAACTCTGTCTAGGTGTGGACAGTTCCTCCTGGTACAAATGCGGGTAGAAACGGTGTTGAGGTGATAGTCGCATTAATAATAATAATAATTATAATAAATAAAAAAATAAAGTATCGACAAGCAGACTCTCAAGTGACGCTCGGTTGTGCAAATGGCATCCGTAGTCAAGCGTCGAACAAACAAAGTATTGGTGAAAAAGCAAGACACTATACCTATCAGCACACCAAGTGCTGAACATCATGGACCAAAATGCTCATGGCGCAGGTACAAGAGACCCTAAGGCTGCTGATATGTACCCTCGAGATGAAGCGCCGGGCAAAACCAAGACCAAAGAAACGGTGCAATTCTTTTACTTCCAGGGAAACTATGGATCAAGGTTCAGTGAAGCCGACAGGTAAGAGGTAGCCTTGGTATTTAAGATCTTGTAAGCAAAAAGAATAACCATTAAGACAATGTGAGAACGGATGGACTGCAAAGTTTTGAACAAGTTGATGTGGTCAACGAAAAGAAACATGTGATCAAGCAAGTAGGGGGGTAAAATATGCGTTGAAGTCGATCTTGAAACTACGAAAATATTGTGATCAAAGTAGGACCGGATACGGCTAAGATTACAGAGGAAGTAGAGAGGTGACTTGCAGACATTAGGAATATGAGCTTTGAGAGATAGTTGACTCTCAAAGTTAAAGCCCATAGTTATTTATATTGCCTCAAAATGTCAACATTTGGGTAACGATGGTTAAGCAATATTTTTACTTCTGCGCGACATCCGAAGAAATGTTGATCTGCTGCCTTTCAGTTTTTTTCATGCTTGACTTTCAGGAAGTTGTCCGATTGCTATTCAGTAATGATGTGGTACGCAGATAGAAAAAAATCTAATAGTATTAGCAAACAGCAATCTAGGATAAGGAGGAAACTAGGTAGATTTGCGTGTCATTAACATAGAAATGAAATATTAGGCCGAAGCTTCCCATAAAAATGTCAAGGAAAAGAAGATATAGAACTGTGCCAAAAGATCAGAAAGCCTGTATTTCTATCACAAAATCTTTCATAACTTTTGACAGAAAGTCCAAGGTTTCCAAAATTAGTGTACGATGGCATACAAGGATAAATTATCATGGGTAAAGGATATGCCAATTTGGCTGAATAGAAAGAAAGTTATCACCAGAGAAGCAATTTACTAGAACCTTTGAAGTATCCAAAATGATCCGAACGATAGAAGAAACAAATTTCGATTTGGATATAACGATCATATTATATATCAGTGGAAAACATTTGTACAAGCTATGAATAATTATTAATTAGTGTGGAGGCCTTTATTCTCGATGATGCTTTGATATCTCCTGCCACAAGAAAGAACCAACTGTTGGCATTCTTGCGCAGTAATTTTGTTCCATTCATCTTGAATAATTTCCCCGAGTTCTTGAACATTTTTAGGATTCCTCGCTTTAGACCTCTCCCCAAGTGTTTTCCGAAAGTTTACAATGGGATTTAGATCATGACTCTGTGCAAGCCAATCCATAGTAGTAATGTGCTCGTCGCCCAGGAATATCTTCGCCAATTTGGCTGTGTGCGTTATCTTGCATGCAAAATTCAGGTTGGGGTTCGGAAGCTTGCAGATTGGGCAAAGCATGCTATCGCAGCAATTCTTTGTACCTTTGTGCATTTTCTGTACCCCGTAAGGGCACAAGTGACCCAGTGCCTTATACTGATATCACGCCTAAGTCCATGAGACTTCCTCTGACAATCTTCGCACTCTTTTTTTGTATAATTCAGAGACAATCTTTCGACTGCTGTGTGGCAAACGGACCTCCTGGCATCTGATCCGAACACACTAAACTTAGTTAAATTCGTCATGGGAGTAGACTTGGCTCCATTGTTTATTCGTCCATGTAACAGGATAGGTAGAGAATGCAAGATGAGCCTTCTTGTCCTTTAAACTTATCACTGGCTTGCCTGCAGGTATCCGAGCGTGAAGATTGCCTTCCTTCAGCCTACGTGACACAGTCTGCCTGGAAAAAAGATAGCTAAAATCTGCTGCAGCCGCCTGTAAACGGTCCTTCATCATATTTGGGTAATGGATCGTTCTTCTCTTTTTGAGGTCTTCCTTGGCCTACCAGTTGAGTTGTGGTGGAGTGAATGTGAGTGTCTGTGGGGCCATTCTCCCACTCCTTTTCCAATACCCTCTCCCTCACTCTGTAAGAATTTGTGTGTGAATGGGAATGTTTTTTTTCTTATATATATATATATATATATATATATATATATATATATATATATATATATATATTATAAATATTTGATTTCATGATTCGTTTAACATGTATTTTTTTCTCTTTCCAGTAGCCATATTCAATTTAAAATTTGATATAAACTTTAAGAAGGTGTTCCTTCTCATTTGTAGAAAGTGGCTAGGATTTGCAAAGCCATTAATTAAATTCATTGTACGTCCAGTTTGGACAAGGAGGGTTTTAATATCCCAATACCAACACCGCCATAAATTGTATAGCCTCAATTCGCGACCGGATCGCGTGGTTATACCGAGCTCGAAGGCACCAGCCTTTTTTTAAGTCGTACGCAACACTTGTGCCCACATGAGGCCTTTTAGTATTTTAGGGGGATTTGTGAGTTTGTTAGGCCTTTATTGTAAGGATTGTATTTGTTGTTGTTTGTTTTTTTAATTGAGAATATTCACCAGAAGATAGGATGTTTTTTTTTGTATATATTGTAAAGAGATCTCAAATATATTTAGCCATACCTGTATAAATAAAGCACTGTATATACAATCCGTTTCATTTCTCCCTCAAATTCTCAAGTCCGAATTAGTGTAGGAAGCGGGTTGAATCGATTGAGGTTAGAGTATAGATTTTCGGCCCGTTACATTTGGCGCCCGAATAGGGACGTGAGATCTCGAAACGGGAAGCATTGTTAGGAATGAATTGCACTCCACACCCAATTAGAGTGACAAGTAGTTTGGTTGGGTTTCCCCTTTTTTCTATAATTTTTACTAATCCGGGAAAATGGCTTCTGCTGAGCATGGATTGCACGAAGAAGTGGTAAGATTGATGCTGGAATTGAGGAAGAAAGAGGAAGAGTGCAAAATGTTAAGGAGCCTGATTGATGGATTAAGGAGTGATATGATGAGTATGGATGAGAAGACGGACATGATGAAGAAAGAAATGGACTAAAGACAAAGGCAGGTCGACCAAAGGATGCCGGACCTCTATGACATAATGAAAGGGTCAGGGCCGACCCCAGGACCCTCGACTCTGACATTTGCTCCAACCGAAAGGAATATGACTAATGGGATCAATGGGAGTGTGTGCGAGTCTAGAGAGAACAGGATGATTGTGAGTGATAAGAAGGACGGAGAATGGAAGAGAGTGGAATGCAAGAGAGGAAGGAAGACTGGGTCAAAGGGGAAGGATCTGAAGGTGAGAGGAAAGAGTGTGGACTCGTTGTATTCGTATGAAGGAGAGAGTGATGGTATGATTGACATGAGTGAGAGTGAGAGCAGCTCAAGGGAGAGTGAAGTAAATGTGGAAAAAGGTATTTTGATAAGGGAAGTGCCAAAGGTTGATAAGTTTAGGTTGGATGGTGGGAAGAGTGTGGATGAATTCTTTGGGGAATTTGAGCGGTATTGTAAGCTCAAGTACCCGGAGAATAGGGGATATTGGGTGAATGTATTACTAGAGTGCTTGGAAGGGAAGATGCTAGAGTTTTTCCGCGTGATCACGAGTGTGGGTGAGCCAAGGTATGAGGTGATGAAGAAGCGATAGATTGGGCAAGTGAAACGAATGAAAAAGAGTGTGAAGTATAAAAGGGTGAATGAATTTGAGAAGGCTCGCATGGGGAAGAGTGAAAGTGTGAATATGTATGCGCATAGGCTTGAGACTATGGCTAGAAAGAGGTATAGTGATGGTGTGAATGAGTGTAAGTAATTGATGAGAAAGTAATTTGATACGGTCCCGCGAAAGATAAGTGAATGACTGAATGCAAAAAAAAGGAGAGAATGAGGCTAACAGGTGAACGTTTGGTGTGGGAGGATGTGTTGGACCTGTTGGAAGACGGGCGAGTTGATGAGGAAAGTGACTTAGACGAGGATGGATGGTATAGTGTAAATGTTGTGGGTAAGAAACCCAGGAGCTTTCCTCCACCCCAGCAGTTTGTTAGCTATCGGGATGCCCTGAGGGCTGCGCCAGCTGGGGTGATGTCGAGCTTCTTGGGCCGGCAGACTGGATGGGCAAATGGAGGATGGGCGAATGGAAGAAGACAGATGGCTGGTAAGCGGGTGAATGGGTATATGAGGGAGCAACTGAGGTATGTCCTAGCAAGTTAGAGGCTTAATGGTGCGGGAAAAGATCGTGGAATGTCGTAGGTGTAGAAGAAAGGGGTATATGAGGGGGAATGTAGGTGGACGTCTGGTGTGTGTTTTGGGTGTGGTAAGAAGGGGCATATGATAAAGGATTGCCAGAAAAGTGTGAAAGTGTGTTTCGAATGTAAAGAAAGAGGCCATTTGAAGACAGACTGTCCGAAGTTCAATGGTGGAACAACTGCCGGTGGAAGTATGAAGTATGCTTGTGGTAATTGCGGAAAGGCTGGTCATTATGCGAGGATGTGTCGTGGCTAGAGGAATGCATGTAGCTATTGTGCGATGGAAGAACATTCGAGTGAAAAGTGTTGGATTAGACTGAGAGCGCAAGGTGTGAATGGAAAGTCTGAAGCGGGGAAACTAAATTGTAAGAGGGTGCCTGCTGAAGTATCATCTGGGTGCATGAGTGCGAGTAATGTGTTAGTAAGTTTGTCTAGTGTGAAGGTGCTCTCTCGTAGGAAGTTAAGTGTCTGAATGTGAAGGTTGAATTGAATGGGATTGAGTGTTTGGCTTTGATAGATTCTGGGTGTAAGATGAGCTTGGTATATAAGGACATGTATACAAGCTGAGTGATAAAGCCCTCCTGTTTGAGTGTAAAGGTAGTTTGATAGGAATTGGTGGTATGAAAGTACCTGTGATTGCAATGATAAGGTCAGCTGTTCGAATGCATGGTGTGTTGATGAAATAGTGTGAATTATCTGTGATTGATAAGGTGAGTAGTGGGTATAGTGTTATTTTGCAGGATGATTTTATGAAAGTGAACCGTATGGTTGTGCATCCTGCGAGTGATCAGATTGAGAGAAAGATTGGTAAAAATGGGGTGTATAAGTTATATGTAGGGAAAGATGGTAGCGTTTTGAGGAGTGTGTTTACTGGTATTGAGGTAACTGCTATGGAGAATGTAAGGCTTGTGAAGGGTGAAAGGGTGTCTGTTAGAGTGAGTTGTAGTAAGGATGTTAGTTTGAATGCGGGAAAGAACACTGTGATATTGGATGGAAAGGATGCGTGTTATAAGGTAAGGCGTGTTGCTTGTGTGTTTGATGGCTTGATGAGAATGAATGATCCTTTTGTATGTGTGCAGGCGGACCCCAGGGTTAAGGGACAGGTGAGGGGTATCCAAGTCGGAGATGTACTAGGACACCTCTCCACTGTCAGTGAGGTGGGTATGGATGATAGCACGAATGTCAGGGTAAATGTTGCGAATGAAAAGACGTGTGAATGGACGTATAATGAAGTGGAAAGGATGGTGAAATTGAATCAATGTTTGACTGAGTATGAAAGGGAGGATGTGTATCGAATGCTATTTGAGCGAAAGGGGGTCCTCTGTAAGGGGGATCTGGATTTCGGGGTATCAAACCTCCCAGAATTTAAGATTGTCCTGAAGGAGAGTACCCCAATCTATCAGCGGCCGAGATATTTTCCGCGTCCGGTTGCTGGTGAGATTGAGGAGCTGTGTGTGGAATTAGAACGATTGGGGGTGATTAAAGAAAGTGAGAGTGCATGAAATAGTCCGATTGTGCCTGCACGTAAGCCGGATGGAAGATTGTTTATCTGTATCGAAAGGTGAACGAAAGAATTGTGAAAGAAAGGTTTCCGATGTGTGTGGTATCTGAGTGTCTGTATAGTATGCATGGGATAAAGTGGTTTACTAAGATGGATTTGGTTCGGGGATATTACCCGAAAGATGCCCATTGCTGAGTAGAGCCGACCGGTGACTGCCTTTTCCTCCACGAAGAGGCATTACCAGTTCCGGAACTCAGCTTTGGGTTGGCTAATGATCCCGGATCCTTCCAGCGGGCAATGAATGTTATGTTGAGTAAGTTTGCGAGTAAGAATGTGATTGTGTTTATATATGATATTTTGGTTATGACAGAATTTTGAGGAGCATATGAGATGGGTGAATGATGTGTTGAGAACGTTGGAGAGTGTTGGTGTGAAGGAGAAGGTAGCGAAGTGTAAATGGTTTGCGAAAGAAGTTGAATTTCTTGGGCATATGGTGAGTGAGGATGGGTTACGAAATTCGCCGAAGTATGTTGAGAAGGTGCGAATGTTTCCGAAACCGGTGACTATGAAGCAGCTGAAGTCGTTTCTGGGTTTAATTGAGTTTCAAGGAAATTTTTTACATGATTTTTCGGGTGTGAATAAGCCTCTGACTGAGTGGATGGGCAAGAAAGGTAGTACGATTGTCAGGTGGAATGATAAGATGAATGAAGCGTATGAAAGACTGAAAGAGGCAGCGGCTGAAGATGTTGAATTGGCATACCCAGACTATAGTGTGAATGCTAAGATGCTTGAATTGTATACGGATGTGAGTGGGTACTGTATGGAAGGTTTTCTGGTGCAAGAGCAGCGTTTGAATGGAGAGAATGTCAGGCGAATAATTGGGTATGTATCCAAGACTATGAATGCGGCAGAGCGAAAGTATTCGACTGTGGAGAGAGGGTTGGCTGCGATAATCTATTGTTTGAAAGTGTTGCGTCCGTTTTTATATGGTGTGAGGTTCGTGATAAAAACAGATCACCAACCTCTTGTGTATTTGCAACGTATGAAATGGGCTGATAGTTTGATTGCGAGGACTTTGGAAGATTTGAGTGATTTTGAATATGTGATTGAGTATGTACCTGGTAAACGGAATGGAGTGGCTGATTTGATGTCAAGGTATCCTGGTACAAATGATGAAAATGTGTATGGAGTGAGTGATCCTGAGTCTTTGCCGAAAGGGATTATGAATGGAAGGGAGAGTAAGGGTGGTAGTGATTCCTTGTTTGAGAGCGTATGGAATGGTTTGCAAGATTTGAAGAGTGATGGAGTAGATGTGAGAGTGCCCGATAGTGTGGATGACTTAAGGAGGGAGGTAATGAGTGAAGTATGTAGGAAGCCTGAAAGTATTGGTATGGTGAGGGTGCGGAACTTTATGAAAGAATTGAGAGCGATGTGTATGCCAGGGGTACCGCCGTTTCAGGAAGTGTTGATTGTAGTGAGTCGTTTGTATGGAGTGATTGTTTATGTCCACTTTGGTGGTGGGAGGCCGATTGTGTACAAGGATGAGAAAGTGAAGGGTTCGAATTCTAATGTGGTGCATCTGCAGTGTTTGATCGGTGTGACTTACAATTGAGTGATTGAAAAGTGTTCGTATATGAGGGAAAAGAATGATTGTCTGGATGAAGATGAGTGTGTGGTGAGTAATGATGTGGAAGTTGATGACGGCGTGGATGTCAGTGTTGATGTTGGTGTGATTGTTTCTTTTGTGTATTACGCACATGGAGGACCTGATATGATGGAAGCGAGAGTGAAGGTTAGCGAAAGGTTCTTCTGTGGTTTGATTGATACTAGAGCGCAAGTGTCGTTAGTGAACGAGATGATTCTGAGTAAGTACGATGAGTTTAGATATTGTGAACGGAAGCCTGTGAAATTACGGATAAGTGGATTGGGGAATAGAATGATAGTGGCATGGGAACAGGTTACTCTGAGAGTGAATTTGGACAGTGGTGGGAATGTGAAGCATGACTTTGTTATTCTGAAAGATGAGCAAATACCGTGTTGTTTCCTGCTTGGTGTGGACTTTATGAGATTGAATGATTTGTCTTTGGGTGCTGATAAAGATTGTGTTATGAAAGGTGAATGTGAGTTGATTAGGTTGAATGAGTATGCGAAGAATGTCAAATTATGGCGTATGATCGAAGTGGTCATGGATGATGAGAATGAGATTTTAAGAGATGATGATATTCTAGAGATGCAAGAAATGTGTCCTTTTGTCAGTGAGTTAAAGAGGTGTGTGATGATGCGTGTTGATTTGAATGAATGGCCTGAGTGTTTGAGTGATTTTAAAAGGTATGCTAAGGATTTTGTTGTTTGTATATTTTGTGAGGCATATGAAGGATGGGGATGATATGTATGTACCTGCGATGTCCTCGGTTGGTATGATTGGTCTGGTGAAAGTTGTGCATGATAATTATGGGCATATGGGTAAGTTTAAGTTGTGGGAGTGTATGAAGGAGCGTGTGTTCCATCTGTTTCTGAGAACTGTTGTAAATGATGTTGCGACTACGTGTGAAAGGTGTCAGAAGCGAAAGGTACAAGTGAAGCCGCCGATGTTGAAAGTTGATGCGAAAGAACCGTTTGAATTGGTAGTAATTAATTGTGTCTTTACCGCGTACAAGTGCTAGGAATGTTAGTATGGTTGTGATGGTTGATCATAAAAGTATGTTTGTGTATGCGGCGTCTGTGAAAGATAAAAGGAGTGTGACTGTTGCGTGCGTGGTTGAGCAGTTGTTTTTTCCTATGTGTGTATGGAAGCCTAGGAGATGTCTGAGTGATAATGGGCCTGAGTTTGCGAGTGAAGTGTTTGAGCGAATGTTGAGAGAGAATGGTGTGGAGCATGTGAGGACAACTCCGTATGTACCGTCTTTGAATGGGTTGGCTTAACGTACAAATAGGACCTTGTGTGAGATGTTGAGAATGATGAGTATGACTTTGAATGACTGGGATGAATGGTTAAGTAGAGTGTTATGAGCGTATAATTCGACGGTGGATAGTGCAACTGGGGTGTCCTCATTTCAATTTGTTATGAATTTTGAAAGGCGAGTGAAAGATAGGTTTCGTTTGAGTGAAAGTGAGCAGAGTGCATGGCGTGAGGCACATGAAAGGTTTCGTTCGTTTGAAATAGGAGCAAAAGTATAGAAGGTAAAAGAAGTAAAAGGTAGGTTGAATGTGTCAAAGATATGTGAAAAGTTTGAAGGACCGTATATAGTTGAGTCTGGGAGAATGGTGTGACGTATGTTTTGGAAAGTTTGAATGAGGGTGTGACTGAGAGAGTGCAGGCTCATCAGAGTCAGTTGTGGATTGAGGAGGTGGAGAGAACCTCCTGACTACCTGGTGAGCCATCCGGTGAATGAACTGTGCAGAGAGATAGAGAGAGAGAGAGAGAGAGAGAGAGAGAGAGAGAGAGAGAGAGAGAGAGATAAGGTGCATGATGATGAGATGGAGTGTGATAGTATGTATTTGTCTGGGAAAGAGCTTGTCTTGGTCTCGAGGAGTAGAAAGCGTGCAAAGAAGAGTGAAAGGAAGAATGCAAGTATGAATGAAAGTAAGTCTGAGCAGAGTCTTTCTGGTATGGGGGAGCTTGATAGAGAGATTGAGTGTTTGCATAAGCAGGTGAGTAAACGAGTGATGTAAGTAAACGAGTGAGTGGGCTGCCTGTGGCTGATTTTTCTGTTTTGGGGAACAGTATGAATGATAGTGTGTTTGAGCAGAATGAACCTAGTGTGGCTGATTTTTCTGGTTTTCTGAATAGTAAGGGTAAAGGTGAGTTTGATGTTGAGAATGAGGAGGTGACTGACTTTTCTGGCTTCTGGGGGGAACCAATTGAAGGGGTTTCTGGAATATCTGCTGAGAGTAGATGGGATGTGAGTGATTTGTCTGTTTCGCAAGAATGTACCTTGAGGAGTTGGATGAGAGCTGTAAGTGAGGAGCTGATGAATGGGAGTATGAAGAGTGAAGGTTCTGAATGAAAGAGTATGAAAGAGTTCTGTTGAGAGATGGGAGAGCTAGTAATGAAGGCTAAGAGTATGGTGGACGATATAATCGATAGTGACAAGGAGACTGACAGGACGACTGACGAACAACCCCGCCAGATTACTAGGCGAAGTCAGGGACCAGTAGACGAGTGTAAATGGGTGCAGAAGGGCGCGATTGAGTATAATAAGTACTGTGAGTAAGGATTGAAAGTGTATTGTGAATGACTGTAGTCGAATGGCCTAAGGAATGAGGGGTGTGGTGGAGCGAATGTGAGTGTTTTGTTGGGCCATTCTCCCACCCTTTTTCAATACCCTCTCTCTCCCTCTGTAAGAATGTGAATGCGAATGGGAATGTATTTTTCTTATATATATATATATATATATATATATATATATATATATATATATATATATATATATATATACATATATATATATATATATATATATATATATATATATATATATATATATATATATATATATATATATATATATATAGCTTTTATTTCATGATTTGTTTAGCATGTATTTTTTTCTCTTTTCAGTAGCCATATTCTATTTAAAATTTTATATAATTTTTTTAGAAGGTGTTCCTTTTCATTTGTAGAAAGTGGCTAGGATTTGCGAAGCTATTAATTAAATTCATTGTACGTCCAGTTTGGACAAGGAGGGTTTTAATATCCCAATACCAACACCGCCATAAATTGTATAGCCTCAATTCGCGACCGGATCGCGTGGTTATACCGAGCTCGGAGGCACCAGCCTTTTTTTAAGTCGTACGCAACAATTGTGCCCACACAAGTGGCAGCCGGCAGAACTTTCCCCTGGGAGTAAAACGTGAGGCCCTTTCGTTTTGGGGAGGATTTGTATGTTTGTTAGGCCTCTATTGTAAGCTTGTATTTGTTGTTTTTTTTCATTTATCTGTTTGTTTGTTTTTGGAATTGATAATATTCACCACAGGATAAGATTGTTTTTTTTTTGTATATATTGTAAAGAGATCTCAAATACATTTAGCCATACCTGTGTAAATAAAGAATTGTATATACAATCCGTTTCATTCTCCCTCGATTTCTCACGTCCGAATTAGTGTAGGAAGTGCGTTGGATCAATTGGGGTTAAAGTATAGATTTTCGGCCCGCTACAGAATTACCAGCTATACATAAACCTGTTTTGTCATAGGTTGACAGAATATTATGAAATACACCTTTGGAGTGTTTGACCGTCTCTGCAATGGTTCCAAATAAATGACTATCTTGCTGGCGCAGCTTTACCATCAGCTCGCGGACAGAGAAATTCGTGACAGATTTCTTAGGCATGTTACCTGGACGACAGCTAACAAGAGAATGACCTAACTTACACAAGATCAAACTCAAGTTTGTTGCTCTACAAACAATGCCGCTTCTCTCTACAAGAAATCTAAGCGTTCGGATTTTTTGGAAACTTCAATTTTTCTAGTAAATTGCTTATCTGTTGATAACTTTTGTTTTATTCATCCAAATTGTCATAACATTTATCCATATGTAGTTTATACCGGTAGGTTTTCGTACACCAAGTTATCTGCTGATAACTTGAATTTTATTCGTCAAAATTTGCATAACCTTTACCTACAATTTAAATAAATAAATACAATGGAGGAGGCCACACCCTCTAAAAATTCAATCACACCCAAGGCCGGTGTTCTGGAGTCGCTCACGACGCTTCCACACACAAGGGCATTTAAGCAAAAAGTGTAACATCTTGGAAACCGAGCAATATTGACAGAAAGGTTCAAGGGAGCGTTCTATCTCATGAGTCTGCGTCCCGCTTTTGTTCCCGATTTGGACACGAAAAAAAGACTTGGTACAGTCGAGACATTTGGATATATTTCTAGGGAAATAGTCTCTTTTTCTCTGTCATTAAGTTCGTAAGGCTGCCTTTGTTCAGGATTTGTAGGTTAAGTGTGAAAGAGAAAACGCCCGTCTGGTTGCTAAATCTGTGCAGATAGCCTAATGGCATCATCGACGCGCAGGATGTTCCCAGCAACTCTTACATGTACAGGAGCCCAACAGAATCAATCTCGATGTACTCCCGACTTGAGTCAAGGGCACTTAGCCCGCTCTGTGAGTTGCTATGATATACAAATTTGTCTTCGAACCGGGCGTGGCGCATAATCTCAATAACGAATGATTTATTGCAACAAGGTTGGCCATAAAAAAAACATAGCCCCAAGAGCCCCGTGGTATAGAAACCTGGACGATGTGGCGTTAAAAAAAATATGAACGCAGTACGCAGTAGAAGCTTTAGGAGCAAAAGCGTGTCAATAAACATTCAAAGGTGGTATTTTCTATGGTGGCTTCGTGGACAGAACCATGGGCGCTTCCGGCTTGAGAGATACACTAAACTATCGAAGGAATTTTCTAGTTCTGAACCCGAAAGGTTTAATGTATGATTGGCGTCTTTTGTTGAGCCAGGGAGCGTCAAGATAAGCCACAGAAGAGAGAAGCCATTGCAACCGTGGTCGACGCTGAACCCGCGCGCTCAGTTTACGGCGTAAACCGAGTGGCATCTTTCCGGCATCGACAAGGAGGCTCTCTATTGGGATCATGCTGAATGCACCTTTCACCAACCCGAGAGCAGCGTGGTGGAGCTAATAAACTTTCCGCAATAGATGCTCGGATAGAGTGACATAAATCTTGCATCCATAGTCAATCTTTTAACGAACAAAAGTGGGGTATAAAGAAAGCGGATAACCCTATAAGCACTCCGTTATGAACGTCAAAATTTGTAGAAGGTTCATAGCCTGAGTACAAGAGATCCGAAGTCTGCGAATATACGCCTTCCATTTGATGTATCGGTCGAAGTAAATACCGAAAAAATCGGTGCAAGTCCACCAAGTCTAGGCAAGCCCTATTTAGTAACAGGTTTGGGTCGGGGGATTCTTGTGGGTGCAGCAAAAGTGCACAGAAAGAGATAGAAAAGTTGTATATGTCCAGTGTAGCGAGAACATTGGCCGGCAATATCCCAGTACCCGAACAGGTAATGTGCGCGGAGATCGCTCATGCTGGGACATTCAACAAGAATGTGCCGAACAGTCTGGGGGACAACGCAGTCTTCACAGTATGGCGCTAGCGAGCGCTCCATCAAATGGCGGTGCATCCCGCGAGTGTGTCTAATTCGGAGACAACAGAAAGCAACCTGAAGCCTTTGCAGAATTAGGGGAGTAGGTCCACGGGAACAGTCGCGGCGCAATGGCACGCAACTTTAAGTTCCCTTCGACCGTCTCCCATCTTCTTTGCCAAGCAGACCGAAGAGCTGCCCGTATTCCTGCCATGTAGTCGGTGTGAGGAAGAGCGAGACGCTGGTCCGGTAGCAGAGTCCTCGTGGACTCTTTGGCGCCCTCATCGGCGCGCTCATTCCCCGCAATTCCTACATGTCCAGCAACCCAGCAGAAGATAATCTCGACATCCGCCCGGCTTGCCAAAACCGTGGAATCACGGATATCGCGAACCAGGGGATGCGGAGATTCCAATGCCCCGAGAGCACTCAGGGCGCTTTGTGAGTCGCTATAGATCATAATCCGGTGTCAGAACCGGGCATGTCGCGTAATCTCCCGTACTGAGTGGTGTATTGCCACCAGCTCGGCCGTGAAGACAGACGCAGCGCCTGGTAGAACCCCGTTGACTTTAAACAGAGGGGACACGGCGTGGAAGCCGATCCCCTCTTTGGACTTGAAGCCATCCGTATACACTGGCACGGTTCCAACGTGACACGAGGTGTGCTCCAAAATGGTCGAATGTAATACTCCCGAAACTGTAGAAGCTTTGGGAGCGGAGGCAAGGCGACAAATAGCCAAAGGTGGTACCCTCTAGGGTATAGAGTATGACTAGCGTCTCTTAGTGGCATAGGCACCGTCGAAATCAGCTGCGGATGCAGTGAGAGCTGTTGGTGACTGAGAGAGGCGCCGGCCCCGCGCGTACTGGCAAATAATGCACTGTGCACGGCATAGAGCAAGTGGTATATCCCCAGCATCGACTAGTAGGCTCTCAATGGGGGAAGTGCGGAAGGCACCGGTCGCCAGGCGAAGGCTGGTGTGGTGAATCAAATCCACCTTCCACAATACACGCTCGGCTGCGGATGCATAAAACTCGCATCCGTAGTCGAGCTTCGAATGAACAAAGGATCGATAAAAAGGTAAAGTAGTAGCCCTATCAGCGCCCCAAGCGCTGAACGCCACGAAACGGAGAATATCCATGGCGCGGGTACGAGAGACCCTAAGGTTGCGAATATGAGCCTCCCAGCTGAGGCGTCGGTCAAATACAAGACCAAGTAAACGGTGCGATTCAACCACTTCCAGACGTATCCCATTAAGAAACAGGTCTGGGTCAAGGTGAAGCCGTGGATGGCGGCAGAATTGCGCCAAGGAAAACCGAAACCTGTGTGCTTCGGCATAGTGAGAGACGTGGTTCAATGCCTGTTGGATTCGACGCTCCAGAGTTGGCATCTGAGCTGCACCAAAAGAGATCGAAAGGTCGTCCACGTAGAGAGTAGCGAGAACATATTCAGGCAGAACCGAGGTGATGTCCTTGATGCTCAAGGCAAAGAGTGTGACACTGAGGACACTTTCCTGCGTGATACCCTCTTCTTGCTCCATTAGGCCGGAGAGGGCTCCGCCCCACCCGTACGCGGAATCGATGATCTCGCAAACATTTAGATATAAAGATTGGAAGGCGTCCCCTCGCCCTGATCGTGTTGAGAGTCTCCATGATACTACTGTAACGCCATGCGGTAACATAGGCCTTCTCCAGATCGAAAAACACCGTAGCGTAGTGCTGCCTACGAAGTAAGGCTTTGCAGACGGCATTTTTCAGTCGGAGCAGAGCATCCGATGTAAAGTGGAACTTGCGGAAGCCGGGCTGTGCAGAAGACAGATGGCCTCCGCTGTCGGGAAAGAAGGCTAATCTAATATTTACCAATTTTTCCATCAACTTGCACACGCAAGAGGTTAGATAGATTGGGCGAAAACCGGTCGGAGTAGAGTAATCTCTTCCCGGTTTGCGAAAGGTGAGCACAGTAGCGATTCTCCAGGAATCCGGGAGGAGACCCTGCACCCAGATCCTGTTGAACAAATCTAAGAGAGAGGCTATGCCTCGCTCACCCAGGTGTCGAAGCATATCGTACGGGACATCGCCCGGTCCATGGGCGGTGTCCACGCATGAAGCAAGAGCGGAACACAACTCACGCACAGTAAACCTGTCGTTGAAGGGTTCTCCGCCTCTGGAAGTAAAGTTCAGCCGGCGACCTTACGAGACATCATGACGTGCATTGAATGCTGGCGGAGCAGCATCCCGGCTAGAGAATGCAGAGAGAGTGGTCGCGAAGGATTCCGCCACGGAATCCTTTTGACTCGCTTCCACACCTCTACTAGAGGGGTTTTCCCGTTAAGTGAAGACATGTATGCCCGCCAAGAAGAGCGGCCGGTGTGCTTCGAAATTTACCGAAAATTAGCCCTATCCCGACGAAATTCACTGACAGTGAAATCGTTCTGCTTGAGGGCCGTCTCACACTCGGATGACCACTACTTCCCTGATGTTCAGCCTGCCAGACCTTCTAGGAATAGTAGCTATGCCCGCGGCGATGAGGTTGCCGGAGAAGAACTCAACGGCATCATCTACCGACCCAAACTCCTCGACTCAGATAGAGAATTCAGTCATTTCCTGAAATGCAGACCACCGCGCCCACGGCAAGCACCACCTGGGCGGGCTCTCGGGCAGCAGCGGCCCAGAAAATAATATTTGAATGGGAGATTGATCACTACCATCGAGGTCATCGCCCATTTCTTAATCAAAATCAGGTTGTGCATCCGGAGAGCACAAAGATAGATCGAAGCAGGAAAATGAAGTGGTTCTCGGGCAGTGATGCGTAAACTCATCCACATTTAGGACAGCCATCTCAAGCTAGTCGATCAGGTCGACAAGGACGTGACTCCAGAGATTTATAGAGTAATGTTCCCAGAGAGAATGCCTGACGTTCAAATCTCCAAGCAAGAGATAGAGCCTCGGCAACTGTGCCACGACGCGGCGAAAGTCCCCCGCTCCGAAGTCAGCTGACGGTGGAATTTGTGCGGAAATAACAGTATACCTCCTATCTCGGTGCAGCTGCACAGCTACTGCCTGAAAGGAGGTATCTAAAACGAAGATAAGAACGGAGACATCATGCCGGGTGTAAATCGCACATCCTCCCGCCCGGTCCCCATCCCGTGGTGGTGGGGTTGCAAAACCCTTATACCTAGGGATGGTAGGCAGAGGGCATGCGCCCAACATGGTCTCCTGCAAAAAGATAGCTAGCGGGGAACGGGAGGAGACGAGCCTCCACAGCTCCACCCATTTGGCCCGGAGTCCGCCGCAATTCCATTAAAAGAATATGCTCTCCAGGCCTAGCTTGGAGGAGATGCGGGGGCCCTTTTCGAAGAGAAGACCCTCACAGGAATGGCCGTACGCTTCTCGGAGACAAAACCCGAGGCGCTGTTGGCCGGACAATGCGCTGAAGGCCACCGTCGCCTTCGAGGACTTATTGGGGGAGGTTGGGCTTGCCATGCAAGTCTTTTCCTCCCTTTGTCTCGAAACCTTAGGTGGGTGGGGAGCCCTCTTTACGAAGATCCACCGTCTCCGAGCCACCCAGCCTACCACTGGGCGTGGGCAATGGAGCCGAAGCTCTTTTGTTGCTGTCCTTCTTTCGGGGGGCAGCTTTAGGAACCCCGGAAGATGGCCTGGCAACTAACTTCAGGGGTGTTGCCTCCTGTGAGTCTAACTATTCGGTGGAGGCACGTGGCCGTTTCGCCTTACGGGAAACGGTCACGGTGGGGGAAGGGAGCATAGCCCTGGTATTAGCCGGGGCTATGTGTGGACCCTTTATGCCGCCAGCTTTACCAAGGGAGCGCCCGGGGTGGGTGGAACCCGCAGAATGGTTCCGAATGGGCGCAGAAACGACCGTACTCGTAGACCTAGAGGGGCCAGGAGCAGAGGGTCTTTTTCAACATTAAGGCATAGGACGTCCAGGGAAGCGCCGTGCGAGCCAGGACCAAGTCCTTAGTCTCGCGGAATGAGAGACGATCCTGAGCCTGAACAGTTCTCCGCACTTGACACACTTGGCCACACACGATTTGGACTTATCGCGTGTGGCCTTGGAGCAACTTACACAGGTTTCGGGTAAACCCGACTTTGCCTATCGACAGGAGCGATTAGTATGGCTGAAGCGGTAGCATTAATAGCACCTTCACGGCGGTGGCACGAATGACTTAACGCAGTAGCGATACCAACCGGCACGCACCGACTCAGGCAGCTTGGCACAGTCGAACGTGACGAAGAGTGTAGGGGTGGATCTCGAGGCCGCTCCCTGTTTCTCATCTGACGTTCGACCTTGACCGCCCCATGGTCGGCAAGCTCTAAGGTGATGTCCTATATGGAATAGTCCACCAGTTCCCTCGCAAAAACTACTCCTTTCACGAAGTTCATGGCAGAGTGCGGCGTCACACACAGGCGTGCCATCAAGTGTCCAAAGGGCACTAATCATGGCCGGCTCGGAGGAATTCGAAGCATTCGCCAAAAGGCTCCCGTCCGAGAAACTGATCACCTTCGGCTCTCTACCAATCACACTAGCTAAAGCTCTCCTCTGATGGATCATGTTGCCATGAGCCAACATGCTGCCACCAGTGGAGCGAATAACCAGGAAGCGTTTGAAGCCAGCGGGCTCGAAAACGCCGGGTAGTCTCTAAATGAGTGGCCCTGACGTATTCGAGGCTCCGCTCCGCGCACTAGAACTTTTGGTCTTTGTCAGGGGCTCCGCACCAGAGGGATGGGGGTAGAGTGGCTGTATGTTCCGATCTTAGCTTGGTCGCTTACCGAAGTGGCAGCAGACCCATTTGTCCCCGCAGCCCCCGCGCATGTAGAGGAGCACCGAGTCTTTTTAGTCTTTTTTCTGTTTTTTTCTTTTTAAGAGAGGAGGGTGGGGAATTAACCAGCTTCTCCCCCGTGCCGGCAGGAGCCCCCAGGCCAGATGGACCGACCTCAGCAAGGTCCTATTCCGAGATGGAGAAGGTCCCAGCGGCCGTATGGGTACCAGCTGGACGAGGAGATCCCTCTCCTCCTTGTACTGCCTTGGACATCACAGGTCCTATTGGCAGCTGTGTCATGAGTCGAGTCTGGGGAGGCACAGTCCTTTACCCCCGCTGGGTTTAGTATTCTAGCCAGCAAGTCTTTTGAGGGAAGTGGCCCATGGGGGCCTGGCTTCCCATACCGAGCCGCTTCAATGGGGAGAGGTCTGCCGTGGTCTGCCTGCTGGCTTTCTTAACAGTCCCTTTGGAAAGTAAAGGGGGAATGCCGCTGGAAAGAGGGAGGTGCCCGAAGGCACTTCCATCAAGGGTGTGAGGGGCAGTCCCCTTCGGCTCCACCTTAGGCACGGCGTACAAAAATAGATAGTGAAGTGAGAAGGAAAAGGGATGTGAGGAAGGTATGGGTGGGGATGAAGCAGGTTGTTAAAAACCCACCATCCCAAACCGTAGCTCAGGGCTTAGGGAACATTTTCCCCGCCCTCTCAGCGTCGATCCGGGATAGTTGGCTGAGAGGAAGGTCAGCATCTATTCTGTGAAAATAGCGGCCGACCAGAGGATGTTGTGGGAGAGGTTGTAGGGAAATTGAGGAAGTAGGGGAGAAACACAGGCTGTCTGGAGGAAAGAGAAGAGGCTAAGCTGGGGCCGGACGGGGGCGCTGAGTCCCGTCAGCACGGCGGCCTGGAGGGCAAATCGCCGCGCTCCTTACGGGGTTTTATTGAAATAAAGCGACATTCATTCCAGTGAACATGTTGCAAGCGGCAGTAGTAAACATACCAATTTGTTTAAGGAAATGTGTTGCAAATGCAACAGCATATGTGGAATAAATAAGAATTGTTTTAAAATATATAATTTATTTGCTACCACCGCCAAACGTGTTTTTTTATGCTAATCTAAAGAGATTCTCTCAACGCTCCGCCAGACTACATGACTCGTGTTGACTTGACGTGACTCAAGCGACACGATGCATTTGGTGAAAACGCAGCCTAACCGTCACAATCTTTTAAATACTTCTACAAGGAAGTATTCAACATTTATAGGTTTCCTCGCAAAAAACAATCTCTTTTTTTCGGCAATGGTACTGCAATACTCAGTAGTCTTCTTCTCGGGACCTGTGTCCACTGAGCGTATGAAGAAAGCTTTAGTACCGGTGTAAAGCCATGTTCCAATGATCGGTTGATTATGTACATTTGACCAACATCTTGAATAAGCGTCACACTGTTCCCTTCTAATTCAGTTGATAATCCCTTCTCGTTGACCAAATATCCATCAAGATCACGTCTGTTAGCGGGTTTGTATGAGCCTCCCCTGAGCATTGTTATCAGTTTTTTCATATGATAATTATCAGCCACATTGAAAGGAATATTGTTTGGATAAAATGTTATAACAAACTGTAGATCTACAAGTTTCTTCTCTGCTTCTGTTGTTTTGTGAACAAATTTGTCAATCCCTTGGACCATCGAACAAGAAGACACCTCACTGTGACTGTCTAGTTGATTAAGAGAAGAGCAGAGTTTGTTTAAACGAGAAGAGAAACATTACTTCCTCAAAAGAAACGGGTGAGAGAGAAGTTGGGAGATAAATGGGAATGGGGAATTACCCAATATTTAGATGGAGAGGTTCAGGGTTAAGCGGATTTTATTTCTAGTGCAGCTCATCTAGTGACTACATTCAGGGGCATAGCCGCTGAAACCAAACATTAAATTATTTTTTTTTAATAGCACCAATTATAATCAATAGAAATATTAACAATTACAAAAATATAAAAAATAAGAGGCATACTCAGGTGTCACAAGGGAGGATCAACTCTCTCAGGACCCCAAACCTCAAAGCAACAATTTATAAAATTAAAGAAATAAATAGTATAGAAGCCAGCCTCATGCAAAAATACAACACCAGAGTCGGGAGCGCAGGAAGCCGCTCCCAGCACCAAGGAAAAGCAGTATCGACCCTACTAATCGCAGTACCTGTCCAAGTAGTGCGACCGAAGTTCCGCCAGACTACAAAAGAAAGTAACGTATATTCAGATAGATCAAACAGTTATTAATGGAGGGTTCAGGGAAGAGTTATATCCAATAGCGCTGCGTCTCGCGAGTATGCAAACCTCGGAAGCGACAGATAATTAATTTGTACCGTCAAAGCATTGGGAGAAAAGTCCGAGGCAAGAGTCGAGGCGCGCTGGCACGCAACTTTAGATTATCCTTGGATGTTTACTATCTTCTTTGTCACATAGCTCAACGAAGTGCTCTTATATCCGCCATGATGTCGGTGAGAGAAAGAGAAAGGCGTCGTCTGGTAGTTCAGCCTGTGTTGACAGTCTGGCTTCTTCGTCAACTGCCCATTTTCCGCAACCCCTCCGAGGTCGCAGAAGTTATAGAAATTTTGATACCCCAAGCAAGAAAATGCGGAGATTTAAGTGCCTTAAAGGCACTCAAAGCGCTCTGTGAGTCGATATAAATCACTAAACTGTTTCCGAACCGGGCACAGTATGTAATCACCAGAATCGAACTGTATATTGCAAACAGGTCGGCCGTGAGGATAGACACAACATCCAGAAGAGACCTGCTGTCTTTAAGACGAAAGGATTGCGTAGAAACAAACTGCCCCCCATCCTGACTTAGAACCATCTGTTTATACCGGTAAGGTTATAGCATGACACAAGGTAAGCTACAAGTAGTACGAACACAAAACTCTCGAGGTTTTATAAGCTTTGGAAGCAGACGCGTGGCGATAAACATTCAAATTTTGTAATTTACAAGTTTTTATAGGCTACTAGTTTGAAATGCCAATGATATACATAAATTGCAATCACTAGCTGCCTAGAAAACTTGGTATCTCAACAAACTTCACCCCATTAAATCCCTCCTCGGTTACTGGGCCTCATCCTTCCACCGCTAATGAAATAACCTGCAAATACTTATGCCCCGCGAGCGAGCGACCACTTGTAAGACCTGCCGTAGCAGACTAACTGTGTCCCATGTGCTTGTTGAGTGCCCTGTGTAATCCATCCCCTCGTCTCCGCTTTATTTCCTTTCCCCTTTTCTACTGTGAATCATAGCACTTGTGTTTAATCCTGGCCAAAGTTCCCTGGTTGTCAGTAAATAAACTTTTCTCCTTTTCCTCTGCAACTCGCTTTCTCCCTTTGATATAATTACGTGTTTGTTCTACACCTGCTCTTTTTCCCTTAATACTGGAAGCACACGCTGAGTAGAACGCATAGGCGTTCTAAAATATGCGTTCTACAAAAAAAACACATAGAGATACATTACAGATTTCAATATCTACATCCTTAATTTATATTTTCACTGAGACTACTTACTGTTTTCAGCAAAAGACCACCAGCATTAGCCTCAAAACATTTCACAGGATTTAGCATTTCACTATTTATCACCCACACCAGCCACTTTACCTATTTTCCACTGTTCATTTAAATTCCTCGACGATAATAGGTAGCATCTGTGGTAGCTGCCCTCCGCCCCGATACGAATTCAATCATTCTCATTTGTTGGTTTTATTTGTATTCACAGTGAATATTTTCTCAATGCTCTTTCCCTCTGTCGTTAACCTCACTCTTATTAATTAGCTCATTCACGTTTTTATGTCGTGCACTCTAACTTCTAAATTCTGCATTTCTTTTTAAAATAATATACCCTTTATACTTACTATAATTATTTCTTGATTCAGTTTTTATCAAAAAACTCACCTGCTTCCCTTTTACGCGAACGGAACAGCTCTACTAACTTCTTTCTTTTTTATTTAATTTCTTTCGTCCACTGGTACCTTATTCCATCATGTAGCATATGCGATACATTTAACTACACTTCATGCTTGCTTTCAATTGCTTCATTCAGTTCCCACGTCCTTCATCTGATATCAACTCTTCTCACCAATCATTACAAAACCACATACCGTTCCTGCACTTTTTACTATAATTCTTTTAAAACATTCAAATATCTGTGCTGGATTCCTTTTCTCATACCATCCTTTTCTCTTGATTTATCATATGCATATACTCTTCAACCACTACATTATGTAACTTTTCACTGCTTATCTTTTTGCTTTTTAACCCACATATTGCTTACACAAGCTAGCATCCAAACAATCTAAATTTACGCAAGCGAATTGTGCGCTTAGACACGCACGTCTCCACTAACCCTCTCACAGTTCCTACGTCACATCATTTTGTACTAATACCAAATCAATTATACTCCTACGAATCCCATTTGTATGACCAACCTTCCTATGTATACTTGTATATTTCTTTGTTCTGAAACTGTGTTCGCTACATAGCAATTTTACACTAGAACTTCGTCATTCTATCGCCATTCTTTTCATTTCAAGTACACCGAAATTCCCAAACACATTCGCTCATTCCAAATTCATCTATTCCATGTCCATTTATAACCAAAGAATTGAATTTCGAAGGTGCTCTCAAAACCTAATCTTTTTCATTACTTCTTCGTGTAAAACTCAGTTTCACCATAAATATTCGAATTTGCACACTCGTACCTAACATAACATAACATAATTACACGGATGACAAAAGCCACAAGGGCCTATCAAAGGTCATCCGCCTCCGTCAAAACCCACCCACAAAAAGCACCATCACCAGGGGAAAACAAAATCAAAGTCCCCCACAATATAATATAACGGATGACAAAAGCCACAAGGGCTCATCATAGGTCATCCGAGTCAAGCGGCCTCTTTTTCAAGGCACCCAAACTCCCAGGAAAACTACATCCAGAGGATTGCATCCAGAAACAAGGGTATCACCAATCAAGGCTTGTCAAGAACTAAATCATGCAGCTATAGATATATACAAACAATATTAATATATACAAAACTTAGGAACCATCACAACCTTCCCTTCCCATAAACTCATCCAACCTACTCTTAAATACATTTAGATTTGGACTACCTACTACCCTCTGCGGCAATTTGTTCCAGAAGTCTACCACTCTATTGGTGAAAAAATACTTTCTTAAATCCAACCTACACCCTTGCTTTTTAATTTTCAAGTGGTGACCTCTAGTCCGATTTCCATCATCTAACTCAAAAAACTTGCTAACATCCAATTTATCTATCCCGGAAAAAATTTTAAAGAGCTCAATCATATCCCCTCTCACACACCTCCTTTCGAACGAGAACATATTTAATACCCTCAGTCTATCTTCATATTCAAGGTGCCTCAGGGAAGGAATAATCTTTGTTGCCCTCCGTTGCACTGACTCAAGAAGGTTAATATCATGTCTAAAATGTGGGGACCATGCCTGTATACAGTACTCTAGATGTGGCCTAACATAAGAGTTATAGAGTTTAAGAATAACCTCCTTACTTTTGTAACTGACATTTCTCTTAATAAAACCCAGCACTCTATTTGCCCTATTTCTTGCTTCAATACACTGCTTAGAAAACCTTAATGACTTATCTATTACTACTCCTAGATCTTTCTCATCCTCTACTGAGCTCAGCCAATGCCCATCCATTTCATAGTTAAATTCTCTATTATCTTTTCCCATGTTAATAACTTTGCACTTATCAAGGTTGAAAGTCATTTGCCACTTATGTGCCCAGGATAATAATTTATTTAAGTCCCCCTGCACTTTAAAATTATCATTAATATCTTTAACTACAGCTGCTAATTTGGTATCATCCGCAAAAATTGACACTTTATTATTAACTGCCTCCCCAAGATCGTTTATATAGATGACAAATAATAATGGACCGAGAACTGATCCCTGAGGAACCCCACTGATAACATCCCTCCACTCTGACTTTACACCATTTAGCACTACCCTTTGCTTCCTGTCTTTCAGCCACTCAGCTATCCAATTTGAAACCCCCCCACATATCCCAATCATTTTTAATTTATGAACTAGTCTCCTGTGTGGTACCTTATCAAATGCTTTACTAAAATCTAAGTAAATTATATCTACATTCTCTCCTTTATCTACTTGATCTGTTACAAACTCCAGAAAGTCTAGTAAGTTAGTCAAACATGATCTACCTGATCTAAACCCATGCTGAGCATCGCTGATTAACCCCTCCCTCTCTAGATGTTGGCAAATCCCTTTTTTAACTATTTTCTCAAGAATTTTACAGACTACAGGAGTTAGGCTAACCGGTCTAAAGTTATTTGGATCCTCTTTACTACCCTTCTTGAAAATGGGGACTACATTCGCTCTCTTCCAATCATCGGGTATTTCTCCATATTCCAATGACCTAGTATATAACTTGTCCAGAGCTATTGAGATACTTTCTACCCCTTCCTTAAGTATCCTAGAATGAATATTATCAGGGCCGGAGGCCTTGGTAGTATCTAAATCACCTATTAGTCCTTTTATCATCCTCCGATCCACACAAATGTTAGTAAACACCTCTTTTCCTGACCTATGAGTACTATACATAGGACTATTTAGTTTCTCTTTTGTAAATACTGATGCAAAATGACCATTTAGTACCTCAACTATTTCCTCATCAGTTTCTCTCACAAACCCTTCATTTTTGATAGGTCCTATTTTAACTCTGCCAGACTTGTTATTAGTTTTATAGTAAGTAAAGAACTTTCTAGGATCTTTGTTGCTATCCTGAGCTAATTGAATTTCTGACACCCTTTTGTTCTTCTTTATAATCTTATTTAACTCATTCCTAGCCATTCTATAATCACTTAAATTTTGAATATTATTTTGTACCTGTAATTTTTTATATGCCCTTTTCTTCTCTGAAATTTTTCTAGCTATCTCCTGATTCCACCATAATGGTTTCCTACTTTTGTTCCTAATGGCCTTCATTGGGATACATTGTTCTTGGACTACATTTATTATATGCTTGAAAGTATCCCACATCCCATAAGCATTTTTACCTCTGAATTCTATATCCCAGTCTACCAAATTTAGCAAGCTTCGAAGTTTTACATAATCTCCCTTATGAAAATTTGGAACTTTTTCAGCATTCTCAGTTATTTTACCCTTCTCAATTCCCAAGTTAAAACGAACTATCTGATGGTCACTATTTCCCAATGCTTCCCCAACAGTCAATTCTTGAACTAAATGATCACTGTTAGAAAGTACTAAATCTAATATATTGTCCCCCCTCGTTGGCTCATTAACAAATTGAATCAAAAAATTATCCTCAAAGCATTCTATGAACCTGCCACTTGTTCTATCCCTACCTATCATATTTTCCCAGTCCACAGAGTTTAAGTTGAAGTCCCCAATAATAACTGCATCTGTTTCACATCCCTTACTTATTTCCCTTATCATTAGTTCATCTATATCATCAGTCTGCCCAGGTGGCCTGTAAAAAGCTCCCAAATGCACCATTCTATTTTTACTGAACCTAATATCTATCCAAAGTGACTCAACTCCATCCTGCTTTATTGAAGCATTTAAACTTGAAACAATGTTGTTTTTTATATAGATAATTATTCCTCCACCAATCCTACCTGTCCTTTGACTAATGTACATATTATAGCCCTGAAAATCAAATTCACTTATAGTGTCACTAAATTCTATTTCATTAACCCATGATTCAGTAATGCATAATATATCTATATCCTCATTGCTAATATAACTAAATAGCTCATCCTTCTTGTTTCTAAGACTACGAGCATTTGTATAGAAACAATTTAACCCCCCTATCCCTGAAGCACCTCTTGAAACTTGAATGACCTCACCTCTATCGCCTTGGAACCTATTTCTGTTATCTGCCAAGTCCATTCTACTTTCAGTACTATAATGTCCTCTCATAATTCCCTGACCACTATTAGTATCTAGTTTCCCGCCCGCAAAGACCTAATAACACGATCATACTCCTCCCACAACACATCTACCCCCCTCCTACTCAAATGCAGTCCATCCATCGCATACATTTCTTTCATTCCAACAAACCTATCCCACACATCCACAAACATGACACCTTCCATCTCACACATCCTCCTCACATAATCATTCAGACCAATTGCACGAGACATCCATTCTACCCCAACATCCATTCTTGGAAGCACACCTGTCACAACACCTTTCATTCTACTTTCTTTCACCTTTTCAATCAACCTCTTGTACCTCTCACGTAACTCACATGCACCCACTTTCTTCACATCATTCACTCCTACATGTGTAATCACAACCGCATCCCTTGCACAGCCAGACACCAGTTCCTCATACCTATCAGACAGATCTCTCACTCCAGCACCCGGCAAACACACCCTCAAACCATTCAATCTACTTGCATTCAACTTCCTATCTAAATATCTAACTCGCGAATCACCCATCACAAGCACTTCAGTCAGACTCCTATTCCTAACCCCCATAGACCTAACTCCATCCCCACTCCTATTCTCATTCAAACTACCAGTCACTCGAACTCCACCCCCACCCCCATCAGTCATATCACTTCCAGTTACTTCCTCTCTTAGGGCACTGAATCTATTAGTCAAGCTAATAGGTTCTGTGTCCCTCTGACTCACACACCTATTCTCCCCCTGGCTAACCACCTCAACAGAGGCAACCCTATTCTCACAAAGAACAGGAGAAGCCTCCCTAGCTTCATGTTTCCTAACCACTCTCCACTGTCCCCCATCCTCACTAGGCCTATTTCTAACTAATCTAAGGGGGCTAACTTCACTATCACTAGAACTATCATGTCCTACCTCCTCCACCGGCCCTCTACCATCACCTGAAACATCTAACTGGCCTACCTCACCACCTAACCTATTCCCAAATCTAGGCCTAACACTAAGTTCCCTCCTGAGTTCAGCAACTAACCCCTCCAGCCTACATATCCTGTCTAAATCCTGCCTTCTCATCCCCTCTAAATCTACAATGCATTCACGCAGCCCACATACAACACATGTATACCCCTCACCTAATACACCACAACCAATGCATACATTCCGACACTCATGCTCACTTTCAGCCCCAAACTCCATCACTTATTCAAACAAAGAAAGAATTTAAGTAGCAATAAGAAAAAAAAGAAGAGCAACTTAGCTTTCGCTGATTGTGGTGAGAAAAAAAAACAAAAAAAAACAAACAAACTATAGAAAAATCTGAAAAATAGATCAACAGACTGAGAGCTCTATAAAACACGTGCTACCTATTCCCAATCCCCAAAGAAACAAACATCCTCTTTTGCTATTTTTCTATCACTTTTTACCGTATACTACACACCCTATTCCACACTAGCTGTATTAAAATATTTTTCTCGGTATGAACAAGTCAAATCAATATTTTAAGAACACGTTAGCAACTTTCTCATATTTTTGTTGGTCACGCACACCAAAACAATGTGTAGCATTAGGCCGATATGTGTTTGTGATACCCCTACCATTTCTCAACAGAACTGCCCACATCTTTAGCTGCTTCTATCCACTCGAGTCCCAAGTGGCTTTTATCACAGGTAAAGAGCATGGATCAGCCTCAACGTCCACCTCATGCACGGGCAGCCACATTAATTGCTTTCTACGACGTGCAGCTGAGAACATGAGCATGGTGTTCTTACTCCACCACCACATGGAGAAACAGAGCAAAGGAATTAAGCAAAGATGATCCGAATACCTCTCCATTGGAAGACAAATAAACGTTGCCAATATCAGCCCGAAGAGAAGAACTACGAATGCCGAGAAGGTTTGATCAATCGAAAGAGCAATGAAGGGGGCATGGGTGCACAAGGACCCTGGAGGTTGCCACCTTTTCCAGAATCGCTCCAGAACGCCCGAGTCACGCAATTTGCTTAGCCTGCAAAGAACCAAACGATCATTAACATACTGAGTTTTAATAATATTAATAATAACAACAATGCAAATGTATGGCGATCTATAATCCCGTGGACCCTCGTAGAATGGAAGGGGGCAGGAATTTTTTAGAATATAAACTAGTGTAACCAACGAGGCCATTTCCACTGTGGAGAATGAAGAGGGATAAACAGGTGGAGAAAAGGGTGAATAGATGGAACACAAAGGGTGAAAAATGAGGATGACGGATTGCATTAGAAAACCACACCAACCTTAAGAACAAGAGTATGAAGAACACATCCCCAGATCCGAACGTGAATAACCTCCTCGGGAGAAAAAAAAAATGTAATGGGAGAAAGAAATGATAAAATTTACTTCATGAGCGTTTCGAGAAATCATTTTTGTTTAAGTCTAAAACAGGCGAGTGTAATCTTCGCTGATGGGGGGGGGGGGGGGGGAGACGAACGTTTCGCAAAGAAGTTGGTGAAGTTAGGGGAAGTGAAATATGTGGGAGGTACACCGCCTAACTAGCCAAAAGTGTGTAATAGAGGCGGCAAGGATCGGTTGGTCCCGCAACTCTCTTGAATATGTTTGGACTCCGTAATAAACTCACCGTTTGCGGACGAGGGAAAAGGAAACTGGCGTAATTCAAGGAGATAATAGTCGCTCATGAAAGAATAGGGAGGTGGACACAGGAAAAGGAAGAGAAATAGTACGTGAGAGAATCTCGCTACTGACCCCATTTTGTGAGTGTTTCTTACCCTACTTGTTGCAATACAAAAATTAAGGACGATTTCGGCACTACTTCCCTGCAGCGGGATTGTAAATAAAATGGGATTGGCTTTATTTGTTACACAAGAAATGTAATGGTAGTGAACATTTTATACAAAATATAATCTGCAATGCTTTCATGATTGAGTGAGATTAACGATATTAGCGGTTACAAAGAGATACGAATTTAGCGTGAATCTGGAAGATTAAATGACGGCCGTTTGGGCAGGGAAAAATATTTGCACGCAAGAAATTGGTGAAAGGGAACAACGCTTACTTTGTGTGCGCGTACTTAACTTTAGGTCAGGAATATCCGTGCTTAAGGTGGGCCGTGAAGAATATTTAGGAGTGCATATCAACAATGAATAAGAACCTTCAGAACAATTCCTAAAAAAAGCCAACAAACAGCAATTTGTTTTCAGGTAAATCAAACTTCTTTACCCTCCGTCCACTTCGATTTTGATATACGCCTATCTTCCATTTCCTTTTATTATATATTGTAAGAAAGAATATTTTAATGAAACACTTAACTAGATTAACAAGAGTATTAAAACCACCTTCACTCAAATAAAGGGTAGCGAAAACCCCCATAAAATATAAAAACATACTTTTATACATACGATTGAATTAACCGCAAAATAAAATGTCCGGACAAATAAAAAATCACTCCCGCTTAGCCTTTTCATAGACCGAGCATCTAATGATTAAATGAAAACGTCCCTAAATATTACTACGCCATGTTGGCCAAGAATCGAGGCGAACATGCTCAAAAAAGGTTCTTTGCCATTGCGCGCCCTCAGCAATAACAGGATCAGAAATACGACTGAAAGAAAGGTTATCGTAAAGAATAAAATAAGCTGAAAGTTTTTTAAAGGACGATAAACAGCTGGTACTTATGTCATAAAAGAAATGTAAAATAAAATAAAAGTATTAAATTCTCTGTATTCGTTTAAAAAAAAATACATTAATTAAAGAAAATAATCCTGCGTATGGAGGACGATGTTGGGTCAGGCCAACAGGTTTCGAAACGTTATTTGTTTTGCTCGTGATGGGTCGGTTTGTAACGGAAGTGAAGATGGAGGAAGTGAAAACGTGCAAGATATATGTATAGACATCGATCCTCCTGCAGGCAGTGGGGCCAGGAGGGCACACGGCCCTTCAGGTGTCAGGCACAGTAAGGTTCCACATCCTACGCCTGATACTCCTTGCGGCTACGTACATAAAGAGGATCGATAAGGAAAATAAGATTGAGGGGGCGGGGGGTAGAATGAGAAATGGGGGGGAAGAATGCAATCATGTTATAAACTACCAAACCCAATCTCAGAGAGGGATGAGCCCCCCCCCCCACACACACACCACACACGCACACACGCACACACACGCACACACACACACCTTCCCGTCTCCGTCAGCGATAAATGAACGAACGCTGGTCGACGATAGCCTGCGAAATTAGCCGCAGCCCAACCAAATAAGGAAGAAAAGACTTGTAAAAAAATGGAGAAAAAAATGTAAAATGTAAATGCCTAGAAGGAATAAAGCCCGGGTAGTTTCAATTTCTCAATTTAATTAGAGACAACCGGGAGCAATGGGTTCAGAAGGGTATGCTGCTCCTCCGGGTACCAGATATAAGAGTACATGCCCACCCACCCACCCATCCCTTGCTGGGGGAGGGGGTGGTAAGAAAAATGATTGCATTAGGTGATCTCATAAGTAATGCGCCATTTTTTCTTGTTTATCGTTATTTTATGGATAGAAACCAAGCAGTTATTTGAAGTTATTAATATTTATTAATTTAATAGATATAATTTCCACCAGTTTCTACCACTAGTCTCAATCTTTCTATTAGCTTTTCAATACTACATTTGTAAAAATCGTTTGACTTGGATTTTCAAATCTCCCTCCCCCCTGTTATTTACATCTTCAGTATCTTCAGGTGAGTATGGAGGATGATTCATTAGTTCGCAATCAAAATTGTTAAGCTTTTGTATGAGGTCGTCTGTTGCCTTGATGAGAGAGCACTCTTCTACTATTGAGTCCGTAAATGGTCCAAGTGAGCAGAGTAAACCTCTTTGATGATTGTCTGATTGGGGTAAGAAGTTCAAAATGGATTATGCCATTCATATCCAACAAACGCTCAAGAGAATCATTCATGTATGACCTGTTTCGGCTGGGGTATAGGGTTTTCTCCAATGACTAATCTATTGTCTAGAACGTTTAATATTATTGTACATAACCCACTATTCGTTTCCTGTAACAATCCTACTCAAAAATGGTTAATTTTATAGTCAAGACTAGAGAGAGGATCAAATACTGATTCCTTGTTGAAAGTGTACCCCTGAAGAGGGTGAGGAAGCCATTGCTTAAATCGTAAAAACTCGCCTAAATCCTTTAAATGACGATGCGCAGTGAAATGCGTTGAATGTTCATCAGTTACAATCGGATTTTCTTCCACTGCTATTTTTTTTTAAATATACCGAGCGAAATTTGAAAACCATCTTTGACACTGGCTGAGACTAATTTAACTTTAACTTTATTATTAGAAAGATGAAAGCTTAGGGATCCCCCCACACTCTTATGGGTTGAGGTAATATAGAGAAATGGAAGGAATGAAAATTTGTTAAAGGTTAAATACAGTAGAAGGTATATATACACTTGCCCGGAGGTCGGACTAGTCAACTCTTTACAAAAAATTACAATTAGTTTTTAGATAAATATTAAATTGATTATTTTATATTATTGTTGTCCCGTTGACTATAAATATGTTTTTACAGCGATAATTTACGTTATGTTGTCGTTTTCTTTCTATAAAATTCAGTTTCTACATTTTTTTGCACAATGTTAATTTACATTACTCTGTTTTTATAAATTTCACATCTCTTAGTTGTATTGTCAACAATATATTCTCGCAACTAGTCGTCTTTTTTTAAATTGTCACTGTTGATTTACATTAAAAAAATATGTATAAATTAAATATTTACTTTTCTCCTTATAAAAATCACTCTTTTTGCTATCTTAGCCACTTTTGCTACCAGTGGTAATTTTTCTTTTTACGATTAACTCTTTGACGCTTGCTTTAAATTGAATTATATATGCTATTATTCACTGTTAAACTTTTTGTTATTAATTTGAACTTTAACACTTATATTCACTGTTAAGACATTTTTGTAACTGTTGGGGTTTAGTTCACTAGGCTTTTAATTTGATCTTTAACACTTATATATATATATATATATATATATATATATATATATATATATATATATATATATATATATATATATATATATATATATATATATATATATATATATATTTCTCATTATGTCGAGGGGTTCTGGACGTATCTATGTCCATTGCTGATTTTCTTTCTTGTATTCGGACATGCTGACGACGCTGATAGATGTATCAGGAACGATGATTGAGTCATCCCACAACATATCCTTAACTTCCTTTGGAGAGTACGGCCCCCTCAAACGTCCATTTGCATTTCCCTCTGCGTATACCGCTAGGGAATATGCAGACCGATGTTCCGTACACCTTGAAGGACAGCTCTTCTCCGTCAAAGAAGAAGTCTTGTTCAAGGACTTCCTTTTTTTCGGTAAGTGGGACTCCTTGGTACACTGTGAACGTAGTTTTCTCTTCTTGCTTCTTAGTTTACCCTTTTTTCACGATTTTTTCTTCTTCCACTTCTTCCTCCGTCGTTGGAGCGTCTAGCTCTACTTCTTGTATGTTATTATTTTTCTTCTTTCCTCTTTGATTCCTTTTCTTTGAGTTTAACTTGGGTTTTTTTTCTGGGGTGGTTTCTTCGTCTGCGGACTCTTCTTTTTCCGTTTGGGCTTGTTCTTCTTTTGGGGTTTTTTCTTCCACGTGGGGACTTTCGGTGAGCTGAATCTTCAGGACGTCTTGTTAGTCCCGTTCTTCAGTAGGAGGGGATTTACCAGGTTAGCCAAATGGGCAAAAATGACCATGGCCATTATGTACCTGCCCTCGCTTGGCATCACCAGCTTCGACACCATGATTCCATGTTTATGCTGCGTAGCCGTTGCTTCTGCGAACGACTTTGCCTTTGCCTCCTTTTCCATTTTGGATTGTTCCCTATTTGCCCGAATCGCTTCCTTGCGGATGGGTCATTTCATAGCTAGTGCCCTGTGCTCCATTGGACATATAAAGTGAGGCATATAGTAGAAGAGGGTTTTAGTAAGAGAAATAGTGGGGAAATAAAGGAAAATAATAGGAAAGTGAAAATGAAAAGAAGTATGAAAGACAGATCCCTGGTGAAAGGGTATCACTGGCTTTCTTTGCGTTTTGGGTTTGTTTGCTTTTTACAATATATAAATATATTCTCAGGTAATGCGCTGAGAATTCAAGCCTTTGTAGTAGTAGGTGTTTTTATTCCCTACGTGGCTTGTTGAAGATTTTCATCTTTTTTTCTGGGTATTTTACACCCAGATTTTGGTTTTTGTTTATGTTGCTTGTTGTTGTTTTTGGCGTTATTTCGCAAAAAAATTTGGGGAAAGTATTTAATAGAAACTAATATTAGCAAATGCTAATTTAGTGGCTAATTTCGCTTGGCTTTGTTCTTGCTTTGTGTTGTGAATTGGGTTTTTTTACTTTAAGTGTACCTTGGGTCGACGTCAATGTCAATCGGTAGTCTGCTGCTTTTAAACGATATTGGTCGTCTTATGTTGTGTAAGTTGTCAAAGTCAATGTGCTTGAGCACAAACTCGAGAGGGAGGTGCCGGTGCACCTTGTCCCAGATTTTGGCTGCTCTGAGGTGAAGCTCAACGTTTATGGGGGTCATCCCCAGTTCACCATGGAGTTCACTCTGCCTTCTCCCTTCTCTCCTTCGGGTTCCCATAATGATATATACTGCCTTATTCTGGACCCTTTGCAGTTTAAGGACTTGGGTCTTGAAAACTACGTTTATAGGGACCGGGGGGTACAGGAGTTTTGAGCGAATGCACGCATTGTAGATTTTAAGTTTGTTGGAGGTGCTCAGGTTTACGAATTTGAAAAATTCACCCAAGTCTCTCCGTGCATTCAGTGTAGTTTTCGCTACATGATTCCTATACCCACCAGTCGTAATATGTAGTCCCAGAACCGTGCCCTCCGTGCGGTATGGGATGCGTGCACCCCCCACACGGATGTCTGCCAGTGTCCTTCGGAATAATGGAATTACACGGAACTTTTGGGCATTGGTGGATATCTTCCATCTTCTCTCGAAAGAGTTGATGTTTTCGATTTCCACTGCCGTACTCTGTGCCATGAAATTCGCATTCCGATAAGGCCCCGTACATATCATTGTTATGTCGTCCGCAAATTGGACGTACAAGGAACCTTCAGTCAGAGGCTGGGGAAGGTCAATGGTGCAAATGTTATAGAGCAGGGGACTGATGCACCCGCCTTGCGGCACCCCCGCCTCGAGTTCGAACTCAGGGCCACTATAACCTTTAATACTCAAAAACGCCCTCCTCTCCATTACGTAGTCACAAAGGATCCTTTCAAGTATGGGATTGAGGCCCAGTTGTAAGATCTTGTATTGTAGGCCTCTCCTCCATACTTTGTCAAAGGGCTTTTTGACATCGCGTAGCACCAGATTTGCGTGGTGTTTTTCTGATTTTACTTTTACCAACTTCTCGGTAATTACGGCTAGCGCCGTGGCTGTTCCTCGCTTCACTCGGAAGCCATGCTGTTGATTATTATGAGAATTGTTATTCTCGAGGAACGTATTTACCCTATTGGCCAATATCTTCTCCAAGACTTTCCATGAAATTTCTAAGAGAGATATAGGCCTGAAGTTAGCTGGACTGTCCGGTGGTTTACCGGCTTTTGGAATGAATATCATTTTCGCTACCTTCCAGCGGTCAGGGAAGTAACCCACATTCAGGCACGGGTTCATGATATTCATGAGCCCCAATAAGATGTTGGGCGGGGCTCGAATAAAATTCTCCTTCGTCAGTCCTGTATGCCCCGGTGCTCGCTGTCGAAAGTACTTTAAGGTTATTGAGAGCTCCTCGGCAGTAATTCTACCGCCGAGTCCTTCCATTTCCCTATCCTGTGATACGCAATGGTGAGGGTGGGTTCTGTGTATTTGATCCTTCAGGTCATTAATGATTCTGTCTTCGAAGTCCAAATCGAAGTCATCATTCTCTTCCGGGGATATCTTAAATATAGATGCCCAAAAGAGTCTGAATTCCTCTTCGATTCTTTCCACGTCCGAAATTTCAGTGTCATCCCATCTAAGCTTAATAGTCTTTGGTGGTTGTCCGCCTTTTAGTCGTTTAACAGTCTGCCAGAATGTACGTGAGTCAGTTTCTATGTTTAGTCTGTCAATTAAATTATTCCAGAGTACATTCTGTTGGTCCCTTATAAGAGTCATTAGTTCGTCACGAATGAGTCGTGTTTGTCGGTGTGTGTTGATGTTGGGGCCAGTGAGGTTTACTTCATTGATCCGTTCCCTATACTCCCTCGCGAGGGATTTCATTCTAGGGGTCCATGAGGGGGCAGGGAGAGTTTTATATTCAACACGGGGGACGGCTTCCTTGTCGGCTTTTAATAAATTTTCATTCATTTTATCCAACTCCTCGACAATTTCTTCTAGGAAGGCAATAATTAAGGGTTCAGGGTTATAACTTTCGAGGAGTTGTTTATACTTATCCCAGTTGGCTTGAGCGTAGCTCTTTCGCTCTGGGATAGGGATTTGAATGGGGGAGGTTGAAACTTTAATAAGGATAGCCTGGTGGTCGCTGGGAATAGGGGGCCCCGGCTCAATGAAGTAATTATATGGGAACATATTGCGGGTTAGTACAATGTCTGGTTTGGTGGCTGACCTGTGTGTGATGAATGTGGGGAAGTCTGGTCCAATTTTAGTCATAATATGTCTATCGATAAGTGTCTCGAGATTCCTGCCTGCTGGGTTGGTCGACGTATAACCGAAGGCAGCGCTTCTTGCATTGAGGTCACCGGCAAAGAGAACGGTTCTGCCGTGACCACATAACTGCAAGAAGTTGGGAAGGGGCAAATACCCTCTCCTTGGGGGTTGGTACCCCGTTGCCAGGACCAGGGGTCCCACTGCCGTACGGACCTCCACAGCGAGGTAAGATTCGTCGAGTCCACTTATTGATTTGAAGTCAAGACCTCTTTTCACAGCTATAGCGCATCCGTCAAAACGTTCTCCGCTGTGATTTTTGGTCAAGACTTCGTAGGGAAAACTTTTAGTGTGTTTGTGTTATTTATTCCATGTTCGGAAATAAATATAACGTCTGGGTCGCATTGTCTCAATACATTTCCGTACACTGTCTGTTTATTTGTCCATCCGTCAGAGTTAAAGTGTAATATTTTTAGAGTCGTCATTGTATAGTTCACTTAAGGGTTCTTGAGTGTGATATGATGTTTTTTAGGACTTATTCTCTTACGAGCTTAGGTCCTTGTGGAGTGTTAGGTGGCGTGATAGTTTTACCTGTACGTTTCTTTCTGAATTCGCCGTCAGTAAGGGTGACAAAGGTATCCGGAGTCAGTTTGATCAAGCCTTGGAGTAAAGCCTCCTCGACCTGCTTTTCACTGTACTCGTCCGAGGCAAATTCCCATTTGTATCTTCCGGCTATTATACCTTCTGATACATCAAGAGCATCCATCTCCTTAGGAAAAGGGGACCTTTCGGCAGCGAATACCTTCAAGTTAATTTTTCTCGAATGGCATGCGTGCCTAGATTCCCTCTTGCAAGAAGAGGACGATCTCGGGCGTCTCTGGGGCTGCGAGGTTTTCCGTGAGCGGGGCGAACGTGCCCCCCCCCCTCGGCTCTTGCAGCTCCAGTCTCCGTAGCCTCATTGTCAACCTGTGTGGGTGTGTGTGCGCGGGTGGTTTTGTTCTGGTGAGTTTGCGTTGTTTGTTGTTATTCCGTGCGTGCTTTTGCAGCCTGGATCCTGGGGTCCCTGGAGGAGGCTGGGGTTGTGGCACTGCTGGGAGTTGGGAGCTTCTGACAACTAGTCTCGCACTGGGGTTTGAGACTAATTTTCAGGATCTCCTCAGACCGCGGGTTCGGGGGAAACCACATTTTTTTTCATTCCATTATGAATTAGCATCTTATTAAGCTCATCCGCAAAGCACCCCAGGCAGAAGAGATTCGCAATATGAGCATAATATATGCAACACATAATTTTAGTCGAGTTTTCATTCTCGACGTGGAGAAATGTCTGGTTTCCTTTTGATTCCGCTACCGCAGCTTTTGCAACTTTGGCATAGGTTGTGTCAGCCTTTGTTTCCTCTTCCAGTTTCTTTAGGTTAGCTTTTTTTCCAAATCTGCTTTTTGATGGGGCAAGCCATGGAGAGTGTCTTATGTTCACCAGCGCAGTTGAGACACTTCATGGAGGTGCTCTTACAGCTCCTCCAAGAATGGATGTCCGACGCGCAGATAGAACACAAGATAGCATTTCCTCTGGGGCAGTGGGCTGTAGTGTGCTCCTCATACTTATAGCATTTGAAGCACATTTGGAGATCGATAAACTCCTCACGCTCGATCTGCTCGGGGCAGATTCGAACGTTGAAGAGGAGCATACCACCCTCCGTAGCCTTTACCGCCATTGCCGAATCAGTAAACACAATTTTAAAGACATGCGTATAGTCCTTGAATTTAAGGACTTCCGATACTTTAGCCCAAGAGTGATTCTTTTTGACCTCAGAATGAATTTCTTCGATGCTGTGGCCTCCGACCCAAGGATCGAGGCGGCGAAGAATGATGCTACGGTGGGTTTTGATTTGTGGAGGCGTGTGGGGTTTTAGATTAATTTTCCTTGGGATTCTGCCGCTTTTGGGAGGTGAGGACTTCGCAGTCGCTCTCCTTTTGGCAGATAGCCGAGTATCCATTATGGGTATCTATGAGTCTCACTAGGGTCACTCCTAGTTCCCCATGGGTAATTGCGAAGACCTCCCTCCCGATCTGGCTTAGGGCCATCGGAGAGGGTCCTCAGTGGTATCCGCCGAGTCTCCCTCATTTATTTTTCCATTTCCACATTAGGGTCCGGAAAAACAAATTTGTGTGAAGACTCGGTGTGCTTGGCTGTGTTCGTGTGTGTGTGTGTGTAAGAGATTTTTCACCAGTGAGAACATAGCTAGTTAAAGAGGGTAGTTTCTGTCCAAAGCAAAAATAAATATAACCCAAGCAAAAATGGCACTTTATCTTACGTGCAGGCTCTTTTCGAGAGCCTGCAGGTCCTTGGTCCACCTCAAAGGGAGTCCGATGAGGAAAACGGAGGGGGAGGATGGAAACAAGTTCACCCTCGCTACCGGCGAACTAAGCGAGTAAAATTTCACTTTTTACTGCAATACGTAATGTCACTTTCCACGTAAGCTGCGAAAGAACTCGTAAGCGAGGAATCACTTAACGCGCGAAAACACTTTTCACAATTCTTGTGCGAAATCAAACAAAAGGTTTTGCTGTATCTGTACAACGTAGAGAAGAACTAGACTGGCTCAGGCAAGCAAAGCAGTCCCCTGTGCTCCGCTCCGCAGTTGATACATTTTAAGTTCTCAACGACGCATTGTCTCCATTCGTGACCAGACTGGGCACAGTTGGAACACGTGACTTGTATTTTTTTTTGCATTCACACGTCGGGTGCTTCTCGATGGCGTAGCACCTATAGCATCAGTCCACGTGAAAGTATTCCTCCGCCTCGACTTGCTCTTGGGACACTCGAAGTTAAAAGCCTAGGAGGCTTTGCTTCTTGGCCCGGTCAGCCATCCCGATGGTCTCGAAGACGATTTTGATAATTCCGTTTCCTTTGCCGAACTTCTCTACCTTGCTGATCTTCGCCCACGTCTGCTACCTCATCAGCTCTTCCCTGATATTTTCACAGGAGTTATCCGATAAAAACGGGTCGAGCCTTCTGAGGATTATGGTCCGGTGAACGAAGATGTCCTGGGTACGGACGCTTCCAGCCCGATCTTCTGAAGCTCCTTCTTGGCCTTTTCAAATACGAGCTGCTCCACGTCCTCTATCGAGTGGAAAATGGCGGCGTATCCATTCGGGGTGTCTATTAGCCTCATAATGAGAAGATTAAGATCTCCGAACAGAAATTCTATAACGGCCGGTCTTGTAAGTTTTGTCCCTCTCCGTATAAGCTGGAGGGGAACCCGTCTGTTCTTTTTAAGGGCTGACCCCATGAGGCCCACCTTGGATAGTGGAATTCTACCCTTGTTGGGGCTCTATTTTGTTCGTGTGAAGAGAGCTTCCCACACTACAGTGTTACTGTCTGGAGATAGCGTTTCCCGTACTTGGCCTTCACTTTTCCTCCTTTGCCACGATCAGATTTGACGACTAGCGCGAGATTATATCCTCTCTCTGATCGTTCCTTCACCGCATACTTGACACAAACTTTCTACTGTAACTTAGTATTGTTGCCTTTTCTAAACTCCCCAAGCATAACGTTGGCAATGTACTAGTTGATATTTCCATCATATTCATCGTTTATCGAATAAGGCACTGTCAAAAAGGAAGGTTGATTGTATTTTTACGGCCTTTCTCATTGGAATGTTTTGATCGCAAATAGCTTGTAGCGGGTTACGGTTACGAATAGCCCGAAATAGAGCCTTTTATTTTTGAGTGCCATAGTAAGGACAAGCCCAAGATTGTTGTTTAGCGGAAAATCGAGGGATAAGGAACGCCGGTGAAAAAGAGCTGTACAGATTCCGCCCTGCGTCAAGGAGCAATGGAGTGCTCCGAGCCAATCAAGCGATCTTGGGAGCTTTTATTGAGGTGAAATAAACACGGGACGAGTCTAAGGATAGTGATCGGCATTTGAGTAAGAACTTTCTTCGGGAGAACTTTGGAAAAGATCGGGGCTTGGAAACTTACCACCCTTAGGAAAAGATCTCTAAGTAAGTTCCCCACATCCACTCAGAACCTTAAGCCCATCTATCGAAAGTGTTAATAAGTTTTGTATTGCCCAGAATGTAGTGTTCTGTATGGTGAACAGGGACTGGCGTAAACAGTCTCATTAATTTTTAATTGTATTCTTTGTTAACGTGGCTAGAGTGGCGTCAACCGTCTTGAAATAAATATTTGTCTTTCTAAAACTATTTGTTTTATCAGAAACTGTTTGGCTTTCTTTTATAGTAAAATTCATTCATTACCTAAAATATTTTGCATCCCTAATTTCTCTTCAGCCGCGGCAAATTAAACAAGTGAGCCTAATCGTTTGGGCTACCTTTCGGCATAGTTAAGCTGATCCCTAGACCAGCTGGCCTGATTAAGAGAGGGTATTCAATGATAAAAATAACAGATTAATATCTCAGAAAATGACGACTAAGCTATTTCGAAATTAAGCCTTGCATGAATTATATAGCAGGTTCTCGATGCTATTGCGTAAGGGGTAAAGGAGGATGGCCGGGCTAAGGCGGACTCTTTACTTTCGTGATTGAGGAATTCGCCAGTCCTACTTTTTTCATCCTTCGAGGGTTCACCGGTCATAGAGTCTACCTCCTTGGGAGAGGAGACCCCCCATAACCGGCGACAAGGCCTACTTCTTCGGGACTACTTAATTTGCACGCTGGAGGCTTTGAACGGATGGAGTTAAGGACAAGGTAACTTCGGGCGTATGAAGCATTCGAGACTGGCGTGTGGTGTGTTTAAGTGGGGCCTATTACTACATGGCGTCTCTCTGATTGGTGGACTGACTGACTCTCCTCTGTCTGTTTGTCTTGTTATTTCTTACGCTTTTACTCTCTTCTAACTCCTGTGACTCTGTGAGTTTAGTAGTATATATTTGTGTCCGGAGATAGCTTGGGCGTAGCCTATTATTATCAACTGGTGTTGCTTGGCTGGAGCTTCTTTCACTCGTATTAAAGGAGATAGAGATTTTGTTTCTGGTCAAAATACCAAAGGCGCGACTGAGTTTCTCAGTCCCTTACTAGCAGAAAATGACTGCTGTTAACAAAACAATGGCCGTTGCTATCGTGTTTTCAGCTCTCCACCTGCATTCCAAGCTTTGTTTGAACAGCTGACCACTTTTGTATGCTTGTGTGTATGTGTATATGTTTGCTGCCATCTCGAATTCCATCTTCTCGCCTCGAGCAAAATACGTATATTATTTAGATTCATGTTTTCTTAACTCCTCTCTATTTCTCCTATGTGGTTTTCTCTATTTTAGATGGGTTCATTATTACATGACATATTATTTTGGTAATTAATGCGTGTGCCCGATTTCGGAATTTCATAGGTCCACCGGGCGCTTGCTTATTTGTGAGGTTCCTCGCTGGGCCTACCTATCTTGCAATTTGGGGTCCACAGACCTACTTTACTTTCGATTTGAGCGCTACAGGTACCTAGGCTTCGAGTTTAGTAAACTAAGTTAGTTAGTATAAAACAAACCTACTTTCAGTTATTTCTATCCATAAAATAATAATAAACATGAAAAAAGACAATAATATGCTCGAAGTTTGTTTTAAATATATTTAATTAGTATAATATTATAAAAATGACAACTGTACCTAGGAAGCAAACACATAAGTAGAAAGTAGTTGGTATACCAAATGATGAAAAGGGCAATTTTAACAATCTTTACGCAAGTTTCGCTGAATTTAATTTTTTTTTTAAACTTAAAAACGTATGATTCAGGATAGGTTAAATAAGTTATTATTAGTATTAAGACATTAAAATTCATTGATTATGTCGCTAATTTTTTTATTTAAATGAGTGTTATAACAGATTCACCAAAGCGAAACAATGAAGGATTAACCCTGTTCAAGTGAATAATTCATTTTTAGCATTTAAAAGGAAATCGAAATCGTGGCGGGCCGGATTGAACATGCTGGTTGGCCAGGTCTGGCGCTCGGGCCCTATGTTTGACACCCCTGGCATAGAAGTTTCATATTTCCTTAAACTCCCCAAGTGATAGCCGTAGAGTTGCTATGCCATATAATCAGATACAATTTAGTTATTCAGGATTACCTATATACATAATTACATGAAAAGAAATATGTTAACTAGTGTAGTTAAGACCATGTTGTATAAGGTCAATTAAAATGCCTACTCTTGACTTCACCATGGTTGAAGAGCTTTTTAAGGCATGTTTTGTCACTATCAAACTTCTTTTACGATTATCCTTTTTATTTATCCCTATCTTGTTCTGTCTACTCACCATTTGCCCATAGTTAAGCCCATAAACAAGAAAACACTCACTGGTAGTTGAAGGCTTGTATATAAGGGGAATTCTTGGTGAAAGCAAAGCTTATCATGCTTTTGAAATAATCCGTGGGGAGCATCATTAATCCACATTCGTTGTAATATTCATATTTGAAGATATTTTCTTCCATTAAATACACGTACTTCTCTTTTTTTACCTAGAGGGGAAAACGTGATAAAGAGATTTTGTTCCTATCAAGATGGATTTGTCAGAACGAAGTGACATTACAATATCAGTACAATTAACTGATGTTACGAGGAAAATGACAAATTGCGCTAATAGGCAGACGGGGCTAAAAAGATTTAATAGCATCCTTTCCCCATTGGCAAAAAAAGGAAACAACATGCAGCAAAAAAAAAGAAGCTTTTCACAATTATACGAGTTTTATTTATAATTTAATGTGGAACTTGAACCACGATAGAGATCTGCACGGGTACGGGTAAGACCGTGTCCATTGGACATATTAAGACAGAAAAAATATAGATTAGTAGGAGAAAAGTGAGAGGGTATAGTGTGAAAGGTTTTTTGACAATTATAGTAAAGATAAGTTTAGTATGAGTTTGAAAGATTTTTTGTATCTTGGTGGAAGGGTATCTCCAGCAAAAGATGGGTATAGCGTATAGAGTAGCATAGTAACTTAGTTAAGATTCCTGGTCATAGGGTATCAGTGGCATTGTATAAATGTATACTTAGGGTTTTTGATGTCAAAGTTGGTTGGCATTCAAGCCTTTGTAGTGGTTGGGTGTGAGCCCGTCACTACGGTAAGTCATAATTTAAGATTTTTTGTCGTAATTCGAATTGTTTTATTTGGGTTCGTTATGTCAATATGGGTTGGTGTCATCCTTCAGTAAGATTTTCTTCGCTTTACGGCTGACCTTAGATACTCCGCTCGCACTGTAGCGTAGTTGTATTTGATAGGTGCGTGTTTTATTCTCTCTCAAATTTAGCTCCTAGAGGGAAACCTGGTGGGGTTCTTCCCTTGCCAGATATTTTCTTTCGATACTCGGGGTCCGAGAGAACAATATGTCTGTTGAGAATTTGGATAGTCCTCGGAAAAGAACCTGTTTAACTAGATCTTCTGGTAGGTCGGCCGTGTAGTCCCATTTGTACTGTCCGGCCCTTAGGCCATCAACAATATCATCTGGGCCCGCCTCGTCCGGAAACTGGTTCCCTTCGGCAGCATATACTCTGAAGTTAATCATCCTCGAGTAGTACATGTACCTGGGTTCCGAGTTTTCGATGACGAGGACCTACTTAATGGACGTGACTGCGAGGCCTTTTGAGGGCGAGGCGTATGCTCCACCTTCTTCGGCCTTACAACCGGGGCTTCCTCCCGCTCGAAACTATTTGAGTTTTCTCTATTGTGTGTGTGTGTGTCCGTGTGTTTGTTTGGAGCATTCTGCTGGGCAGCCATAGTCTGGACTCGAGGATCCCGTTTAAGGGCATTACTTGAACTCTGAGCTTTTTGACCGCTCTTCTTTTTCTGTGGTTGGAGATTTACTCTAAGGACTTTATTTGACGGAGGGTTTGGAGGAAACCACATTTCCTTCATGCCGTTTTTTTACGAACATGGTTGTCGTAGAATTCTTTCTGCTAAGAACCCTACTGACCTGACCTCTGACACCTCTTTTATTTAGTTAGTGTCGTAGAATGTCCCTCTTTTTTGTTCTATTCTAAGAGTGCTAAGAGTGTCTAATATATTGATATTATAAGAATATCTTAATGAACTGAGCCTTTACCAAACACGTCAGGATATAAAAGAAACGCCCACTAATTCACAAAATAAACTTATATTTTATCTTTAACCATTGAATACACAACCTTTATACTTTAACTACAGCAATACTCTAAATATTATTATAAACAAGAATTAATTAAATTAGTTGACCCACAAAATTAAGTTCACGTTTTCTCTAGACAAAACAATAATATTAGAATTAGGCTTACGGACTCGTGGAGTTTAAAGGGCCTCAGAAATATTTACACTTGACGCGTGTAGATAGGCGGAATTCCACGGTCGTCTTGGCGAGGGTAGCAGCTGGGGGGTCCACACGTTCTTCCGGGGGGGGGGGGATTCTTCAAGGACGAGAATCAATACGGTGCTCTATGCAACACCCAGGTAGTCGTGGTCTCTCTGGCGAGAGTGAGTTGAACTTGGTTCTTGAATCAAGCTTACTTGGAGTGCGGTGTGATCACCGAGTAACGAGCTCGAGGAGGAGCTTTTCCTTCGTTACTAATTTCCTTATGGACGAGGACTGAACTCGGGGAGGGTCTTCTTCACGGGCGAGGATGACGGAGGGGGGTTTCTCTGGCGAGAATAAGTTACTTACAGTTTGGTGTGGCCACCGAATAACGGGCTCGAAGGGGAGCCTTTTCCTTCTTCTTCTTAATTCCTCAAAGACGAGGAATACCTCTGGTGTTTAATGTGCACCAGGATATGAGGAATCTCTCTGGCGAGAGTAAGTCGAACTTACCAAAGTTCACTTATTGTTTGGTTTGACAACCAGGGACTTAGCTCAAGGATGAGCTTTTTCTTAGTCCCTTAAGGTAGGTAGCCCTGCCTCTCTTGCAGGGTGCTTCTTGGTCTGGCGACACAAGTAAACTACCTCTCCAGTCTCGGTAGCTCGGTTGGGGATCCGAGGACTTCGTCACCTAGAGACTGACGTATACTACCAATCCAGTCTAGGTAGCCCGGTTGGGGGATCCGAGGACTTCGTCACCTGGCCTGACGTATACTACCTAGATTTTCCTCAGAGTTCCTCCTTTATACCTCGCACCCCCACTGGGGGAGTGGTAAGGGGGGGGGAGCTTGAGGACGGCCCCAGGAGAGTTCTCTTCCCAAACGGTCTTTCCCACGAAGTCAAACATCTGCTCCTCGTTAGCCATCGAGGTTGGGACAAAACCGTCTCCAATTTCTTGTTCGACGTGAAACTGGATCTCACTCTCCTGGGGGGAGATCTTTACCTTTTTGACCTTTAGGGTCTTACATGGCCCCTAGTTATGCCACCCAGTGGTCAAACTTTCGCCTCGCCGATGCCTGGGGCGGATGTCCTTGTGGTAACCACCGCCTTGGGACTGCATCACGAGTGAACGATGGGGGGGGGGTGACCTCTTTCATGGCACGGTCTGGGGCAGTGCTGCGGTCACGCGGGACCCGCCGATGCCTTCGGCCGGATGTCTTTGCGGTGACCGCCTTGGAACGGCACCAAGAGTGAACGAGGGGGGGGGGGGGGGAAGTGACCATTCCCTTACACACCTCCCACCGAAGAAAATAATGGGGGGCGGGGGATGCTCCCGGGAACTCAAAACAACTTACTCAACCTAGTCGAGCTTAGCAAAGTTGTATTTCTTTGAGCCCTCCCATACCTTAAGTTTCCTTACATATGAGCGCCCACGCGCGCGTTTACACCGGCAATGTGTCGAGCTAGACACTCGATTTACAATTTTACATGAACATAACAAAACCTTAATTCATCGATTACCCCCAAAAAAAACAACAAAACAAGCTACTTCCTTACATTTCTAAGTTTTTGAGAACTTAAATCCTACCGATAAATATTAACACGTACAACAAATGAAAGCATGGTATCACGCTCATTAGGTACTGAAATAACCCTCCATGGTTTTTCGTCTCCGCCTATAGAGCAGCTGTACATTATCGGCTCCTTTGAGGTAGCTGATCCTAAAATGGTGCTCTGTGACCATTATTCTACCGCGCCTGAGTCGGCCATTCGGGTTATCGAGTCTACCCCAGTATGTTACTAAATGGTAGCGGTATTTTAACCTACTCGACTTACCCATATTATGGTACTTGACTACATTTAAATTGAACATTAAGGCTTGAGCGGCCTGTTGCAGCGGGGCATAATTGATGGGAGCGTAGGTCCCATAGCTCTCCTTTAACCAGGTACACGGGAAGATCGTGTCTGGGTTCGATCTTTGGGGATCGAGAAAACTTTTCCCAGCGAGGTCGTTAATGGGCTTGGCGCTCACTACGACTTGGCGATTTAGCGGTAACTCCGTGGACGTTCCGTTCGGGGAGGAGACTACTAGGAGTAGGGGATACTCATCCGCGTCTACCATTTGACTAGTCTTACCTGGGTGCATAGCCATAGCACCTCTTTCCTCCTTCCTTGTCAACTCATTTGACCCACTTCTCTTAGTAGGTAGTTCCTCAGGTACACCTGCTCGTACCTCTACTCTACCTTCTTCTTCTTCCCTGATAACCCCATTTGGCTGGGTTCTCCTCGTAGGGTTTTCTTTAGGTGCTCCTGCTGGTACCTCATCCCTACTTCCTACTTCTTCCATCGTTACCCCATTTGGCTGGGTTTCCATCGATGGTCCTTTCTTAGGTCCAGGCCGGGCTACAACTTCCTCGGCCTCTATGAGATTCTCGATAGATGCTCTTTCGAGTGCGAGCAATCTTTCCTTTTCTTCTCTCTCTTCTCTTTCCGCTTGAGCACGTTCTATTTCCCTCTTCATTCTCCTTTCATCTATTTCTTTTTTAATCTTTATTCTCCTCTCTTTTGACTCTTTTTCCATCTTCATTCTCCTTTCCTCGGCTTCTTGTTCTGCTTTCGCTATTTCGTTTTCCCGTTGAGTTCTTCTTTCTTCATCTTCCAGCTTTATCTTTAGTCTTCTTTCTTCATCTTCCATTTCTATCCTTATTCTGAATTCTTGTGCTTCTCTTTTCAACAATATTATTCTTTCGCTTGTTTTACCTCCTCTCAGCATTCTTCTTTCCTCTGTTTCTATTTTCCGCTGTATTCGGGATTCTTCACTATTCCGGTTCATCCATATTTCCATTAATTCACGTTCTCTTGTATCCTCTCTTATTATATCCTCTTTTTCTCTCTCAAACTTTATTAATTCTTGTTCCTTTTCTATATCCCAAATTCTTTCTTCTTCTACACAATCTATTCTTAATTCTGCCATGACGTAGTCATGCATTTCTGTGCCTTCAAGTCCCAGACTTTGGGCTTGTTGGTAAAATCTTTTGACTGGATCCATTTCGTGTTGGTCCGTCGATTTTTCCTTTCTGTATTTTCAGATAATTATGCCGCCACTCACCAGGTAGCGCTCAGCATAACTTACCCTTAATCCCACTACTATGCTGATTGAAATATCACTCCCGACAACATATTTACCACTTGACCTGCCAATTACCTTTAGATTGTTACCACCCCTAACTCTACCAATTTTCCTCTCGTCAATTATTCTCTTATTCCTGATCTGATATTCCTTTACGTGTTGGCTCTTTCTTAATTAGACACTGCTGGGTTCTTTCTAATAACAACCTACAAAACCTGACACCACTTTAATTATTTCGTAGAATTCTTTCTGCTAAGAACCCTACTTTCCTGACACTCTGACACCTCTTTTATTTAGTTAGTGTCGTAGAATGTCCCTCCTTTTTGTTCTATTCTAAGAGTGCTAAGAGTGTCTAATATATTGATATTATAAGAATATCTTAATGAACTGAGCCTTTACTAAACACGTCAGGATATAAAAGAAACGCCCACTAATTCACAAAATAAACTTATATTTTATCTTTAACCATTGAATACACAACCTTTATACTTTAACTACAGCAATACTCTAAATATTATTATAAACAAGAATTAATTAAATTAGTTGACCCACAAAATTAAGTTCACGTTTTCTCTAGACAAAACAATAATATTAGAATTAGGCTTACGGACTCGTGGAGTTTAAAGGGCCTCAGAAATATTTACACTTGACGCGTGTAGATAGGCGGAATTCCACGGTCGTCTTGGCGAGGGTAGCAGCTGGGGGGTCCACACGTTCTTCCGGGGGGGGGGGGGATTCTTCAAGGAAGAGAATCAATACGGTGCTCTATGCAACACCCAGGTAGTCGTGGTCTCTCTGGCGAGAGTGAGTTGAACTTGGTTCTTGAATCAAGCTTACTTGGAGTGCGGTGTGATCACCGAGTAACGAGCTCGAGGAGGAGCTTTTCCTTCGTTACTAATTTCCTTATGGACGAGGACTGAACTCGGGGAGGGTCTTCTTCACGGGCGAGGATGACGGAGGGGGGTTTCTCTGGCGAGAATAAGTTACTTACAGTTTGGTGTGGCCACCGAATAACGGGCTCGAGGGGGAGCCTTTTCCTTCTTCTTCTTAATTCCTCAAAGACGAGGAATACCTCTGGTGTTTAATGTGCACCAGGATATGAGGAATCTCTCTGGCGAGAGTAAGTCGAACTTACCAAAGTTCACTTATTGTTTGGTTTGACAACCAGGGACTTAGCTCAAGGATGAGCTTTTTCTTAGTCCCTTAAGGTAGGTAGCCCTGCCTCTCTTGCAGGGTGCTTCTTGGTCTGGCGACACAAGTAAACTACCTCTCCAGTCTCGGTAGCTCGGTTGGGGATCCGAGGACTTCGTCACCTAGAGACTGACGTATACTACCAATCCAGTCTAGGTAGCCCGGTTGGGGGATCCGAGGACTTCGTCACCTGGCCTGACGTATACTACCTAGATTTTCCTCAGAGTTCCTCCTTTATACCTCGCACCCCCACTGGGGGAGTGGTAAGGGGGGGGAGCTTGAGGACGGCCCCAGGAGAGTTCTCTTCCCAAACGGTCTTTCCCACGAAGTCAAACATCTGCTCCTCGTTAGCCATCGAGGTTGGGACAAAACCGTCTCCAATTTCTTGTTCGACGTGAAACTGGATCTCACTCTCCTGGGGGGAGATCTTTACCTTTTTGACCTTTAGGGTCTTACATGGCCCCTAGTTATGCCACCCAGTGGTCAAACTTTCGCCTCGCCGATGCCTGGGGCGGATGTCCTTGTGGTAACCACCGCCTTGGGACTGCATCACGAGTGAACGATGGGGGGGGTGACCTCTTTCATGGCACGGTCTGGGGCAGTGCTGCGGTCACGCGGGACCCGCCGATGCCTTCGGCCGGATGTCTTTGCGGTGACCGCCTTGGAACGGCACCAAGAGTGAACGAGGGGGGGGGGGAAGTGACCATTCCCTTACAATGGTATTCAACTCCTTCACGAAGGTACCAGCCCAGGTTAGGTTGGCAATGTGTGCATAGTAAATGCAACACATTATTTTGGTTGAATTTTCGTTCTCGATTTGCAGTATAGTAGGTTGTGGGGCCACACTACTTTCTGCGACCGCTGCCTTGGTAACCTTGGCGTAGGTGGCGTTAACTTTCCTTTCTTCCTCTTTTTTGATCTTTTCCTTTGCTGCTTTGATTTGTTCCTTTTTGACAGGACACACCATAGCCATAGTATTATGTGGGCCACAACAAATAAGGCATTTCTGGATTGTACTGTTGCAATCACGCCAGGAATGGCATTGTTGGGCGCATACATAGCAGACTACAATGTCAGAGTTAGGGCAAGTGGAAGTAGTATGTTCGTTGTACCTGTAGTACTGGAAGCACATTTGCAGGTCAACGAATTTCCCCCGTTCAATCTGCTCGGGGCAGACACGGACGTTTAAAAGGAGGAGGCCAGTTTCTTTTGCTTTGATCGCCATAGTTGTTTCTGTGAAGACTACTTTAAATACGTGGCTGTAGCTTTTGAATTTTACCACTTCGGCTACTTTCCCCCACGAGTGATTCTGAAGAATCTCCTCCGTTATCTCGTCTGTAGAGTGTTCTCCAACCCAGGGGTCGAGGTGGCGGCAGATAATGCTTCTATGGGAGCGTATTTGTGATGGTGGTGTTTGTGGCTTGAGGCTGATTTTAAGTAGGGTTTCCATGGCACGCGGAGAAGTGAGGACTTCAGTGTCCACCTCCCTTTAACAGATAGCCGAGTATCCATTGGGGATGTCGTTTAGGCGTACGATAGCAATATTTAGCTCAGCGTAAATCTTTTCGAAAACCCTAAACCCGTCTGGTTAGGGCCGGTCAGATAAGGTTCTCAAGGCTATGCGCCTGGTCTCCTTCATATCACCAAAGGGTGTAATTAGGAAAAGAATCGACTTTACCGCACAACGAGTATGTAAGAGAGCAATCCAAGTAACAAGCGCAGTTAAGACCGTGTCCCAGCGGGTCCGCGTCATGTTGGAAAAAGAGAGCCACCGCTAAATCAGCCGCGCCTTCGCGCAAGCTCGCCTGATTGGTTGGAGGCTTAAGTCCCAATCACCGGCCAATCTGCGTCTGCTCCGCTCTATCCAGAAGGTTATGCAAGCGGATGAGTCACAGGATTGCCACTTTCATAATACCAAATATAATTAGATAAGGTTCAGAAAAAAACTAAAAAATAAAAAAAAAATATTAAAAAGACCAACCTTTTTATTAAAATTGGTTAACAACTAAATTGAGCTAATGCTTCATCTAAATTCCTTCTTCAATTTCTTCATTCTCTTCTAAGTTTTGAGAAGAAAATTTTATTGTTTTTCCAAGACTCTCTGAGATGGATAATAAATGTATGGCAATCCTTTCCAACTCTCTTCAGCCCAGCCCGAATTGATAAAATTGCAACTAGAAGTTCATGTCCCATTTTATTTCTTTGCTTACATTTTAAAATGTTTATTATACTAAACTCTTTCAACTTCAACATTTTAGTGTGGTATGGTAAGAATCTTTCTGGCAAAGACTGCCAATTCTTTGAAAGGATTAAATCCATCAGCATCTACATGCAATTTAACTTCTGCCCAAAATCTTTGGGTGTCTTTAACATTGCCCCATTGAGCAAGAGTTAAAGTTTTCCATTGGCATTCGTTATTTGGCTTATATCATTTGGATCTATGTGGAACATTTCAAGCAATTCTGTTATAGGTTCTTTTGATGCAGTCAAGGCATTTGAAACTGGAAAAGCAGACATTTTTTTCAACATTTTCAGGAACTCTGCCTAATTTCTTTGACAAGCTTGATAGCAAACATTCTGCATCTACTTTTAATAACATTGGTTTCTTCCTCATTAAGATTAAATTCTCTTAATTCTTTTTTAGCTTCATAGCCTAAATATTAATTTAGATCTAGATTTTCATCAATGTTGCAAGTAAAAGGATAAAGTTGATTTGTAGGAATTAATATTTGCTTTAAAAGACTTTTTATAAGGAAAACAAGTCTTTTACTAACTTACTTGGATCAGCAGTATTTGATTCAAAACTGAGATTAACTCTGTTTAACTTAATTCAATATATTTTTCAAATATAAAAATATACCAAATTCTTTTCATTAGCATAAGCATTATACAACATCTCTGCCTTGTAACATCTTTCTACATTTCGAGCAATTTCAAAATGGCATTTTAGTTCAGCCCACTGATCACAGATTCGATTTACAGCAGATGCAATTGATAACCATCGGGTGTTGCATGCATCAACTATTTTTAAAGGACTGTGGCTATCATTAATCAAACTATAAAGTTTTTTTATAAGCTAGTTGTGTTGAATGCGATCTTGAAAACTAAGTATAAGTGTCACTAACTATAAAATCTAAATGCCGAAGATGTGTGTATCGCACAGCTTTTGATGCAGCTAATTGTAGAGAATGCTACATACATCTTATAAGTATTAAAGAAGGTTGCTCTAGTTTCAGTTTGGCATGCAAACCATTGTTCACACCAGTCATGACACTTGCATTGTCTGTTCCTATTCCAATTAATTTCTTGATATCTAAATTGTACTTTTCTAAAGTAGATTTTACAACACTTACTAGTGCTTCCGCTGAGCACTCTTCAATTGGAGCTAATGCAAGAAATGTTGACACTATTTTCTTTTGCGACATGTTAAAATAAATTATGACTATATCTAAATACTTTCTAATGCTGATATGTCTGTAGATTCATCTATGAGAATACTCTAATCGGCTTCATCAATATCAGCATTCAATTCATTTATAAAATGAGGATATAGGACGTTTTATTATAGAGGTACACTTTGTCCGATGAAGCTTCATGTCTCTAGCAATCTTACTATCTGAAAATGCCTTTTTACAGACATTAGTCAAGTGATTACAAGTGTTAATAGAGCAATGTTCAGCAATGAATAAAGCATACCTCACTTCTGCCAAAGGAGTATTGTGGCAGGTGTTAGTTTTCTTAGGAAAATCTAACTTTGCATACGATGAGAGAGAGCCATGAGATAAATGTTTCTTTGTATTAGCATGCTGCTCGATATCTGAATATATTTCACGAAATGAGTCTACAAAATTTGCAATATGCTTTAGTCACATCATTTGGCAGTTCTGACAATCAGTATTTACAAAAAGTCGCATTCTTTTCTAAATTTTTGGTTGAAACTTGATTGTTTTGGCATTGTTGTATGGGATGTATAAATTTTATCTATCAATAATAATGCAGAGGCAAGTTTTTCACAGATTGTTTTGAAGCACTTTCCACTAATATGGCGCAACTGTGTGATTACTAAACTTTTCCTTACGTTGGTAAATCGTGGCAGTCACGAAATTTAGGTATTCAATTAATAATTTAAAAAAAATGAAATTAAAATATAAAAAATAGTAGATTAAGACTAAATGAATAAGAATATAAACTAAATAAAAAACATAAACTAAACTTTAAAAAAATAAAGTAAATTACTTCAAAATAAACCAGATCTGATTTTTAAAAGACCAAAACGGCAACACTGATGAAGCAGCAAGACAAGGCACTACAGCGCAAAGCTGGTGCTGAAATCAGCTGAAATGACTTATGATTGGAAGTTGCCAACTAATAATTTTTTTACTAAATATAATTTAGGTATGTATAGGCTACATAATTATAATGAAAATTTATAGCTAAAAAATCAGTTACATTTTATTTAACATCATAAAATATTGAAACTTTCTAAAATACCATTCAAAAAATGGCTGAAAAAAAACAATCTTACACAATTTTCTGAAAAAAAATCTCTCTATCCCTTTTACATCCAGAGATGCATATGGCAGCACTAATGGGTAGCATTACAATGTATGAACGGAACCGCGGAACTTATCCATTTCTCATACAGCGATACTGACTTAATTTCAATAATTACCATAATACCAATAAGGACAATTGATAATCATAATGATTTTGAAGAAATGACATTGGTGGGGGAACTTTGATTTTTGATTCGTCTTACGTTTATGGTTTTGCAAATGAGATCGAATAAGAGGCCGAACACCGCAATTTACTATTGCATATTTTTTGCTGCATGGGTCTGAGGGTTATCAGTTATAGTTGGTTATGCCGTATAATTATATCTGACTCCAATTGCATGTTCGAGATACCCTCACTGGTTATCCACTTATGGGCTGGCCAAATAGAAAAATAGCGGTTTTTGTAGGTTTATTTTTGGTCTTATGGTCAGCCCAGCCTCTGGCAAGTAAAATTCAGTGTTTAGTCCTTTAGGTGCGAAGGATAAAAGAAAAGTGTAGGGAGAAGTATAAGGAAGTAGTATGGTTGCAATTGAATGCTAAGTTGCATGGAGGTCATGCTAATCTGTCATTTTAGTTATGTTATAGTATTGAAGTTGATAGTTTAAGTAGTAATTGCCTGAGTATCAGGTTTATCCTTCAATGTTGTTTTATGATATGTATTTTGATTCTTTGTATTGTTGTGAGGCGTTCAAACCGTTGTTGTTAATGTTGTTTTTATCATTGGTAAGGGTTTTCTCCTTTCTATTTTATTTGTTTTTATATAATTAGTTTTTCTGCGTTTGATGTAAAACTATATTTGTTTATTTACTCTCTCTTTGCTTTCCAAATTATCTCGTGAATAATTCTTCCTCTTCTTGATCGATCCTTGATGTGTAAGTAGGGAAGAGTCTATGCGTCCCTCCTCCTCCTCTCTCTGGCTGATAAAGTCCATGATTTCATCCCCAATTTCTCGTTGCGTGTTTTGAATCAGTTTCTTGGCTCTTTTCTCTATAATCTTGTTGAGTAGGTCCATCTTCGCTTCCTGATGTAGATTTTGTGTTTGTGATTACTGAAACTGCTTTTTGTATACGCTGCAGTTCAGTAATATTACTATTTGAATTGGTGTACATGGGGATCACTGGATATACCATTGCTGATTGAATTATCACTTGGTAGATTTTATTTTTATTTTTCTGATTAAGGGACCTGAGCCTGTAAAATATCTTCAGTCCCTTTCTTCCTTTTCTCACTCTTTCTTTCACGTGCTTGAAGTATCCTGTCTTTGTAATTGTTAGTCCTAGAACTTTAGTTTCGTTTGTGTATTCGTATATGTCTCCTTGGATTAGAATGTGACTGAGTCTCCTCCTGTAAATTGGCACGATCTTAAATTTGTTCCTGTTAGTACTATTCTTCCATTGTTTCTTGTAAACGTTGATTCTTCTTATTTCTTCTGTCGTTAGTCTTGCCTGCATGTCCGGGTTCCTGTAGAAGCAGACGACGATTTGTGTGACGTCATCTGTGAAATGTATATTGAGACATCCATGCGTAAATGATGGAGGAATGTCCGAAGTATACACCCAGTATAATGTCGGACTTAGACACCCTCCTTGCGGAAGGCCAGCCTCCATCTTAAATTTATCTCCGTGGTGGTTCTTCATTTCGATATATGCGTGTCGCTCCGTAACGTAGTTACAGATTAGTCTTTCTAGCTTGCTGTTTATGTGTAACTGCAATATTTTATATTGCATTTATTTTATCCATACTTTGTCGAATGCTTTTGAAACGTCCCTGCAGACGCTATCAACGCTAGCCTTTTCCTTTTTAGCTTTGGCTATTTTTTCAGTAATGACCGCGAGGGCCATTTCCGTGCTCCTTTTCTTCCTAAATCAGAATTGAATTTTTTTCAAAAGGTTATTCTCTTCCAGGTGTTCACTTAACCGATGTTTTTTATTATTTTCTCAAACACCTTCCCGATGAAGTAGAGTAGAGATATTGGTTTATAATTATCTACTCTTGTTGTAGACTTACCCGCTTTGGGGATAAAGATCCTTTTCGCTACCTTTAATTCTTTCGGGAAGTAGCTGGTGTTAAGGCAGGCGTTGAATACAGATAAGATGCCCTGCAGCATTTTTTCAGGCATTTCTTCATAGGGCTTTTTAGTGAGTTCCGATCTTCCTGGTGCCTTCTGTTTGAATAGTGAAATTGTGTTTTTGAGCTCTTTCACGGTAATTTTTGCGTCGTTACCGTCGAAGATGTCTCTTATTGCGTCAACAGTTGGATATGGAACTATTCTGTCAGTTTCCTCATTGAGTTCTCTTACGATATTACGTTCAAAGTCGATGCAGAATTCCTCGTTGTCTTCTTCACTTATGTTAAAGATGTTCCTGCAGTAGTCCCTAAATATCTGTCCTATAGTGTGCTCGCCCTCTATGGTGCTGCCATGGTTGTCTTTCAGCGTCATTTTTCTAGCTCCTGCTTTGCCTTTCATAAGGTTGACTTTCTTTCAAATTTCTCTTACGGGTGTATCTTTGTCAATATTCTGGATTGTTTTATTCGAGTGTTCCTTCTGTTCTATTATTTCTGTGTTATGTTGTTTTTTTATCCTCTCATTTCGTGGTGTAGCTTCCTCGTTGGTCCGTTTCTTCTTATTTCTTTTGATATTTCCCTTAGTCGTCGGTGCTTCTGTACCATTTATGGAGTCCAAGTAAATGTTTTGATTGTCGAATATCGGCTTCTTGGTATGGCTATTTCGTCAGCTATCTGCATAGAGTTTCTTATATTTTCCAATTCTGCATCTATTTCTTCTAACATTGCTCTTTCTAGTTGTTTGAGTTGGTTTAAATCTAGTTCCCTCCTATATCTTTCCCCATTTGCTCTGTGGAATGCTTTCATTACCTTTACTGGGATTTGTATGGGTTTTTGGTTGAGGGTGAGCAGAGTTGTTATGCGGTCTGGACATGGTATATATTCTGGCCTCATATAATAGTTATATGGGAGATGGTTATTGCCCAGACAGATATCAGGCTCTGTGGCTGTGGTTCCAGTCACAAAGGTTGGGTACTCGGGGCCTAGTCTGTAGCAGATTCCTCTTGTGAGCAGCGCTTCGAGGTTTCTTCCAATTCCGTCTTTTCTTCGATATCCGCTCGCTTGGCAGTGAGCGTTAGTCACCCATAAATAGCACCGGGATTCAGTTATTGAATATCTTGATAAAGTTATTAATAGGCGGTTGATATCCTGTTGCGATTATGATGTTCGTCAATTCCATCCTTACTTTAATTGAAATGTATGACTCGTCTAGTTCATCACGAGTTCTAAAGTCGATGCCTTTCTTAGGCTAGGTTAGGTTAAGTTAGGTTAGGTTGGTTAGGTCGTGTGCTTGTCCTATTGGGTTTACTGCTATGACGTAATAATTCTATATTTTTATTTCGTCATTTTATAGTTTGACTCCGTGCGATGAAATTAAAATTATATCTAGATCCAATTTTCTAAACATGTTTCTGTATATTTGCCTTTTATTTCGCCATCCGTTTACGTTCAACTGTAGTATGCTTAGGTTTGCCCCGCTAACTCGAAGTTTATTTCGTCTGTCTCGCTCTCATCCGATTCCGTGGCGCTCTCTTCTACCTGAGCATTCCCTTTATCTATTTATGCCGCTTGCATATTCAAAATAGCTGAGGAGTTAACTTCGTGTGGAACGATTATCGGTTCAAATCCGTTGGCCTTCAGTAATGCATTCAATGTCTTCTCATATGTTCCTGGCTGCAGAGCGTTTTGTACGTGTGCGTGGATCAAACATGTGTAAATTTTACAAACATTCCTCCCGAAATTTTTAGGCAGTGTCGTCGCTGTTCTTCCTTGCGCCTTAGCTGTTGCAGCGCAAGAGGTGTTGTTTCTCATGGCGTTCTTCTCTTGCAGTTTATTCTCCTTTTTTCGAATCACCGCCTTTCTTTTCGGGCATTGCATGGCCATTGTGCGTTGGTTTCCTCCGCAGTTTACACACTTCTTTGTCCTATTGTTACATTTTCTGAAGTAATGACCCTCCAACGCGCACTCAGAGCACATAACTACTCCTTTTTGGGGGCAATTGGCCGAATTATGGTCTTCCATGGCATAGCAATTGGAGCACATCTCTATATTTACAAATGAGTCCCTTTGTATGTTATCCGTGGAGGATCAGCATGCTAAGGGGCAAGAGTCCCTTCTCTTGGGCTTTAGTTGCCATCTCAGTGGTTTCGCAAATAACTTTAAAAACATGAGTGTGATCTTTAAATTTGTCCATTAGTTTGTCCATTAGTTCTTATTTGACTCCATCGCACGAGTGGGTGCCCACCCATGATTCCACTTTTCAGCATACAAAACTCTTATTACCTGTAATTTGTGGCGGTGTCCTGGCTTCGAGGTCAAGTTTCTTTAGGGTTATGCTACTAGCTGTCGATAGTAGCTGTTCAACATCCTTTCCTTTAGGGGAAATGATGATAAATCCATTTGGAACTTCAATACATTTGATCAGCGGGATCGAGAGGTCTGCGAAGATAGTTTGCACAACTTGCTGCAGGGTCCTTTTTTTTGCCGTTCGGAGCGAGTCGTAAGGGCAATCTCTTAAATTCCTGGGGTTGGTCCATCCTTTCGACTAGTGTGCTGTATCTTTCACGAGCCATTTAATCTTATTGAAAGATTCGGGGCGTGTCTCCGTTTTTCCAATCCGATCGCTGGGCGGAGCCTATTTGGTTAGAAGGTATGTGGATAATCTAGTGTGGACGCGTGTACTCTGAGAGGGGGTTTGTATTTGGAAATCTGACAAATATTTGCTCGAGCCGACATTCGTAGCCAATAAAATTCCGTCTTTCGCGGATCCATGTCAAAAGATCATAAGCCAGATTTCCTCTATCACATTTATTACTTGTCAAAATAGCTGTTTCAATTCTCTCCTCTATCACAGCGCGGACAAAACAGTCGCCTCGCACCTGTTTGCTAATGTGTGAATGTTTGTGGGTTTACCGTGGGAGCACAAAGATTTAATTACCTAGCGGTTTTGCGTTACAGGTATACAATTTGTTTTGCATTAAGACATTAGTTATAATTAACCAGCAGTTTTGCATTATTGACAAGAATACAGTTTTCTTTGCATTAATACATTAATTATTAACAAATGGCATATTATTTAGTATTTGGTTTTTCTGCCCATTTAAAGATTTAATAGGGCCAACGGAGTGCTCAATTTGTGAGGTTTCTTGTTGGCTCTACTCCACCTTGTAATTGGGCACTACAACATATTAGCTACTTTACAGTGCGTACTTGAAATATATAAAGTAGGCTAGCCTAGTCCTTATTTGTCTCTTATTTGTCGTCTTTTTTTACAGGCCAATTAATTCGGAAAAGGCTGTATTAAAAAAATGGTAACTATTTAGTTGATTGCATTTATTTTGGTGCTGTCTTAGCGTTATTCCTACCTTTGCATGTTTCTGTTTTTGTATGATTCCTACCTAATCATATTCCACATCTGGTAGCCCTGCACAAAGCGAATTTGTCATAGAAACTGGAGATCAGCTTGTAGTCTAGAAGTCTTTGCTCCTATTTTTGAGTAATATAAACAAACCCTAACAAGTTGTATCTACGAGAAAAGGATGATTGCCAAAAATGAGACGGACCTGTTATCTTAACTACTAAGAAATTACGAGGAAAGAAAATACCAGTTTGGAGATGTAAGAGAAAGGGTTGTCAGGCTGTTCTCTCCTATAGAGGCGGCAGTAATTTATATTCGAATACTGATCTAAATGGAAAATTGTATTGCAACATGAGCCTTTGTCCAATTGTTGAAAACTTATTTTTTGTTGTTATTGAGTTGCCATTATCACAACTTTCTGCTACTGTTGTTGACTGGTTCAATTACTGCCGGGAGGTTTGTTCGAGTGTAGTGTATGGTATTTGTAGAGGCAAAGTGGTGGAAACAGAAGAAAATCCAGTTCAAATAGTTGCAGCAAGTTTTGCCGGATGTAACAAATGCAACAGAGGACGAGTTTTAGGAGGCGGACAAAGTAGAAGATAAACTAGATCCCGAAAATGTGGTTAACAATCGGAATCATGGGCAGCGTATTGATGAACCTTGGTTGTTTGGTTTATGCAAAAAAGATGATGTGCGCTATTTCTACATTCAAAAGAAGGATACCACTACTTTATTACCTATCAATGAAAGAAAAGTAACCAAGGTATCGCGGATACACTCAGACTAATGTCCTGAATATCGCAGGCTTTCACGACTGGCATATGATCACCAAACTGTAAACCACCAAGAAAATTATGTGGATCCAAATAACTCGGCTCATACTCAAGAAATATAAGGATCTTGGCTAGAAATTAAAATTAAGATACTGTAGAAAAAAACGAGGAGTACTAAACCATCACCTGCAGAGTCAATTGGATGAAGTTTGTGGGAGATTTTCAAAGGGGAAAGATGCCGACTTATTTCTTGGAATGCTGACGGACATTCCTAAAGTTTTCCATAAGATTTCGATTTTTTCATTTATCATTTTTCTTTTTAACATGTTTCTAAACAAATACAATATTTATACTCTTAATTAAAGTAATTAAGAGTAACCTTCGTCTTTTTTGCAACTTTAGTTGAGGTCAGAATCAAAGTTGCGCGTATGAAGAGGTAGGAATCACGTTAAAATAGAAAGTTGAGAGGTGGAAATCACGCTAAAATAGAAAGTTGAGAGATGGGAATCACGCTAAAATAGAAAGTTGAGAGGTGGGAATCACGCTAAAATAGAAATTTGAGAGTGGGAATCACGCTAAAATAGAAAGTTGAGAGATGGGAATCACGCTAAAATAGAAAGTTGAGAGATGGGAATCACTCTAAAATAGAAAGTTGAGAGGTGGGAATCACTCTAAAATAGAAAGTTGAGAGGTGGGAATCACGCTAAAATATAAAGTTGAGAGATAAGAATCACGCTAAAATAGAAAGTTGAGAAGTGGGAATCTCGCTAAAAGAGAAAGTTGAGAGATGGGAATCACGATAAAATAGAAAGTTGAGAGTGGGAATCACGCTAAAATAGAAAGTTGAGAGATGGGAATCACGCTAAAATAGAAAGTTGAGAGATGGGAATCACTCTAAAATAGAAAGTTGAGAGGTGGGAGTCACGCTAAAATAGAAAGTTGAGAGATGGGAATCACGCTAAAATAGAAAGTTGAGAGATGGGAATCACGCTAAAATAGAAATTTGAGAGGTGGGAGTCACGCTAAAATAGAAAGTTGAGAGATGAGAATAACTCTAAAATAGAAAGTTGAGAGAACGGAATCACGCTAAAATAGAAGGTTGAGAGGTGGGAATCACGCTAAAAGAGAAAGTTGAGAGATGGGAATCACTCTAAAATAGAAATTTGAGAGGTTGGAATCACGCTAAAATAGAAAGTTGAGAGATGGGAATCACGCTAAAATATAAAGTTGAGAGGTGGGAATCACGCGAAAGCGTGATTCCAAAATACTACTCCTTAATCCATAGTTAAAAAAAAACTTGCCTTTTTTAGTCCGGTGGAGATTTCTAGTGGCAAATTTTCATCCCGCTTAGTGACAATTTTATTCCACAATTCTGCATAAGGTGTAGAAGTGGCCCGCTATTGAATGCGATCAAGATTAAAATTGATAATAAATGAAGTAAATTAAATTATAATAAAAATCAGAACATTAAATTCCAATGTGGCCTAGAAAAGAACTTTAAGCTTGATTTTAATATATTCATAACTACAGATTTTAATGCATATGAATTATGCATATTACAAATTGTTTAGTGTTTGACAACGTTTACCCTTTATCAAATTTACATTCCTTTACCTATTTATGACCCGAGGCCATATTAAGAGTTCCTTCGACTCTATTTCCTCGCATCAACCTTTATTTAATTTATCATCCGGATGTTGGATATTTGATCTCGTCCAAATTCTCCCGGTCTCAAACCCGCAGTTCGTCCTCCCCGGGCCCCATTATCTGCAGGAGGATCTGCGGCTATAACTCTTCCACACTTTTTTTTTTTTACTTTCGTTGCAGATTTCTCCTTACAAACTTTGGGGGTGATACGCCCTTGTTGACATTACTCTAGAATTGGAGGGAAAGATCGCGTCTTAATTTTGAATCAATTCAGAGATATGTAAAATATGGCGAATAGTTTCCTGGAAATATTTAACGGGCATAAAAGACCACCTAAATCTAGTACATTAACGCGCCTTCAACTTCCCAGGCTGTCAACTTTGACTTCAACTCAGAAAACTACCAGGAAATACTCAAATAATTAAGCGACTATGCCAATCCACCTCAACGCCGCAATAGGGTGTCCCGTGTAATCTGTTACACTCGCTACATGGAGCAGGAGCACGCCCTTCTGGCCCCAGCGTCCAAGGCAGTTCCATACTAGATTGAGACTACCAAGGCTTTACTCATCTCTAGATATTTTTTGTAATCCTTTTTTTCGCCTTTTTAGTCGCCCCTTTCTCACCTATCTCTCTTGGCCGGCTGCTAATTTTCAGGCTAATCGCCGACCGGCTTTCGACCATTCATCCCTTGTCGGGGCCAAGAGGGGGGAAGCGTCATCCCCCTCTCTATTGGCTCTGGTGTTGGGGGGAGGGTATTTAACATGCCTGCTTTCTTCCCTCTGCCCTTTTCGCCGTCTACAACCCTATTTATATTAATTAGCAAGCTCATTCCACCCTTCCCCCACCTCTCTCCTCCTTTTATTCCTTCTCTCACTAACTAAATTAATGTCTCTTTATATAGGAGAAACTAATAGGCGCGTAAAATAGCCAAATCGTGTATATTCCCTGGGGGTGAGGCAAGATATATCATATGACGTGCCGCTATGAGTGGGTGAATATATCCCTGAGTGACATGCAACGGCAGGAGTTAAGGATAAAATAACCACTCGGGGGGGGGGGGGCAATATGGTTAACCCTTGTTATAGTTACCGGTTCTAGCCAGAGACTAAAGATAGTCACGACACGATCCCGGACCAAACCTTAGGAACGGCGCTAAATAAACTTAAATATCCTCAAAGTCGTAAAACATCGATCGATTCACTGGTCAACAAATTTTAACTATTTTTTCTGCTGACTTAGGTTTGAGACCCGTTCTTTTGGAAATTCGGGGTCACTGAGTTTAAAAATGGCAATAGTTTTCTTTTATCACGTCAAGATTTTATTTATGGACTGGTCCATATATGTCCCACTCATAGTAGCAGGCTATCTTGCGACCGAGTGAACGGAAGCGGAGGCGTTTGGTATCCTTCTTATTTTATTTTATCTATGTATTTAGACTTCTCTTTATGCACATCTAGATATAGAAAGCAATTGTGTACAGGATGCGGCAGAACCGATTGAGCAGTTTTGAGGAGTCAATACTCGATGGGAGGAGGGGGGAGGGAGGTGCGCGTGGTTTCGCTCTGCACCGTAGACATCCTCATTTCAGTAGCAAACATGGTGTGGACGTTTCCACAACGCAGCTTTGCCGTGCGCGCGTTATTTGAGAACAATCAATTTGTGATTGCGACGCAAAGAGCTTTTTGGCGACGGTTCAATATTCCGCGCAACGATACCGTTTCTCAGGCGAACACAATTCGGTCCTGGGTTAGGCTTCGGAGGCAGCTGGTAGCACACCAAGAAGAGATTCACATGGCCGACGCAGGTCCATCAGAAAACCAGAAAATGTGAAGATGGTGAGAGCAGCGAGTGTGCAGTCGCCGAGACGTTCCGATCGAAAGATGCTGTTGCTTTGGGAGTTTCCGACCGACGTTTGAGGAGGATTCTGCATATGGATTTGAATTTCCATCCCTACAAAATAATGATGGCTCAAGAATTGAACCAAGCAGACTTTGCCAACCGTCAAACTCTGTGTGAAAACATGCTTGCACAGATCGCTCCCGAGGCAACTTTCTTCAGTAACGACGAGGCACATTTTCACCTCTGTGGGGCTGTGAATAAGCAAATTTCCGTTACTGAGCTGAAAATAACCCCCGCATTATCCAGGAAATACCGCTACATTCCCCTAAACTAGCGGTGTGGTGTGCCATATCACAATTTGGCGTGATAGGCCCGTACTTCTTTGAGGAGGAAGTAATGACCGTGACAATGAATTCCGTACGTTATGTTTCAATGCTGCACAATATTCTGCAGCCCAGAATGGCGGAGTTTGGGGGACGTGTGGTTCCAGCAGAATGGGGCTACAGCTTACACAGTGTACTGCTAACCTCGAGTATAATTACATTTCTTCTCTATATACCCCCCTTACTTTTGTATAACTCCTTAAAACTGCCCAATCGGTTCTGCCGCACCCTATATAATATAATTTTTTGTTTTTTCAGATTTGTTTTATGAAATAACATTCAGTAGTATGACCTCATTACGAAGGAAATGTTTGAATTCCCCTGACTCATAGGCCCCGCACAATGTTTGTAAACCATGTGTCGAAAATCTACGCCAATAGAGAAATGGCACAAGGGAACAACTGATTTGGCATTCCTATGATGTGGCGGGGGCCTCCAAACATGTAAACGATTGCTGCTTTTGTCTTACAAGGATTTTTGGCTATAGCAAGAAAACACAACTGTAGGGGAATCGATACTCTCCCTCGTCTCCCAGTTGAGCCACGGGACGTTGACCACAAACATCCTGGCAGTGTAGACGCCATGGTCCCAACTCGTAACCACAGCTCCCTCGACTCTCTTCCCGATGAAAAGAAAAACGGTTAAAACTGCAAGATATCCCCTAAAAGTGGGTATTCAATTTCACCTAAGTGCGAAATTGGAGACGCGTCTCCCTCAAGCCGGAAGGTCTCTCAGGACCAGAGGTACGACCACCTGAGAAAAAACGTTGGAGGCGGAACCTTCATGCAGCCTGTCCCCAAATCCCCCCCCCCTCCTCCTACCCCTACCCCAGTGGGGTGACGACGTATATATACCAAAAACTTGGGAAAAACGGGGTAGAATACGTGAGTCAGCAGACTACGAAGTCTCCGGAAAGAGGCCGGGCTACCAAGAGAAGGGATTAAGAAGCAGCTAATCCCCGAGCTAGTTCCTGGTGATCACACCGAATTTTAAGTTAACTTGATAATAAGAATCAAGTTCAACTTACTCTCGTCAGAGACCCCCACCCTCTATCCTAGTGTATAACAAAGCACCGAGATAGGCCTCTTCCTCGAGGAAGACTGAAACTAAGAAGAAGTTCATCCTCGAGCTAATTCCCGGTGGTCACACCGAACTTTAAATTAACTTGATTTAAGCTTCAAGTCCAACTTACTCTCGTCAGAGAACCCCTCCCCTATCCTTGTGTAGCCCAAAGCACCGAGATAGTCATCGACCTCGAGGAATACTGGAACTAAGAAGAAGAAGCTCATCCTCGAGCTAGTTCCCAGTGTTCACACCGAATTTTAAGTTAACTTGATTTAAGAATCAAGTTCAACTTACTCTTGTCAGAGAAACCCCTTCTATCCTGGTGCCACCCAAAGCACAGAGATAGTCCTCGCCCTTGAGGAAGACCCCCGAGTGCACTCCCTCCAGCACTCCCCTGAGTCAAAGTATTCAAGTATTGGCTGATCGCTAGCCAGTGCGATTATTCCCCAGAGTGATCCGAAGAGGAGAAAGGAACATTCTTTCACTATCCCGTGGTGATATCACTTCCTGCTGAAGGCGTGTGTCCCCCCCCCCATCTGCCACACTCGCCAATGTCCTCTGGGGCTTCAAAAGGTATTCCGTCCGCATCCACCATCTGGCCGAGGCACGTGTCAACCAGACAATAAGATTCCTGAGGTGACGTAGCTCATTGAGTTCAAGGTCAGACTCAAACCCGTCGCAAGAGGGACAAAGGTATTTAAACTCCGGTATCCGGCAGGTAAAGGCCGTTAGCATTTGTTTTTATATTAAAGTGAGTGGTGGGTCAACCGTCACTATAATTTCGAGTAGGTCAATTTAGAAAGCCTTACTTTAAAATTATTGAAGTCATTCCTGTGTATTTAGTGAGTAATATTTCTTTGGTTCATGTTTTTTTGTGTGTTTTAATTAAAGTTTTAGTTTGTTTTAACAAAGTTTTATTCTATCCTTGAATCGCTAAGTATGGCACAAGGAACCCTCAAAGTTTAAATAAGTCAATAATCAAGATAATAATAATCAAGCATACATAACACTCTTAGAGAGATATAACGTTAATCACGGAGTTTTTTTGTGTAGTACGTAAACAACCCATACGTACGAACCCCTTCCATCACTCGGTCCTTCCTATACTACGACAACGACATAAAATAAGTTACCCAAATCTTGATTCAGCAATTCGTCCAGTGCTTCAATCTGATGTAACCAATGAACTTGACAGTGATCCAAACTTTGTACATACATCGACCCAAGAACGTGGAAACTTCAGCCAATTAGGACGGAATGATTTAGTTAAAGACCTAGGCCTGTCAAAAGAGTTAGCAGAAGTGAGAGCTTCTAGACTTAAAGAGAAGAATTTGTTGCAGGAAAAACAAATGTAACTTTTTATCGGAACAGGGAGAGAGATCTCTTGGCATTCTTTAAAACTGAAGATTTTGTTTACTGTTGTGACGTGACGGGACTGTTAACGCGAGGGGTGTTTCAGATTATGATCCGAGTGAATGGAGAATTTTTTTATAGATAGTTCAAATAAGAGTCTAAAATGTGTGTTACTCCATAATGGAAACTTGTTCGGTGCGATTCTAAAAGAGAAGCATGAACATATAAGATCTGTATTAGATTTACTCAAATATGATGAACACAAATGGATCATATGGTAAATTTTTTACTCGGTCAACAAGGAGGCTATAAAAAATATCCGTGTTTCCTGTGTTTATGGGACATCCGAGCCAAGGACAAACATTGGGAACAGAAACTCTGGCCAGTTAAAGAAAGTTTGACTGTTGGGGAGAAGAATATTATGCACTAACCACTTGTTGAGCGAGAGAAAATCATCTTCCCACCCCTTCATATTAAACTAGGGCTGAAGAAACAATTTGTGAAAGCTGTTAATGTGGAGGGTGACTGTTTCAAATTCATATGTACAATATTTCATGGCTTAAGTTATGATAAAACAAAAGCTGGAGTTTTTGATGGGTCACAAATCAAAAAGTTAATGGAAAACCAAAGGTTCTCGAGTTCGATGACTGACATAGAAAAAGGAGCATGGGATTCATTTGTGGCTGTTGTGAAAGGATTTCTTGTAAACAAAAAGGCTGCTAACTACAACGATTGGCTAGATAAATTACTTGATAGCTTTCATCGTTTAGGCTGCAACATGAGCTTAAAGGTTTATTTCCTCAAGAGTCATCTTGATGAATTTCTTGCTAATCTTGGCAACGTGAGTGATGAACTCGGAGAGCGTTTTCATCCAGATTATGGAGGAGAGATATCAAGGCCGATGGAACACAAACATGATGGCAGACTACTGTTGGAGTATTCAACAAGACTGTGTAGACATCAAGCACTCCAGACACTCTCGCAAGCGAAAATTTCTTCCATGAATGTATAAGTATGTGTACAATTGCTTGTGTTTTCTCCATTATATTAAAATAATAACCCGTATTTATTTAGTAATAGGTGATGTTATCTTGCAATGCATTTATCCTTTCAAATTCTGTTGACATTTTAAGTTATGGTTTGAAGTTACAACACTCGGGAATATGGTGTAGAATGAAAACCTGATGTGTTACAAAAGAATGGCTGCCATATTTGAAATCAGCAGGTCAAAATTAGTTAGAAACAACCGCAAAACATAAGTCAGCAAAAAGTGTGTTGACCAATTATCCTTTTAAAGTTTCAACAAGGTCAAGAAACCTAGGTCACGTGATCTCAATTATTCTGACTTATGACTTTCAAAACTTTCAGCAAGTGGGGCAATCCACCCTATAGTTAATTTTCTTGTAATAATTCCCCGAATAACCTGGGGGAGACCTTGACAATTATATTATTTGAAATAAAATACAAAACAACATAAGGGTTTCAAATTTCGTTAGAATCGGCCGAATAGCTACGATGTTATTGCCAAAAACTCATTGAAAAGTAAAATGGTTACGATCCAAAGAACCGACTGATTATAGAGTCGCGTGCACGCGACTAATAATCTAGAACTCATTTAAGAAAGGGTCTTTGAACTTTAAGAAAGGGTCTTTGAACTTTAAGAAAGGGTCTTTGAACTTTAAGAAAGTCTTTGAATTTTAAGAAAGGGTCTTTGAATTTTAAGAAAGGGTCTTTGAATTTTAAGAAAGGGTCTTTGAACTTTAAGAAAGGGTCTTTGAACTGAGTTTAATCCTGACTATGCCTATTTTTCTCTACAATCCGAACTCTGTGACTCACTCTAAAATATTCCTCGACGGAAATATCTCTCCTGAATCCAAGATCATAGCTGCCATCATCAAGAAGTCCGTGAAGAGTGCTGAAGGAAGTGGAGTAGTTAGGAGGCACCGTCAACTGGGCAACCAGAGCGCTCGTATAATGGGCGTAAAGGAGAACCGTGGATAAGAAGATGGTAATAAACAGAACTCGAGAAGAAGCAGACGAAACGTTGATCCAAGACCCTATGTAAACAAAGACACTTTTTACTCACTTCCTTATTGAGGATTCTCCCGAAGGGAAATAATGGAAATTGTAGGATTGGAAAAGGAAACTCGCACACACCGATGTGGGTATATTAATGGGGAAACTAATGAGGATAATAAAAGTGAAACAAGTAAAAAAGAGAAATCTTAATGAAAAAGCAAAAATAGCACACATTGATAATTTTAAAAGGTCCAAAGCGCCAAAAAGGACAAATAGAAACCATCTTCAAGGTTTCAACCAAAAACCATTTGTCTTAGAACTATAAAAATAAAAAGGGACAAATTAACACACAGTAGTTATTAATATTATTTGCAACATACCTCCCTTTCCTTTTGCAGACTCCCCCAACCGGATAATGAAGTTTGCATAAAGATCAGAATAAAAATCAATGGCTAGTCATATTTTACGGAGAAGAGGGAAGGGGTATGAATAACGGTTGATCTGTGCTTTGCCACCAAACACCAACCAGAGAGCCTTTCGTGGCCCAAGGGTGGGCTACCCGTTCCATCTCACCTGGGTTTTTTCCCTTACATTTAAAGCGCAATACCAACAAGGGCATATGCCACAGGAAATTTGTAAAATATATAAAGAAAGTAGCAAGGAGGGGTGAAAGTATGGGGAAGCAGGCGCAAATCTACCTGTAGGCATCGGGTCCTGGAGGGCAATTCTCCAGATGTCAACCGCAGCAAGGTTTCTCACGCTGCATTTAACATCCTCTTGCGGGTTCGTAAAAGGATAGATAAGGAAAAGAAAGATAGGGGGTTAAGGAGAGAGTAGGATGGGAATAGAGCAGACATGTTAAACCACACTACAAGCAGAGACAAAGGGAGGGGTGAACTCCACCCCTCCCTTCCGGGCCCTTGCCAGGGATAAATGGACGAAAGCTGGTCGGCGTCCTTCCTGTGAAATTAGCGGCTCGTCATGAAAAATAGTTGAAAATGTTTAGCTGGAATAAAGAGCAGGTAGTCTCAAACTAGTTTGAGATGCCGGTGCATTGGGGTCGGAAGGGCGTGCCGCTCCTTTAGGTACCAGGTGTACTAGTTTACAAAACAACCCTCGCGCGGAGACGGCAGCTCTCCTTTATCGGGAAGTGTGGACTGGAAACTCCTTCGGTGGGTTTTATAAGCGTAGGGGTAATGTGTTACGTGTGTGAAGGAATGAGGTGGAGGAGAAAGCGATGTTAGGAGTAGTTATGCCTGCGCGCATGCGTCAGACTCGGGGCCTCGCCGATCGCAGATAAGCGGGACCAACCTGCAAGCGCAGAATTTTTTTCTTTTTGGGGGGAAGGGGGGCACTCACGATGGGAGTCGAATTTGGTACATAAGAGTGCAAATCCACCTATAAGCCGATAGACTACACCCCCTCTACTTTGTGATGAGTTTGGTTTGTTGCAGTCATTAGTTTTTTTATTCCTTTGTTAAGCCTTTGTATCTCTCCCCATCTCGACAGAGTGAGAAACCCCTGCCATAGTGTTAGCCGCAAGTCACAGCAGGCTATGGATGCATTAAATATTCTTGGATTGTACCAGAGACTCGTGGGCCCTGACTTGCTTGAAGAAAGCCTATTTTATCCGGTTTTGTTTGCGCTAGGCATTAATGCAAGCCGATGCATTCCCAGTATGTGGGAATGAGAAAGCTCTTGTGGCACAGTATCTTCAAAATTTTCAGAAAAAAACTCATTAGGAAGTAGTTAGACGCATTAAAAAAATAATCTTTTACCGCTATCTCTTTCCCTAGATCATATACTGGCAGGAAATGATTAGCTTTTTCTCGTTCATAAAATAAATTTTATAACCATTAATTACCTTGGAAAAACAAAGCCCCTAGAGTGAGTGAATATGCATCCAGGATGGGAACCGCCGAATCCTCGATCGGAGAATGATGAGAAACAAAGAACAGAAGAAATGGGACGGAACAGACTGTAACAACGACCATTATCCAAGAATCCCATCCGAACTCACTCGTGAAACTGGTCCACGTTGAATCCATAAGAGCTGGGCGTCGAACAACCATTCGGTAACTGTAAAACGGAGATTATTTTTTTGGCATGAGGGAGCAAACATAAACTCCATTCTAGAAATGGCCCCTGATTATGTTTTAAGTTTGTATCTCCCGAGGAGGCAATTTAGAGGACAACTGGGAGCTGACGTCGTAGGCATGTAGCGTGAATTCACATGGCAACAAAAGCTTAGAATTTGGCTCCTACACATTTTCCAAGCTCCATTTTATAACCTTTAGAAAATACCTTTAAAATAATTCATGTATAATCAGTCTCAGGGGCATAAACAAACGATAAGGTAGCTTGTGGAACTAGAACATCTCCACAACAAAAGGGATTGTTTCCTTCTCACAAGATACTGGCATCTTTCGCAAATGGGGTCACGATTATGTCAACCCCACATCGATGAGAGGTGTGCCACATGATTCGCTGTCCCCATATAAAATAACACATCGTTGCACTTCAAGGTCTCATCCGAAAGGACTTCAGGAGACGCATTCACCTTCGTTATGGAGCCTTCAAGTCGAAACAAAGGGTCCCTAAGATGCCTAAGTGGATACTCTCATTTACTTCCATCAAACTACACGGCTCAACCCAAATACTAGTAATTATTAAATTTAGAGGAACAAGTACCTTCTCCCAGACGCCCAAAGGGCAGTTCACCGCAACAGAGAGGTGTAGCAACATCAGAAGCAAACAGAACTTTGCCTCTCAAAGTAAGCCTTTACCTCTCTACAATGAAATAATTCACAGCAAAGCGGACGCATTTATTTTCCGCTTTCTATCATGGACCGTCGCCATTCGCTTGCTACTTGCGATCTCTGATTTCGTTGCCAGTGCTCATCACATTTTCATGGTCGGCAGTCATCCGCTAACGTCACGTACTTCTCTCCAACTGGATTCCTCCTCAACCTTATCGTAACAACTTACCGCCAAATGTATGTTCTTCAGCAGACGTATGCACAATTTTAACCCTGCGATGTTTTCCCTGTGTCCAAGCTACCGTCGCAATCATAACTGTAGTAGCGAGTCATCTCACCCGACGAGGATGGTCATCTCTTGACGTCCACGACTGGCAGAGATTTGATTTGCCGTCCGTCCTTAGCTGCTGCACACTTGCATCAGCCGTTATTCCATTTTGTCGCCGCACCTGATCAAGCTCCCTAAAAGGTACTTTATTCGCCCATGACCAAGCGTATCGCAATTCGCGTTGTTCTATATATATATATATATATATATATATATATATATACTTCTGTGCGGTTTGTATCGCGCACTCTTCATCTAGGCGAACTGTTTATTGGTATATTATTGTGGCAAATCCAGTTTTCTTCGCGTTTAGTTCCAATGACGCATCAACCAATTATTCCTGTAGCTAATTATTTACTTTCATGCTTTTATATTTTGCCCTTAGTAATAAAATCATAAAATCCAAATCAATTTATTTATTTCAGAAAAAGTAATTAAAATGCCTTCATTGGTTCATCCTTTCTAAGCGATTTCCTTTTCACTCTCGCTTCAAGGGTTATCAATATCGTCAAATGGTGTCTGAATTGCTTTAGCTCGATTTCCAGAAATTCCATTTTGGATTCTCGATAACAACCAATCCCTCCTTTTGATCTCTCGTCCAACCAATATTATACAACGAGCTTTGCCGCCTTCCCTAAGATTTGAGTCTTAAGAGCACAAATAGGTGCTTAAGATTTTCCCAATTTAATCCAATGCCAATATTCTGCAACCAGAAGAAGGGGAAAGTGCTGCCCCAATTCCCCCACTATTTAGATTCCCCTATCCATTTGTCCTTTTAACCCTGCAAAAGAGTTAAAACTTGTACTTTCGTGCGCCCTTTCTCCTCTTTGCAAGTTAACAATTCCCTTTCTTGTTCTCCTTAAATATCTTAGTCGTCTGAACACCGAAGTTTGCAACAGAAAATTAGGTTTACAAATTGGCGAAAGGAGGGAAAGAAATGAGTTAACAAATAGGAATTATAAACCAGTGATGGGTTACCTTACACAATGACTTTTGTAGTGGTCCAATAAAGAAATAACATTCTTCTAACTAACGAGGAAATTTTCACTGTAAATGACGAAGGAGAGGGAGATAGACGGAGGAAAAGGAAAAATAGATAGAATATAAAGAGTGAAGCAGGTTAAAGATAACGACTAGAATAGCAAACCTCGTCAATCCTAAATATTTTGGCATTGTATATTATAAACACCCAGAAACACATTCTAAGAATGGTCCAAAAGTGAAAATAATAATTCTCTACTGGGGCAGATAAAAGGGAAGGGCAATGCAATGAAAGCACATCCTTCCGGCATGGGTGCAAATTAGGGAAGCTCTGTCACTGGATTGACATAAACTCTGGTGGAGCCTGGGAAAGTTGTTGGTGCGCTTCCCCCTCGAATTCTCCCTCAGAGCTAATATTTTTATTAATCTACGACTATTCCCTAAACCTTTTGTCTACCTACAATTGGTACCAGGAAGAATTGATCCCACCGGACAAAATTCAAATTAAGGACGCCCCGTCACTTGGTCGAATTGAACTCTTTGACAAGGCGAGAGTAGTTTGTTGGTAGGCTTCCTCCTCGCTTCCTCTTAGCATTCCCTTTTCTTTACAGCCATACCATCAACCCGGGAGGGTGGGCAGGCCGTCGGGGTACCGTGTTTGATTCGCTAAGCATGGTGACTGCGTGGATAACTTGGCATCCCGGGATAACCTAGCGTCGGGGTATGATAATAATAAGTGATCACCCACCCTACTCGCTAGCGGAAAGTCTATTTCTACCCCCTTCGGAACTTGTTATTCTATCTACAGAGGTTGGGCTACTGGGCGCACTTTCGTCCTCTTATTAGACCTTAGACGAGTGGGAGTTTATACCGTGAGATCCCTACCTCCTGGGAGAAGGGGCGAAAGCTCGTTGGATGACGAAAGTATTAGACACGGGTGTGCTGGGCCGCCTTTTAGTACAAATATAAGGTGGCTACGTCGGCACCATCTTTTATGGTCAAAGATCGAAGACAATTTCGTCTTAATGGCGGGCCAGGTTGTCAAGGCCCATCTTAGCTCGAAACCATGGGCCCAGTATGTGTAAATGATCACATTCTGGAATTTTCTGATTCTATGGGGACTTTTCTTTTAACCTCCCAAGGCAATGTGTGTGTATGTGGGAGGGAGGGGGGTAAGGGATCATAATATCTACTTTCCACGCGTCTTTGTTTTTTTTTTCCTATTATGGATACCATAAAGGAAAATATTGGGCGACCGCAGGCATATGGAAATCCGCCTCTAAGCACGGCCTCACCCTCCCTAGTTGTTGGAGAAAACGAGGGAAAACGAGACACGCCTTCGACCGGTGTTGGCGGTGCCCCCAAAGGGCTGCCCCTTTGTCATCTTTAGAGCAGCCTACAGAAAGCTCCATATCAGAGGAGGAGGTGCCTCCTGTGCTTCTCAGGGGCCATTTCTACCTTCTAACAGAGATTTCCTAACGTTTTTGAGCCCACTAGCCTCAAATGCTTTCTGGTTGTTCACTCTACAGATGACAGCATGTTGGCCAAAGGCAAAATGACCCATCAGCTAACTTGATTTGTAGAGAGAAAACGGTGATCTGTTGCTCGGACGGGACCCTTCTGGCGAATGCGTCGGATATCTCGGAGGCGGCCACGATTAGTGCCCTTCGGACACTTAATGGCTCGCCGGTGAGTGTGACGCCACACTCTACCATGTACTTTGTGAAAGGAGTGGTTTATGCAAAGGAATTCGTGGATTACTCCTTAGAATACATTAGCTTAGAGCTGGCCGACCACGGGGAGGTCAAGATCAAACCTATAATGAGAAAACAGGCAGGGGCTTCGAGACCCACCCTACACTCCTTATCATGTTCGACCGTGATAGGCTTCCTGAGATGGTGCTTGCTGGTTTGTGCGTGCAGCAGTGGTTCGTGCCACTACTGAGGATGTGCTACTGCTGCCTCTGCTTCAGCCATACGAATCGCTCCTCTGGACGCGCAAAGTCGGGTATATACAAAGTGTGAGTAAATTGCTCTAAAGCAGTACATGATAAGTCCCTATCGTGTATGGCCAAGTGTGTCAATTGTATAGAGCCGCACTTTTCTTCCTTGAAGAAATGTGGTGCGAATCACCCGGAGAAGTAAATGCTGGTTGTTCATGTTGAGGATACTACCTCATTCCGTAAGGCTACGGACTTTGTCTTGGCGCGTCCAGCGCTGATTGGGGCACCTTGTGTCTCAAATTTAAAAAAAAGCACCTTCTGCTCCTGGCCGCCACTCGAGGTCTACGGCCTCGGAACACATCTGCAAGTTCTACCCCCCCATTCCCTAACCTGGGCACTATTTTGGTAGAGCTATCGGCAAAAAGGGTTGAACCCAACCTTGGCTAAAACCAGGGATTCCCCTATGCCTCAGCGTGACCGTTTCCACTAAGGCCAAACGGCCGCTCACCTCCACCGGGTGGTTGGACTCACAGGAGGCAATCCCCCTAGAGGTGGCCATTAAGTCTTTGAAGGCGACAGCGCCTTCAGCGCCTTGTGAGGCAAACAACACCCAGAGTTCTGTCCCCGGGAAACGTACGGCCATTCCCGTTAGGGTCTTGCACCTCAAAAAGAGCCCTCGCATCTCCTCCAAGCTAGGCCTTGAGGGCGTATTCATTCAATGAAATTGTCGCGGACTCCGGGCAAACTCTGACAAACTGCAGAGGCTCGTTTCCTCCCGTTCCCCGTTAGCTATCTTTTGCAGGAGACCATGTGGGCTGTGTTCCAGCATGGTTTGGCTACCACCACTATCAAGAGATAGGGGCTGTTCGAATAGTTGCACGATTTACACCATGCATGATGTCTCCGTTCTTCTATTTGCTATAAATATTTCCTTTCAGGCAGTAGCAGTGCAGCTGCAACTGGATACGTTTTTTTCTGTTATTCCTGTGTACATTTCACCGTCAGCCGACTTCGATACTAAATAGTATAGGCAGAATCGTGGCCTGGGTGCAAATGCCCTTTCTCTTGCTTGGGGATTTGACAGGTAGACACTCCATCTAAATGTTGATGGGTTTACGTATCACTGCTCGAGAGTCGCTTCGTTTTCCTTCCTTGAACTATCCTGTTCTCTCCGAATGCATAGACTGATTTGAGGTGGGAAGTTGCCAATGACCTTTATGGTAGTCATCAGTTTCCCATGCAAATATCATTTTCTGTATCGCTGTCGGTGCTTGGAACGGAAGAGGTTGTCCCAGTCGATAAGTTCGGGTCGGAGGATAATACCATTGAGTTTTTCTCCGTCAACCTCATCGACGTGGGCCTAACTACTATTACTATAACAACTACCGTTTTGAACTCCGACCGCTTCCATGGTCGTCAGCAGAGTGTGAGACGGCCCTCAAACAGAAGCGATATTTCTACATTCACTATAAGCGCCGCACGAACGACTTCACCGTCAGTGAATTTCGTCGAGCTAGGGCTAGGTTCCTGTATGTGTCGAAGCACACCCGCCGATCCTTCAGGCGGGCATACTTGTATTCAATTAACGGGAAGGAGCCCACTTTTGCATAGGTTCGGATGCAAGTCAAAAGGTTCGGGGCAAGTTCTCGCAGGAGACCCCTCCCATTTACTTGGAGAATGATACCATAATCTCGGACCCCGCGTCCGTGGCAGAGTACTTCGAGTCGGCTTTCTCTGCATTCTCTAGCCGGGATGCTGTTCTGCCAGTATTCAAAGCTTCTCGTGATGTAGCTAAAGGTTACCTGGTGGACTTTACCTCCAGAGGCTGAGAACACTTCAACGACAAGTTTAAGTTGAGTGATTTGCGTTCCTCTCTCGCTTTATGTGCAGACACTGCCCCTGGCCCAGACGATGTTCGGTATGCCATGTTTCGATACTTAAGTGAGCGAGGCAGGGCCTTTATGTTGGATCTGTTCAACAGGATCTGGAGAGCTGTCTCTGCCCAATCTCTCTAATCTTCAGCTCGTGCAGGTTGATGTAGAAATTGGTAAATGTTAGACAAGCCTTTTTCATGGACATCAAAGACCACTTGTCTTCGGCACAGTGCGGCTTCCATAAGTTCTACTCCATGTCGGATGCTCTGCTACGACTGGAAAACGCCGTGTGCGAGTCTTTTCTTCGTAGACAGCAATACATGACTGTGTTTTTCGATTTGGAGAAGGCCTATGATACCGAATGGCGATAAGGTATCATGGAGACTCTCCACACAATGGGGGCCAAGAGACACCTCCCAATCTTTATTATAAATTGCTGCAAGATCGTCGATTCCGCGTACGGGTGGGGGGAGGAGAGCCCTCTCCGGCCTAATGGAACAGGAAGAGGGTGTCCCGCAGGGAAGTGTCTGCAGTTTCACACTCTTTGCCTTGAGCATCAACGGCCTTACCTGGGTGCTTCCGGAAGATGCTCTCACTACGCTCTACGTGGACGACCTTTCGATATCTTTTGGTACGTCCCAGATGCCAACCTTGGAGTGTCGACTCCAACAAACGTTGAACTGTGTCTCTCGCTATGTCGAAGCGCACGGGTTACCCTTTTCCTTAATCAAACTAAAGTACAGCATTTCTGCAGCCATCCACAGCTACACCCCGACCCGGACTTGTTTCTCAACGGAATTTCCTTGGTCTTGTTTTTGACCGAAGCCTCACCTCATCAGGTGAACCTTCGGTAAAAAACAAGCCTTAGGGTCAATTGTACTCGCGCCAAGGACATTCTTCGTTCCGTGATGTTCAGTACTAGAGGTGTTTTACTATGGATGCGAGTTTTACGCATCTGAAGCTAAGCGTGTATTTCGGAAGTTGGATTCGATACTCCACACCGGTCGCTGTCTGGTGACCGCACGTCGCCCATTGATAGCCAATTTGTCGATGCCGGGGAGATGCCATTCTTTTTGCACCGTACACATTGCATTATGGGCTTGCCTAGTTTCATAATGTAATCGTAAAGGAGAGAACTTGGGAGAAGCGAGGGATACTTCAGACATCCACACCACAAACCCACCTCAAACATATTTTCAATTAAAGATACATCTCACACCGAAATCCAACTTCGAACACTGGAATCCTTTTACATTAAATTTAAAAATCCCACTCTGAACTCGGTACAAGCTCCTTTTCACTATTACTATACCTATAAACACCCACTAACCACACACGTCCAAGCCACTCTCACCAGAATCAACCCATATCATTCCCCTTTTTTCATTCTTATCTCTCTTTTGTACATCGAAGACACACAAAACAGGTCAGTCTCAGAGGTGTGTATAAAAATAAACACTTATTTAGCATTTATTCTCGGCAAAACGCCTGGATTTTAAATATTTCACATTCTCCAATTGTTCATTTTATTCCCGATCTTATAAAAAGTATGTATGTGCAATTTCCTAGTTAAAAGTCCCTGAGAATAGATTCCCTTATACCCAATACGAATTCTCCCACCTCTGCTGCTTCAATTTCCTCATATGATTTATTTTTATTCTGATAACTACATAGTCTATAAATTTCTTATGTATGTATATTTTCAACTTTAGGCCTTGAAAATGGGTTCCTACCCGAAACGTCGGTATGAAAAAATTGAAATACTATGATGGAAATCCTAAATGCAGCCTTATTATTTATCCTATATATATAAATGTTAGAGTTCTCCGCCAGCAATCTAAAGCTTCTTCTTACAATATCTACATATATAGCACTGTGGATTTTGAGTAAGATGGTCCACGCTTTTTTTCTTGACTTTGGGGAAAAAATTGTGATTTTTTTTTATTTCATTCACTATTATTGCGACATTTGAAAACGCACCTGACTATTCTCAGTCCTTGAAGGTAATCAACCACATGAGATCTTGCCGTTGTGTAGTCCAGAGATGACACGATGACATCAGCAGATTTGTCTTGAACTTCACGAATCATCCCATTCCATTCATTTTCATGTAGGCTTCCCCACATATTGTCTCGAGGTCGTTTGCAACTATATCTGATATGGAAAAAAAAATCATGGCGTAAATAATTATTCGGTTGTTTTATAATTCAGAAAGTAATGCAACGCTTATTCTCAAGAACAATTAGTATCTCTTAGATCAATTCTAAGTTGAAAAACGATGCAAACTTATTTACGTAGATACAAGCTAATTATATTCTCGCTTCAATGGTAAATCAAATATACTGAACTATATTCGGCACACTAGTATCTCTTTAAAACTAAAAATCTGAAGTTGCCACTGGATTAGGTCGGCCTTGAAAACTAGTAAAAAATTCATTTACTGTTGGTTAATTTCGTCTAAGTTTAAAATTTAGAGAAGAAAATTTCCTATCTTGCATTTTTGAAAGTATTAAAGGTTCATAGAGTTGATAAACTATATAAAAACAAGTTTTGTACGATTGTTTCCTTACCTAAAGTTAAATTTTTCTTGCAAGCTTTCCCAAACATCCTTCAAGTAGCCTTTAACCAAACGAGTCTCGTCTTTGTCCTCATCTTTAAGGGACACGAAAGGGACTTGCTAGATACAAGAAAAGACATTTGTTTATTAAGTTCAATCGAATAGTTTCATATACTGTACCTACTAAATCGGGAAGCAGAAAATATATATCAATGATATCTAGGCTAGATTCAATGTTTTTTAGTTACCCTGCCATTGCGCCAGTTCAATATAGCAGCCTCGCGGATGATGAACAAAATATTAGCCTTCACTGGGATTCGATCCTGCGACCTCTCGCACCTGTTATGTTTCCTCTTAGTCTATCGTCTCATATATAAGCCTTTTCTCAAGCGAGAGATCACTCAATCGAATCCCAATGGAAGTAAATGATTATTCTGTGATATTAATAGGAATATATAAAAAAGGGACCAGTCATTTCCTACACTAAACTCATTTGAATTATTTTTACGTAAGAAGGCGAAATTGTTATATTAAAATCATAAATTTCGCAAGAAAAACTTAAATTATTTAAAAGTGCACATTTTTTTCAGGCGGCCACCAACTAGGGTGTAACCTTCGGGAACCAACAAACAAATACATTTTTCTAAAGATATTAATTCAATAATAAACTGTGAAAACTATACACAAAATAAAACAATTAGGAGGTGCATATGGATGCCTCGATATAGACCTGCCTTCCCCAAGGCCAACGAGCCACTAACAAATAAAAAAAAAATGAAATAGTATGGATTAGGTCTGCTTCGCCCCCCCCCCTCCAATCTATCACATGTGTGCTGGGGAGCCCGTCGCCAGCATAGGGACACGGAGGTAGTGAACAGGCTCGTTAAAGTTGTACCTTGACAAGCACTGCAACGAAATTCCCACAGATTAGGAATTTCAGCCAAAATGTGGCGTACAGTCTGGGAGACCAAACAATCCTGGCAGAAATGTTCAGGGAGCCCTCCATCAGATGGCGCCTTGTCCCTCGGGTGCGTCCAATTCGAATTCGACAGAAGATTATGTGATACCGTTGATGCATTGGGGTATAGGTCTAGGAGAAACGTCAGGAGACTACCACGCAACTATAAATTCATAGGGACCGTCTCCCATTGACTTTGCCATGCAGCCCTAAGGGCTGAACTGATCTGTGCCATGAAGTCTCAGTTAGGTAGAGCAAAACACCAGTCCAGTTGCACAGTCTGTCTAGGCAGTCTTGCCTCCTCATCAGAAAAGCCTTACACACCCAAGAAGCAAGCAAAAAAGCAATCTTCAGGTCCTCTAGACTCAGCAGCAATGGTGTCACGGATGCTACGAACTGGGAGACATAGAAATTGCAATGGCTGAAAAGCACATAGCTCATGCTGACTCAGTATAGATTAGAAAACGAGCTCCGAACCGGGCACCGCGCATACTCTCTAAACGATATCTTTCAACCAGGTCGGCCGTAAAGCCAGGTGTAACATTTGGAAAAGCCCAGCTGGCTTCAAACAAGGAGAAAGTAGCATGGAAGCCAAATCTCTCTTTAGACTCGGTGTCATCTTTGTACACCGCTACTGCTCTGGTGTGACAAGATGCTTGCAACAAGAAATTAAAGATTTAAGGAAGAAACCAGTTGAGCCCAATCCAAGTAGATTCTAAATGGCAGCAGGAATAAATTGGGGCAAATTGATTATAAAAGAGTGAGAAGACCACCGATATAAAAAAAAAAATAAGGTTTAAAAGATTCCTCTGAAGGCATTCCAATAGAAAATGGGCGACCGATTGGTATATACCACTACCACAAAAACGGCAGCAAGGGCTGATTCGTGCGCCAGCTGAAATAAGATAGCCGTGGGTAAGTCTCGTGTGGCCGATGCAAACGCGGCAAAGCGCCACATCTAAGGACCGTAGTCTCTGAAGGCTCGAGGACAAGCACGAGCACACTTTTTGATATTTAATTTAAAGGATGTGCACCCATCCCATTCTTACTACCACAACTGAAAAATATACTCCCCTAAAGAGGGAAAGAAACTCGAAAAGGCAATGCAGAGTTATCTGGGAACCCAGAATAGGCTGAACGGGCCAGCTGATCATCCGTCTCGTTGCCCTAGGACCCTTACATGCCGGGGGACCGAACAAAATAGAACTCGATAACGGGATGCACATCTGCGACTAAGGGATCGAGCGAATTGCTTGTAAAACACACCTAGAGTCGGAGAAAATAACAATCTTTAAAAGATAAAATTTGGATCAGTCTAAAAGCTAAAAGAATGGCTGAATGTTCAGCGGTAAAAATAGAAGCTGAGAGCGACAAAGACAAAGTTAAAAACTCTCCTGAGTAGACGGCTGCAGCACCCACGCTTCTGTCTGACTTGGAACCTTCTGGGGTATATAACAATTCCTATAGAGGAAACTGGCCTCCAGGCCTAGTTATGAGATGATGCAGAGACCCTCATGGGAATAGCCGTAACCTTCCTGGAGACAGAAACCCGGAGATTGCTGCCTTCGAATGCTTACTAGACCACTGGAGGAGGCTTGATTTTTCGAGCGATCCTTTACCTCTGCCTGCATTGAAAACTTTGGCTGGAGGAACGGCTTTGTATTTGGAGGTCCTTCTTCTTTTGAGAGGCACGACTTTTTATACCCGGAAAAGGTTAATAAAGATGAAGTTCCCTTGTTGCTGCCTTCCTTTCTTGAGGCAGACGTTAGAAGCACCGGGGATGGATAAGCCAGCACCTTCCGTGGATTTTACTCCTGGGAGTCTAACGACTCGGTGGACGTGCGTAGCTCATTCGCTTCTTGCGAAGAGTTTGTGTGAGATGAGGAGACACACGTTTTATTTTATTTTTTTTGGCGACCATCTGGCGACTGCCTACAACCAGACAAGTCGCCAAAATTATTTTACAGCCTAATGCTAGCGTAGATTAAAAACAAAACAAAAAAAAAACAGAAACGAAATAAACAAAAACAAAGAAAAATAAAACAAGAAGCAAAAAAAAAGATTAAGCACGCCCCAGGGTCCGCCTGTCTCCCTTCAGTGTGGGAGCCAACACCAAAGAAACGCAAATAAAAAGAAGACAAGCTTCCTCCCAAAAGTTAAATACTCCACAGGTTTGTGTGTACAAACTCGTCACCAATACAAAGGGAAAGCGGTAGTGAGCCTGCTCTCCCTGGTACCGGTACAGGTAACCTGCGCGAAGATCCCCCAGAATGGGAAATTCAAAAAGAATGTGTCGAACACTCTGAGAGACAACGCAGTCATCAGAGTATGGTGCAGGGGAGTGCTAAATAAAATGGCGGTGCGTCCCGCGAGTGTGCCCAACTCGAAGACGACAGAAAACAACATGAAGCCATCGCGGCATTATGTGGTAGTTCCAGGGCAGGGAAACAGTGGTGGCGCGATGACACGCAACCTTAAGCTCCCCTCGGCCGTCTCCCAGCTTATTTGCCAAGCAGCCTACAGGGCTGACCTACTCCATGCCATGTAGATGTAGTCTGTGTAAACAACAGCAAAACGCTAGTCTGGTCACACAGTCCTCGCGAACTCTCTGGCGCCCTTATCGGCTCGCCCAATACCCATGAACCCAACATGTCTAGAAACACACTAATTTAGGTGCGAGATTCCAATGACCCGATAACACACAGAGCACCTTAAGTCGCTAAAGATCACAATACGGTCTCCTAAATGGACACGACATGTTAGCCATGATACCGAGCGGTGTATTGTAACCAGCTCGGCTGTGAAGACAGACGCAGGACTTGGTAGAGCCTTGCTGACTTAAAATAGTGGATATAGCGTGGAAGTAGACCCCCTCCTGGAACTTAGAGCCACCCATGTACACTAGCATGGATCCCCCGTGACACGAAATGCGTTCCAAAAAGGCCGAAGGCAATAGTCCCACCAATGTAGAAGCTTTGGAAGTAGAAACTTGTTGAAAAATAGTTCAGCCGTCACTTTGCTTTGTTGTTAGCACCTGACTTAGAACTAAGGGAATCTTCTTGGGTCCGGGCGAGACTTCTCAACTTTGTTTCTGCCACATGGGAGGCAAGCCCTATAAATATCCGGGGCTCTCCCTGCGGGGGGGGGGACACCTCTACTCTCGAATGGCCTCGAATCGTCTTGCCGAGGTGATTCTAACCCGTGTAAAGGTGGTTCGTGGTGGACGCGGTTCGAGGCTACCGCTTGTGGAAGGGGGGAGGGGTAGGCTTACCAATTTAAGCCTAACAGAACCTTATCTAGCGCATGGAACTTCCGTGCTGGAAAAAAAATTCCACGTGGAATTCCCCCACAAAGGCTAATCTAACATTTACTAATAATTCCATCAACTTGCACACGCCGTAGATTAGAGAGAATGGAAGGAAACCAGCCGGGGTAGAGTGATCTCAACCCGGTTCGCAAATAGCAATAACAGTAGCCATTGACCAGTAGTCTGGGATGATACTTGCTGTCCATATCTTGTTGAACAAATTAAAAGAAAGGCCCTGACTCGTTCACCTAGGTTTCAATGCATGGCATAAGAAACAACGTCCGGACCAGGGGTGGTTTCCGCGCACAAAGCGACAGCGGAACACAATTCACTCAATGTAAACCTGTCGTTGAAGAGCTTTCCGCCTTTGGGGCAAAGTCTATTCGGTGGCTTTCAGCGACATGAGGATGTGCATTGAATGCTGACGGAGAAGCAAAGCGGCTAGAGTATACAGACAAAGCGGTCTAGATTGAGGTCCCATTAACCCCGAGAACGGGTAAAGGGTGCTGCGAGAACTTGACCAGGATCCTCATAAATCGCTTCCAGGCATCTGCTAGAGAATTCTTCCACTTAAATGACAAGTATACCAGCCAGCCATACAGGAGCCTATCCCTAGCCCTAGCCCTAGCTAAACGAAATTCACTGACAGTTAAATTGTTTGGGCGGCGCAATATAGCGCATGTAGGAATATCGCTAATGTCTGACGGTCGTCTCATACTCGGCTGACCAACAAGCAAGAGGATGGCCTGCAAAAACGACCATACTTTCTAGGAATAGTAGTTAGGCCCATGGCAATGAGGTTGCAGGATAAGACTTAACAGCCTCATCTACCGACTATACTCTTAGACCGAGAGAGAAATCATTCATTTCCTGAAATGCGGACTACCACGCCAGCACCAAACACCAACTGGATGGTCTCTCAGGCGGCAGCGGTCTAAAAAATAATATTTGAATGGGGAAGTTATCACTATCATGGAGGTCATCGACGACCTCCCACTCAAAATCAGGCTGTTCACCCGAAGAGCACAGGGATAGATGAAGAGAGAAAAATGAAGCGGTTCTCGGGCAGATATGTGTAAACTCATCCACATTGAGGACACCTATATCCAGCTCGTCGATCAGGTTGGCAAGGACCTGACCCCTGGAATAGATCGAGTAGTCTCCCAAGAGGATGTGTATACCGTTCAAATCCCGATCAGTAAAAAGGACCTTGGCAATTGCGCTACTATGCGGCGGAAATCAGCCACATCGAAGTCGGCTGACGGTGGCATGTACGCAGAAATAAAAGTATATCTCATCTCTATCTTAGCTGCACTGCTACTTCTTTAAAAGAGGTATTTAAAACAGAGAAAAGGACGGATAAATCATGCCAGATGAAAATCCCGCATCTTCCTGCCCGGTTCCCATCCCGTGGCGGTGGGTTCGCAAAGCTTTTATACCCCAGAAGTGTAGGCAGAGGACACGCACCCAGTATGGTTTCGTGCAAAAAGATAGCTAACTCGAAACGGGAAGAGAAGACCCTCCGCAGCTCTAACAAGTTGGCCCGGAGTCTTCTTCAATTCCATTAAAGGAATATCCCTTCCGGGCCTAGATCAGAAAAGATGTGGGGTCCCTCTTCGAAGAGAAGACCCTCACGGAAATGGCCGTATGCTTCCGGCAGGCAAAACTCCTGCAGCTGTTGACCGAACAATGCGCCTTCGAGGACTTATTGGGGGAGTTTGGGCTCGAAGCCTTCAGAGGCGGGAGTCCATTATTTGGAAATTCCACCCTCTCTGAGCCACCCACTCCAGCCCTGGGTGGCAGCGTAGGAGTCCTAGAACCACAGCCTTAGGAACCCCGTAAGACGGCCTCACGACCACCTTCCTCAGTGTTGCTTCCCGAGAGTCTAACGGCTCGGTAGAGGAGCGGGGTCGTTTCGCCTTACGGGAAACGGTCACGTTGGGTTAAGGGAAAGGCATAAGATGTCCGAGGCAGCGCCAGACTAGCCAGGTACAAGTCCTTAGGTTTTCGAACTAAGAGCAGATCCCCAGCTTGCACGGCCAGGATTTCCTTCTCCTGGAGATACCCACCGCATTGCTTCGAAGAAGCGGGTGTGGCTCTTCACAATTGAGACACCTCACCTTATCTGATAGGGAAATATCATGTACGGCCTTGGAAGATCTTCACAGACTTCGGGTAAACCCGACTTTGCACGTCTAAATGAGGGATTCGTATGGCTGATGCGGTGGCAGTAGTAGCACTTCCGCTGAACGGGGACGAATGCCTTCACGCCTAGCAAAACCAACCAGCACGCAGAGACCTACAGATCCTGTCATGATTGAACGTAATGAAGCGGCCCCAGCCCAGGTTCTATTAGGGGAGGAACTTGAGACTGTATTGCCGCCAGCTCTTTTAGGGTGGCGCTCGGTGGAGGTAGAACCGGTAGAAGGTTCTGACTGGGCGTAGTGACTAGCGTTTTCGTAGGCATGGATCGGTCAGGAGCAGAGTGTTCTTTCTTAACCTGAGAGACTTAGGAAGTCCAAGATCGCACAGGCTGTGTGTGACATGACCAATTTCTTGGTCTCTTCAAATGCGATTTCGTACATAACCCGGATGGCTAGGACCTTCTCAAACAAATTCGATTAACATTGCTCCAAGAAAGCAGGGTGCAGCTCGTTACAATCCACCCACTTGGTCTTACAAGATACATATTTATCTTGCAGGGTTGTGGGGCATTTTACACAGATTTCGGGTTGACTAGACTTTGAACGTCTGAATGACCTGCTGGTGTGGCCGGAACATTGAAAATAGTAGCAAGTCTGCGGTGATGGTACGAATGCCTTAACATGGCGGAGTTATAAATACTGGCGATCCATCGAATGTCCGAAGTGCACTCGTATTGGCTTTCTGAGCAGGGTTAGACGCATTCACCAGATGGATCTCCTCCGAGAAACGACCAACCTTCGGTTCCCTCCTGAGAACACTGTCTACTGCCTGACGCCGATAGAACATTTGTCTCCTAGACAGCATGCTCCTCTCAATAGAGCAAAATATCAAAATAGTTTGAAGCCGGCAAGCTCGAAAACGCCAGGTATCCTCACGATGAGGGCCAGCGTGTCACCAAAGATCCACTCACTTACTATGCTGCTTACTCGTTCGGGTCTTGCTCTCTCCATCTGAGGACTCTAACAGTCCGGGCAAGCTATTCTCGGCCTGATCATCTGCCGAATCGGCAGAAAATTCGTTCGTCCCCGGAACCACCCCAGAGGCAGCAGAACTCTACTTTTATTATTTGGGGAGGATGTTCTCTCTTCTCCTTCCCGCCGAGAGACCCCCGAAGCCGGAGAGGCGAGCTTGGGCCTGATCTTTGTCGAAATGTTAAAGGATCTGGCCGTCTTCTCTTCTCACGCGGTATGAGGTAGATGTCCAGGTTCTCAAACCTACAATTATGGTTAAAAAAGTTTTTCATAGCTTCAGATTACTCCCAAATACCATTTGCGTGATTATATTATAACAAAGAAGACAACCAAAATAATATCAACAGAAAGCAAAACGTTCAATACATCGAAAACCATATAATTCATATAGTTAGTATTTAGTATTAGCATTTTCTCTTTATGACTTTTACAACTCTATCTGACACGCTGGCTATTAACCTGTCCAGAGTATTTTGGTTGATAGTGTCCCATTCTTATCCTAACCATGATAGGAAGTTGCTACTGTTTGTGGGCCTCTGCTTGTCTACTCGCTTTTAAGAATCGCCCACAGGTTCCCCAAGCCCTACTAAAAGGTTAAAGTCAACACAATGAAACAGGTCTTCCTTAAGAGCACTGGGACCGGGACTCCTCCTGATACCAGGTGTAGCAAGCTACGCAGGATACCCTTTGCGAATACGCGCGTACAATAGCATGATGTACTATGTACGGTTCAAATCGAGGTGTACCTTCCCTCCGACAAGGAAGCTTTCTGTAGGGGACGTGCGGATGGCACAAGTCATCAACCGTAGACCGGTGTGGTGGATCGAATCCACCTGCCACAACAGATGCGCGGATACAAATGAATAAATCCTATATGCATAGTAAATTATTTAAGCGAACATAGGAGAGGTAAAACATGAGGCGGGTAATCCCCTCAGCACCACCCTGCATACCACCAGAGCACGTAGAATGTTGGTGACGCACATACAAGACACTAAGGCTGCAGCGTGCGCCTTTCTGGTTAGTCGTCCATCATATGCAAGCGATCTCCATTTACGACTAATTCCGAGTCTGCAAAATGCCTTTAACAACAACAAAAGTGCACCACGTTGATTTTTGTCCCCATATATATATATATATATATATATATATATAACCCGTAGGCTACTATGTACATGCTCCAAGGCGGTGATAGCCTTGATATTCGCGGCAAAGAAAGATACACTGAGGACACTTCCCTGAAGGACATCCTCTTATTGCCATACGGGCTCAGAAATAGCTCGTCCTCACGCGTACACAATCTCGTAATTAACCAGAAAAATGGTGAAGCCTTCCCTAGCCGCCATAGAATAAGGGTCTCCATGATACTGTATCGGAATGTTTAAAAGAATCAGGGGGCAATATTCTGCAATTTAAACATTTTGCCTTGCAAGCAAGGCTTTATCGAGATCGGCCTTAGAGCAGTTTAAGCAAACACGAGGTTGACCCATTTTTTGCACGTCACTATTTTTTTGTCTGAAGAATTGACAGTGATAACACCGGTTCCTTAGCAGCACGAAAGCCTTCAGTTACAATAACAACCAGGACGCACCAATTCAGGGAGCCTATCGAGGTTGAACGTGAAAAAGAGCGTCGAGGGTGGGTTAAGAGACCATCCCTCCTTCCTCGCCACTCGTTCAACACCAACTTCCTAGTGGTCAGTTCGCTCTTCAGTAATGTCTTTAATGTAGTAATCTAGCGGTCTCATTTGCGTAGACTACCCCAATAATTAAATTCAAGGTAAAGTGTTGGGTTACATGCACAGATATATCAAATGAGAGTTAAAGAAGATCACTCAATTTGGTACTCTGGGTGGGATCGGCCCCTTCCAAAGAGCCAAACTAGAGGCTGACTGTGACGGACCAAATGGCATTCGGACAGCCTTGTTCTAACTCTCCACGGATCACTTGAAAAAGTTCAAGGACGGCGGGCTCTAAGACGCCTACCAGCTGCGATGTCTTCAGGGTTCTGCTATCTTTCCCTTTCTGCTGGTTTTTTTATTTTGGGGTGAATAGGGCTGTGTTTTAACCTTATCTCCCCCTTTCAACCAAAATCCGAGGTTGGACGGACCCGCCTCAGTCTGGTCTTTCGCTGAAATTACGAAGGATCCCAACCGTCTACAGAGCCATTTCCCCAAAAGGATGCGAGCTCGTATTTTTTTCTTATATTTCTCCTACCAAGCCACATTATTTTCTCGGAGACGACTCAGCCTCCTGCAAGGCCCCCCCCTAATCCCCACAATTAACTCAGAGGGAAATAAGAACATCTCCCATCAAAGCGTCGGTGATCCAGTTTAGGATTTTTATAGGCTCTGGATGGTTCTGGATGGTACTGTCGCACCAAACATGAGGGACACTCTTAGGCACCGGCGCCAAAAGGGAAGATACGAGGAACCGGTGCACCGGCTCCCAGGAACTTGATTACTCCTGCGTCAAACAAAGGAGGCAGGCTCCAGGGGTGTCTACCACCACAAGTCCTTCTTAAGGCACCCAGAAAAGCCCTGGCCTCATTCTGGAATGGGAACTTTCTTCTATGATTTATCTTGTTTTTCTTTGGGAGGGGCTTCTCATATGATATTTGGGGGGGGGGGCTCCTGAGCACTAGAGAGGGAGACGCTTGGGAGTGGCTGCCAGTGAGGAAGGGGTGGTAAAAAGGAAATTCCTTTACCACAAAAGAGATGAATGGGAAACCTCTTCCTTGTGAACCGAAGTCTTATTATCAGTTCTAGTTTCCTTACCAATATAATTTTCCGGGTTTTTATTTACATTACCATCATCGGCGACCCCCATTTTTAAGCGGGACGTAAAGCTAAACGCCATCCACGGGATCGGCGCATCGGGCGACAAATGAATGCGCTTGGTGCCACTAGTGGCCACCTTTTTCGGCCTGGTGGCCAAACGCTCCGCATTGAGACGCATCACCGGGACTGGGCGTCAAAGGATAGTGAACGGGAAGAAAGATGGGGTGAGTAAACTGAGACGCAAAGGGTGAGTAGAGTGCAAGCATCGTAAAAGGCACCCCTCTCCCAACTAGAGACAAGGGGCAAAGTGGGCGAACCTCGCTTATCGGACCCAGCCATGGGTGGTTCGATGAAAGATGCTCGGCGACTAGCCTGCAAAAGTAACCGTCGGACAAGATAGATAAGTGAGAAAAGGTTTATAAATAAATTGGCTCAAAAGAGTTAAAATGGAGATCTCTAGGTAGTTTCAATCTTGTACGAGACTCCCGGGGCACTGGGGCCGAGTGAGTGTGCCGCTCTTTAAATTACCAGCTATAATAGTCTATATAGAGCACTCCTTTGCGAGCCCTTGAAAGTGAGGGGGGGTCATAGAGCTAGAACCTAACCCCAGAGTAGGGGGTGGGACTTATAACTAAAGAATACCTCTAAAGTGACGCATCTTAGAAAAAGGCCTGTCAAATTCGTCCTGCGACCGGCTGCTTCTCCCTCATCAACCACCAGGCCTCCATTTCGCGTCCAGGTACCCACGGTGTTCGTGACGTAGGGCAGGTACGGTCCTGCCTGGTACATTTCCATTAGTTCAATATTAATTGGAGAGGAACTGTTACCGCTGGATCTGCTGCTACTGGTTCCCTTCACAAAAACGGCCTTGAATAAAGAGGAGCTGTGTTAGGATCATAAGGTGAATTTTCGGCGCGAACGAGAGCGTAAAGAGCGAAATTTAAATTAGGGAAACGATCCTTCCTTAATTTAGTAAATTAATGGCTTGTATCAAAAGGCCATTGACCAAAGAGGCTCCATGACAAAATCACTCCCATGAAAGCGTTAAATGCCTTTGAATCGGGTTGGGGGATTCAAGCGGATCCGGGCACGTCTCGAGGTGTCTAATCCCACCTCATACTTCTTTGTTCCAAATTCCTTAGTCAATTGCGTGCCCCAGCCATTTTCAATCATGGATGAACTTCCCCGACTCGATAATGAAATTCACATAAAGAGTAGAATGAAAATCTCTGTTAAGCAAGGTACCACCAAGGGGCCACGTTAAAAGGAAGGTGCATAAAGAGCAGTAGTTCTGTGTTTTGACACCAGCCAGTGAACCCAAGGGAGAGCTAGTCGTTTCGCGACACAGGAATGTGGATATAGAGATCCCTTGGGCGGGGTCCAGGACGTATGAGTAAAGTTGAGTGGGCGAAAGAGTAGGGGGGAAGAGGTAGCTGTGTTGTGATTGTCTGTGTGGTGAGCTGCGTGAGAAGCTGCCTATTTAGTTGCGGTAACTCTCTGGGAGGGACGAAATAATGCGTGTGCCCCTGTCAGCTGGAATCACCCCCGTTACCCAATGAAGATTCGCTGTGCTTTATTGTGGTAATGAAAGTAAATCTCACCTGATTGTCCAGGGGAAAGTAGGGGTCGTAGCGGGTGTCGAGGCGTAACATTCGAGGGTCCCCAATCATCAGCCACTGCATCTCTCGATAGAGACCATCCTCACTCAACTTGAAAAACGATACAGGAACAATGAGTACTAATAATTTCAAGTAGTGATAATCGCAATAATTAAAAGAATCACCGCCTTTTTCCTGGCTCCTCTTTATTCGCACGTTCTGGCTCAGCTATCAGGCAATAATGGAACTTTAGAAATTTTCCCCATGGTTCTCTTTATTCGGCGCCACCCTCGTCTTCTTTCTTCATAAAAAAGTGCTACGCAACAGGTCAACTCAGTGTCACGTAATAGGTGAACTCAGTGCCACGTAATAGGTGAACTCAGTGTCACGTAATAAGTGAACTCAGTGTCACGTAATAGGTGAACTCTGTGTCACGCAACATGTCAACTCAATGTCACGCAACATGTCAACTCAGCGTGACGCAACATGTCAACTAAACGTCACGCAACAGGTCAACTCAGTGCCACGCAACAGGTCAAATCAGCGTTACGCAACATGTCAAGCAAGAGGTCAACTCAGTGACACTAAGTAGAGGTCAACTCAGTGACACTAAGAACGGGTCAACTCAAGTCTGCTATTTCCTTATTTCTCGATAAATTTATCAACTATTAATTAACCAAATATTTATTGTTTTTAAGGTAAAAACGAACGGAGGAACTCTGACAGAAACTTTTGCGAAGGGATTCTCAGAGTGATGGAAGGTACACAATCCCAGTATCCAAAAGAGACCGCTTAGAGCGCTAGGAACAGAAGACGCGCAACTCTCCTGAGCCTTACATTTTAGCAAAGAAGATACCCATGGGAAGGGAAAAAGAAACTAGTATCAATATGTCACCTTTTTGAGAAGTTCAATATCCGACGAGGTCTCCATGAAGGCAATCGCAAGAGTATTATCCAGATATTCTTGGCGAATGGATCTTCCACTGTCGACATCGACCACGACGAATGGGAGGCCAAGACTCGATATGAAGCGTTGCCGACTTCCAAGAGTTAGATCTGAAACAACAAAGACCAATTAAGTGGATAAAAGACTGGCTATGGGCGTACTACTTACGCCCTCTGTACTTTCCATTACTAAAGATTTTCCTTCGTGTTATTTATGTATTAATACTAAGCGCAGGTCGCGTTTTCCTTTAAAATACGGGGAAAAGTATGAATATATCACAGAAAAGACGCACTTGCTTAATTCAAAATAAAGTAGCTCTTGTTGCAAATTAGATCAATTTTAGATTCTATAAAACACCAACCGCTTTTGTCTACATAGAATCAATTAGCCTAATTTAACGGGTTGCCGAGTAATTCACTTTTTGAAGTTGAGCAACGAGAAATTTCTGACATATTGAAACAAGGAAAAGGGAAGTTAGTTTCGGTGAATAGTGAGCTGGATTGGGCTAATTAATTTTCTGCGTGTCTAGATAAAAAATTAGTTGCATTTAGATAAACAGCGAGAATTTCAGGAGCGGTTGATGGGTCAAACAAGGTCTGCTGACCAAAATCGTGTGCTCTCACTAATTCTGATTTATGACCTTACGACCTTCAAAACTTTCAATAATTCCCTGACTAACCTTGTGGGGACCTTGGAAATTATATCATTCGAAAGAGAATGTAAAACAGCATAAGGCTTTCAAATTCCGTTAGAATCGGCCGAATAGTTATGATGTCATTGACAAAACAAAACAAAGCAAAATGGGAACCGACCGACATAGTGAGATATAGACCACTCACGCGACTAAAAAGCGAGTAACAGAAGCGATGGATTCAATGGTTAGATTCTTGTTAGAGTTGCCCAAATTATTACTCGCTTGTGAGTCTAGTCGTGGGCGACTCTATATCTCACTATGTCGATCGGTCGGTCCCCATTTTTTTTTTTTCGTAATAACATTGTAACTATTGGGCCGATTTCTACGAAATTTGAAACCCTTATGTTATTTTACATTCTCTTTCGAATTATATAATTGATACAGTCTTCCCAAGGTTAGCCCGGGAATTATTTGTTTTTTTCTATATTATCATAATTATTCGACCGATTCTAACGAAATTTGAAACCCTTATGTTGTTTTACATTCTCGTTTGGATGGTATAATTGTCAAAGTCCTCCCAAGGTTAGCCCTAGAATTATTGGAAGTTTTGAAGGTCGTAAGTTCATAAGTCAGGAGAAGTGAGAGCAAGAGACTTTTTGGTCAGCACACCTTTCTTTTATCATGCGCGCGCGCTCTCTCTCTCCCACACCCACATGGGTAACCATGTTACAGATGACGTATGAAAGCTTGTGTGCTCTTCCGGCCCCAATTTATGCCAAACGATTTGCGACTAGATGTCTTCTACATATTTTCATTATCTTCATTTTATTTATAGATCTCTCTTTCAATTGGGAAAGGCGGGGCGGGTCGCGCAAAATTAACTTACTAACGAGTCATTTGAACTATTCAAGTATTTACATAACTCATTTTATGTCTTGTTACATTTGGAATTATCTCGGCGTCAGGGCCATAGATGCTTAGTGTAGTGGTTTTCAACGGGGGTGCCGCAGGAGTAACCAAAAAATCATTTTTAAAATGCCTAAATTGCCCCCAAAAATATGTATTTCAAACATTTATAAATTATCTAAAGACACTTGAAAGTATTTTGAAACTAGCTTCTCTGCATTGTGTAACATGAAAACAACGAAAAGAGAAAAATTGCAGACAGTGAATGAAGAAATGAGAATTGTCTTTCCAATATTATGTGATACTCGTCAAGCTCAAATTTCCCAACAAACTTTTAAAGGTAAAATTTATCTATTTTCAATTTTTTATGTCTAATTTCGATTAAATTATGTTAAATAGCAATCATGGTTAATTTTGAAGTGCTTTCCACGTAATTAAGTATTTATACGTAAATTATTTTATATTGGGGTGCCGCAGCTGCTTCTAGATACCAATTAGTGTGCCAATATCATAAAAAGGTTGAAAACCACCCGGTTTAGTGAATAATTATGCGAGTTAATTGAATTCCGCCTCCCGACATCTTGGGACATTAATTACATTTAAATTCATTGTTTAGAAATCTTTTCGCTCATTTTTAGAATATTTGATTATGACTAATTGTATCTTACGACGCATTCAGTTGAATTATTCTTTGTTTTCTTTGTCTGCTGTGTCTTTGGGGCTAATTATAAGATCTCTAATTGGATTTATACCACACCTAAAAGAAAGCATATTTGCAGTTTCCTTTATCACCAGCTGAATCATACTGTTCAACTAGTGTCATTTTATTATTTGGACATCTCAAGAACCTGGTTTTCTTTCTAAATACGTCTTTACTTTTCTAGTGGTATGTTTAGTGGTTATCATGCTGAAAAATTCCCTGAGGTGCCTTTCAGTGGTTTACTATGATATTTTTCGATATTTGTGTTCATTAATACGCTGATTTTATTAAATCTCCAATTCCATTTTCTCCGAAATTTAAATCCCAATAGCAACGAGGACGTAACACGCAGAAAGTTAGTAAGAGAGGATGTGTAAAAAAGTGGTGTAGCTAAATAAGGTGAAAATATGGGAAAGCTATGTAGCCGCATGTCCACCTACAGGTGTTGGGGCTAGGAGAGTACATAACTAAGGACTCTGGGGCTGGGGGGCGTCACGCACTGGTTGGCAAACAACCCCAGAGGTTAATAGACCCATCCCGTATGACTGGTAGTAAATCTTACACACATTTCCTCCAACTCTTCTCTACTCTTCACTGGTTCGCCTTAACTAGATACAAGGCTCTTTTGCTCATTGCCTTTTCTTAAGTGTGGTTTCTTTTCTCTTCTCCTTCATGAAGCCCCGTTACTAGTGTCCTCCCGACCTACAGGGTGGTCCGAAAGTCTTGTCACCCCTTACTGAAAAGTAATAAGATAAATAGAGGAACAATATAATAATAAAAACACATGTACTGGTTTTAGTGTATTTATTTTCATTGACACTGCCACACATCGAGATGGTCTGTATGAAAACAATCTCTTTCGTGGCACAAAATGATGCGGTGCCATGTCATATTAACAGTGTGTTGGCTGGGGCGAGAATTTCGGTCATATAAAATAGAAAATTAAAGCAATATTTACAGGGGAGGGGGTGACAAGACATTCGGACCACCCTGTACATTGGATGAACTTCTGTTTCAGAGATTTGGGTCAGTTCTGAGGATAACTGAGGACTAGAGTTGCTTCTCTTCCTCAATCACATGGGTTTTATGTGCTTAAAGTCGGTTAGCGGCAGTTCTTACCTATATAATTACGACGCTACTAAAAATAATATTTTTATTTACCACCGATCTGCTCTCTCGTTCCGGGGATTTTTATTTCTCTGCGGGTACCTAATGATTAACGTGGGTTCAGAATCAAAGGTATTTACAGCGAATGGCAGTTGCCATGAAGGTGTCCCGATGTGGCTTAATTTCGCTACAATCGGAAACAGTGTTTCCACTCGGCTACTCCGTACCCCGAATGACACACTACTGTTTTGTTCCATTAGGTCAAGGAATTACTTATAGTACAGCACAGTATTATTAATAGGTATTATTAATAGGACTATTATTAGGTTTGTGCTCGTAGATGGTTACATTCGAAAAATAGCACCCGGTATACTAGGCGCATTCCTATTTGGGGGGGGGTGCAGCATTAAGGATCCCAAAACTGTGATACCGTTTTGTTGACTTTGCCCCCCCTTCCATGTCCAAAACACTAACCGGTAAAAAATAGGCCAAAGCGGTGATTTATCTGGCCCATTACATCCATGATGACACCCCACAGATCACGATCCTCACTTCCTCATCCCAGGGAAGCAGGGGGGTGGCTTAAGCATAGGGTGCCAAGGATCCCTCGGTGTACAGCACTGGCTGCCAACAGTTGACGCGACTCTGGCCACGTACATTGTTCGAACCCCCGAAAAGACACTAACCTCCAATAAGAAGAGCTCCTCTCGCTAGTGAATGCGGCATTGGATTTCTGACGTCGAGGTAAGAAGGGCTTCAACCCCAGCGAGCGAACGCAGGAACAAACCTTTGGGCGGATGTGCCGATACTCCTCGCGGAGGTGATTAGCTCCCTCTACACCCATCATCATACACATGGCCAATCACAACGCCGCTAGCATTCCCCTCCCGCCTTCGCATCGCAACATACCCACTCTATCCTCCGTTTCGGAACCCTGGCGATGTAGTACTGGTCTCCTTTATTCGGGCACCCATATCCACATACCCCTGACGCGGAATGGGTGCCATCCCCTGGACTAAGAACGGTTCCACCAGGGCTGGTTAGTGTTAAAACCACACAATACGCCCGGGAGACCTTCCCCTCAACGAAAATCACTCCCTGGTACCTTCTGGTTCACCAGGGACTGTCATTCAGATCTCGCAGCCTCAGGGGAAACTGGTGTTCACTTTCTCGGGTCGTCGTTTGCTTCTCTTTTAAATCTCTCTTCTTCTTTTTTTTCATTCCTCCTACATCTTTTCCATTTCCCCCCCGCAAGGGGGAATGGTGTAGTGGGGGTATAATCCTCTTGCTACGACTGAAACTTACGGGGAAAATGGCACACCCCCTCCCTCCATGTCCACGCAGCTGTGCACCCTGCAAGACTCCGCAGGGTGAGGTGGGGGTAATGTAATATGGAAAATGCCCCTGCTTCACCTGAAACCTGGAGGACTAGCGCGCCCTCCCGACCCAATGCCCCAAGAGAAACTGGTGCTCTCTCTCTCTCTCTCTCTCGGGTCGTCTTTTTCCCTTCTTTGATATCCCCCACTGTCTTTTCCGTGCCTCTATACACCCAACAAAGGGTGAAAGAGGGCGTTTAACATTCTTAAAAACTGTCTACAGGGGGACCCGTGGCTCTATATCCTCTATTTTAAGTTCGTCTACCTTCACCACTTTCTTTACAGATTTTTTCTTACGAACTTTCTGCGCGTCACAGCCTCGTTGCTATTGCGCCTTAAATTCGAGGGGAAAATATCATTTGATCCTTGTGTGTAGATCGTCAGAGGACTGAATGGAACTGCCTTGGCGTGTGCGAAGTAAGAAGGAAATGACGAATCCACTGCCAAATAATAGCAATTAGAAGAATATCGGATAGATTATTCAGACTCGTAACTAAAGTAGCAAAGAGATATTACATGCAAGTGATCCGAGCCAATGCACCGGCAACATCTCACTCAGATAAAATGTTGAAGAATTCTATATATATATATTACGAGTTTATAACGATCAAAGGGGGCATCTTTAGCTCTCGCTCGCCTAGTGGACACGCTGTGCTTACCTCCGCGCAGGGGAGGTAGATCTTACACAGCCAAAAACAACACGTTATTTTTTCCTCACTCGTCTCTACCCACACAACACATCACTCTTCCTTCCCGTAACGTATTGATGGGGCTTATTATATCCACGCTAACCTGACGAGGAACGATTGAATTCCTGCTCTTCCTGTACCCTTCCCTCTCTCCATCAGTACCGGCCCCCAGTTTATTTGAGCTTGCCAAGGCATTTTTGATCTCTATGTGAATTTCGCTATTCAGTCGGGGACCTCGTTCACACTCGCAAAGGGACATAGGTGGCGAATAACGATCTAACATAACATAATTATCATTAGAGAACTGTTGAAACAAGAACAAGCTATTTTACGATGTGAAACTTTGGTCAATAAAAATGAGACACGGTCACCCCCCCCCCCCCCCAACCCAACCCAAACAAAGGGCGCAAAATGAGACGGGAACCTACAACTAGAGAAAATACCGAATATAGGAAACTCAATAAACCTATTAAAAACATCTCCGAGTAAAACATATACAGAAATGGTCGGAAAAGTATTGAAAACAAATAACTAAAACATGAAATAGCACCTAAAAATTGACATACAGCAAATAACAAGAATAAAAAGATATACAAGGAAATAAAATCATGCAAAATTGTCGTTTAGTGTATAGTACCGTCCAAAACTAGAGAATAAAACCCCCCAAATCTACGTTTTATTTTATAATACTTATTTAATTTCTATGAAAAATGCGCAGATTTCTAAAAAAATCTGCCTCTCAAAGTGTCCAAGTTTCATTTCTTAAAAAAGCGGACACAAAAGTTGTGTATTTGAAGAAAGGAACACCCAAAACGAGGTTGTCAGTGGACAACTGGAGTAATGGCACTGTTTGACGTTTCGGGGCATTGTTATTGGTCAAAAGTGAGATTTGTACAAAATAAACCTTCATGAAGGACCGGAAGTTCATGTCAAGTTGCCGAGAACATGAACCTGAATGCGTCCCACATCGCTTGAGAGAGGTGGAACAAATAGCAACGCTTACCTGCTAGAAACCACTCATAAGTGAAACGAATAAAACGGCTAAGTTGACCTTCGCCACTGAGCGTGTCTTATTCATGCGTAAAAAGTAGTAGTTTTTCAGTGACAAAAGCAAATGCTGCTTTAAGGCGTTGTAGAGGTAAAAGATGAAATCCTACATGCATGAAAAAAAGACTGGATTCAAGGGCATAAGTCACCGTAATTAAATTTCAGCCGACTACTAGGCTAAGTTAAAATTCCCCAAACAAAACCAAACAGTAAAAACAGTAAAGTCTAGCGAATCATCGGAAAAGCGTTGCCACTTCGTATTCCTCGAAGCGGTCACGCGTGGAAGAGAGGGTCCCCGAATTTGGCTGGAGCAGGGCTCGTGCCCCTCTGGCTGCTAGCTTGCCCCGGATGGCGTACTGGGGAAATAAAATCGCAGAAAGGTTTCCGATTGGCGGGGGAGTTACCACGCTCGTAGGTCTGGAAAGGCAAGGAGGAGAGTAATTTTTATCTTTGAGAGGCGTAGGACATTCCGAGTTATATAGACTGACAGGACTATCTCCTTAGCCTCTCTAAACGAAATTTGTTAAGCAGCCTGGATTCCTAGAACATCTTTTTCTAAAAGAAATACGAATCGCAATGCTTAGAGGAAACAGGGTATGATCCGACACACCTCATGCACTTGACTTTGAACGAAACATCTTTATCAAGCACGGCCTTAGAGTGCAAAGAATATTTGGTGCTGAGCCATTTTGTCACGTCTACAAGTTTTATTTATGTGGACGAAGCGATAACGACACGAATGCCTTCACATAATAGCGATACCATCGATTTCGCACTGACTCAGGGAGCCTATCTAGGTCGAAAGTAATGATGAGGTTCGGTTTGGGTCCAGAAACCCCTCGCTCCTTCCAAACCACTTGTCCAACCCTGATTCTCCCTTGGTTGTCAATATCTTCAGTGATATCCTCAATCTAGTAGAATTTGACACCTTGGGCGAGATTACACACATTAATCAGACGTTTTCTCACTAAGTAGCGAGACACCTTTCGGATCCTTACCAAGAAACAAAGTTAAAGCGTGACGCTGACGAAACATATGTCCATCGGAAAGCCTTGATCCATCACTTACGCGGCGGCCTGGAAACGCTTGAAGCGGTTAGATCAAAGTCGCTCTGTAGCCTCTCAATGTAGGGTCTCGACGTGCTCGAGGTTCCGCTCATTTTCATTATCTTATTCCTTTTTAGTATGGAAAGTGAGTACTTGGTGAAACACGTGCCTAAATTGCGGTGTATTGAATCATATTTCCTGTTTCTTTTGACGCAAAATGATACACAAAAGAACAAGAAAGATGGTGTAGAAGGTAGGTAAAGTTTAAGCATGTGAAATAAAAATCACTTACAACCGGAGGCAAGTCAAGTGAACATCCCCTTACCTGCCCCCTGAAGGGATGAATGGCCGAAAACTGGTCTACAAGAAATAAAGCCAAACTAATCTCAATCTAGTTTGCGACTGCCGGGCGCACTGGGGGACGCTCGAGTACCTTGGCAGGAGGGGCGCAGTTGCAGAAAACCGGCCACTTGTTGCTCAAGAAGGAAATATGTAGACGAGGCTCCTTCATAACTACCCTCCTTCCAGGAGATAGACTTCTAACCCAAGGGTGTTCCCACTACCTCGTTATTGGGCTTTGCCTCCTCCGTGTCAAGAGACTCGATGGAGGGCCGTGACCGGGTCGTATTATGTGAAACTGTCATACGGAGGAGGGGGAAGGAGAGGGTCCCCAGTTTGGACCAGGGCATGTCTAGAGGCACCAGGAGTGAAAGGTGCCTTTCCTTGAAGAGAGTTTTAGGAGGTGTATGGTCGCGCAGACCCCTGCAGGGCTATCTCTCTAGCTTTTCAATACGAGATACGGTCCACATCATGGTCCATCCCAATAGTGAGAAGAAGCAGGGTAGGATCCGCCATAATTCACGCATTGAACAGTCAGACAAATTTATGTTTGCCCCTTCTTTGCACGTCTGCATGCCTTATTTGTATGGCCAAGCGGTGATAGTGATAACACATCCGCGGCAACACAACGGCACGAATGCTTTCACATGGTGGTGGCCATCCAGGACACACCGACTCAAGCCGCCTGTCCAGATCAAACGCAAAATGGAATGGTGGGGTGGGTCTCAAATCTCACCAATATATTTTTGACCAGATCTTCAATAATATCCTGTGGGATCGCTCGAACTAGAGTGATAGTGAGCGTCCGCAGAGCACTCAATTTGGAGATAGGTCACTGAGATTTTCTAAACAGTGTAATGATGGAAAAAACAAATCAAATAGAGTGTTAGGTTTCATTAAAAGAATTGTTAGTTACAAAAGCAGGGAGGTTTCATTAAACTTTATAACTCTTATTTTAGGCCGCATCTTGAGTATTGTATACAGACACGATCAACATAACTTTAGACATGATATCATCCTACTAGAGTCAGTGCAAAAGAGGGCAACAAAGATGATCAATCCCTGCGGATAAGTTGAATTTGGGAAAGTTTTATGAGTTGGGGGGTAGTAATAGGGCTAGGGGTCACCACTTGGAACTTAGAAAACAGGGGTATAGGTTGGATGTAAGAAAGTATTTTTTCACTAATAGTAGATTTCTGGAATGATTTACCATAGGAGGTAATAGAGAATAGAAATCTAGATGTGTTTAAGCGCAGGCTGGACAAATATGTGGAAGGGAAGGTTATTGTAGTTTTTGAGTCTTGTCTTTGGGTATAAATTTTAGATATTTTAATATTGAGATTATTATATATTGTATTTGCATGGTAGAGCTTTTGCTAAGCTTTGAAGGGTGATAATTTCAAGGTGATATTATAGACAATATCCTTTGGATATAGTTCATGGGGGATGTTATGGTAGGGATTGACTCTGAGGGCCTTGTGGCTTTTGCTACCATAGGTACATCCTTGATCCACCATGCGAGCGAATAACGAGAAAACGCCCGCAACCTCTGAATGAAGGGGCCTCGACGTCTTCGAGACAGAGTTCTTCCAAGCTATGCATCTGTATTCACGGCCAAACTGGTCGCAATATTAACGTCGGTACAGGAGATTACACGGCATTCTCAGTTCGGAGACCGTTTTGTAATCACAGAGTGTGCTAAGCTCCCTTAAGACATTGGAATCTCCACATGGCTAATTCGAGTCTCCTGGGTTCCTGAGCATGTTAAAGTGTCTGGAAATGAGCGGTCTGATTTGGAAACATACTAAGATTGCAGTTTGTTGCATTGCCTTGCAGATGTGTCTGTGGATGTGCGTGAATGCATGCCCGTCGAGGGAGGATAGCGTGGGAATGGGTTCCTTGCGAGTTGGGTCAATTTACCCCTCTCTGACCGCGCTCTTCCTTGGGTATCAAACACGGGCGCGGAGCGGTTTATTGTTATATGATGGGGCTGGGGTGTTTCCCGTATCTGTTGGCAGAGTGGGAAATGGCAACCGCCCCCACTCTCCTTCCACCTTCATCCTCCCACACTCCTCCTAGGTTGCTTGGAAACACATTTTCAGAATTAAACGGAGCAGAACAGATCGGGAGCTTCAAAAAGCTTAGCTTTCTAACGTCCAAAAGGTCGTATGCATTTAACTTGTAGTGTGAAGTGGTGAGTGTTTGCTAAGTAAGATCGGTGAATATTTCATATTCGATACACTTCGATCGATGTAAGCCTCGACTTTTTTTCTCGAACTAGTTATACATGTTTCCTTAAAATCATATCAAACGCGTCTCAAAACTCCTATCAAACTAATTTCAAAACTCATCTCAAAGCTCATATCAAGCTCATCTCAAAACTCATATCAAACGCATTTCAAATTCTTTCACGCCCTCAAACGCATCGAAATTCATTCAAACCTTCGAACCTTCAAATTCATACATACCTTTCTATTTCGAACCCTTAACTAACTCCAACTCCATCTAACGAGAGCATTGGTGACTAAACGTTGTTTCGAATAATCTCTGGAGAAGCAAAATTTCTTTCCGAAATGAAGTGTGGATGACTGCCTCTTATCTACGTTCCACTATCTTACTTAGTTCTGCCCTGATTTAGTGGTATCAAGTCATTTTCTGTTTCCTTCGAGTCGGACACATTGACAGAATGCGGTGCCTTAGGATGGGGCGCCCCCACCCCCGTGAACAGTTCTACGAGGATTGATTGTTGTCCTTCCCAAAATTGTATGCGCCAATTGATTGAATGTTCTATATTGGGGGACCCTAGTTCGGGGTACTTGTCCCTGTACCGTGACGATCGGGGTCGCTTTTTATTTCTTCCTGTTGCCGTGGGTTGACTCATGCGCACCAGGTTGTGGTGTAATAGTTTTGGGAAGAGGCAAGCCTCTTCTATCCTATTCTACTTCAATTTCTTTAATCAATGTTAGGCTGCTTGGGTCCCTCAGAGTGGGAGGGGCTTTCCCAGAAGTACCTGAGTTTGCCTCTTGTTTTTTCTCTTCTTTTTTTTGTAACCATTCATCTTATGGTTGTTATTCTCGTTTTTTGTTTTATTTTAAATTGCCATAAAGGTAAATTTTCTTTGTACGTTCGGACGTTGTGTCATTTTTAACACCCCGTAAAAGGGATAACTTTATTCCAACTCCATCAAATGCTAATTCCCTCGTTAGTTACTCTAGTTTTCTGTCACATCTTTTCAATGAACAAAAAATTACAATCAATGATGGATGTATCCAATGCAATTATTCCCCTTCATATAGTAAAAGTTAGCCGCGGTGAATTATAATTCCATTTTTTTTAATTGAATAATTTAGGATATAAAATTAGTTTCCCAAGTGATTATAGTTCAAAGTATTCAGTTGTTAAATTTCCCAAAAATTGCTGGGCCCTTTTAAAAATAAATTCCCAATTTTAAAAATATTATTTTTCGCTTCGGCAAAATGCATCCTTTTGAAAGCTTCTTATTTAATTAAGCCTCTTTTCGATTTAATGTACAGAAGTAAAATTGATAGAGGACATGTATGCAGGAATATCTACTCAAGTGGAAAGCGGTGTGAGTGTTAAAAAGAAGTTTGGAGCGAAAGTGAGATTGCATCAAGGTTCTGCTTTAAGCCCATATATTTTTGACCTTTTGATGGATATATTGGTGATGGACATCAAACAGAAGGATGACATTGTACCAATTGACGACAATCGAGGAGCGGAGAAGGAATAGTAACAGTGGAAAGAGGCACTGGAGGATAGATAGATGAGACGGGTGAAATATGACTTGGACAAGATAAGTTGTAGAGTGAGAAAGCATTTGAGTGCAAAATATCGCATATGACGGCGAGGGAAGATGCATAAATAAATCACAGAATTCATTCAATCAACTTGGAGAAATTGGAAGAAAATGTCGGCAGATTTCTGTGAAAAGAAGATCAGTGCGAAAGTAAAAGGTGAAGCGCATTTAACTGTTGTTTGGCTAGCAATGGGGCTGCTTTTTAATCCTTTTTTAACACGCCCATCTAACGACTGCCTCCAAGGGCTTAGTGTTAGATTACTTTAAAATCCCACAAACTAAACCAAACAAATAAAAAAGGAACAAACAAACAAACAAAACCAAAGAGAAAAACAAAAACAAGAAGTCATAAATCAAGAACAAGGAAGCACACTCCGGTGTTGGGGGGCGGCCCGCCTCTCCCCAGTGCAAGAACATGCGACCATCACCAAAGAGAGTCTAAATGGAGGAGGCCAGCCTCCTCCAAAGAGTTAGGCATTCTACATATCTTTACACGAACCCGTCTCAAGTACAAGGAACAAGCGGTAGCGACACCGCTCGTCCCGGTACCGGGATAGGTAACGTGCGCGAAAATCTCACACTGGAACATTCAACAAAAATGTGCTTAACAATCTGGGGAACAACGCAGTCGTCGCATTAAGGTGCAGGCGGGCGCTCAATCAAATGGCGGTGCGTCTTGCGAGTGCGCTCAATTCGAAGAGGACAGAAAGTGACCTGAAGCCGTCGCGGCATTGGGGCGAAGTCCACGGGAACAGTCACGGCGCAATGGCACGCGATATTAGGTTACCCTTGGCTGACTCACATCATCTTTTTGAGGCATCCTGCCATGTAGTCCGTGTGAAGAAGAGCGAAACGCTGGTCTGCTCATCCAGTACTCGTGGACTCTTTGGTGCCTCCTGATCGATATGTTCATCCTCCGTAATCCATATATGTCCAGGAACCCGAAGGAACATGATCTCGATATTTACCCGGCTTGTAGTAATTGTGGCGTCACAGATAGCACGAACCAGAGGGTATGGAGATACAAATGCTCCGAAAAAGCTCAAGACGCTTTGTGAGTCACTAAAGATCACGATCCGGTCTTCGAACTGGGAACAACGCGTTATTTTCCATACCGAGTGGTGTATGCAACCAGTTTGGCCTGAAGATATACGCAGCGTCTGGTAGAACTTAGCTGACTTCAAACAGAGGAGATACGGCATAGAACCCGAGCTTTTCCTGGGACAAGGAGCCATCCGTGTACACTTTCATGGATCGAGCTTTAGCGCAGAGGCGTGGCGACAAATAGTCAAAGGTGGTACCTTCCAGGGTGGCGTTTTGGGCAGAACCAGGGGCGCAACTGTCCCCGAGAGCTACACCGAGTTCTCGAAGGAGTTTTCTAACCCTAAACTCAAAGGGCTAAGGGTATGACTGTGGTCTCTCGTTGGCATAGGAACCGTCGAGATCGGCTGCGGTGCAGTGAGAGCTATTGGCGACTGAGGGAGGCGACGGGATCGCAAGTACAGGCGAATAGTGCACGGCGCAGAGCGAGTGGCATTTCCACAAAATCCACAAGTAGGCCCTCAATGGGGGACGTGCGGAAGGCACCGACCGCCAGGGGGAGGCAGGTATGGTGCATCGAGTCTAATATCTGCAATACACGCGTGGCTGCGGATGGATAAAACTTGCATCCGTAGTAAAGCTTCGAACGAACAAAGGATCAGTAGGAAAGTAGGCAGTACCCCTTTCAGCACCGCAAGTGCTGACCTTTATGGAACGAAGAATGTCCATGGTGCGGGTACAAGAGACTCTAAGGCTGAGAATATGAGCCTTCCAGGTGAGGTGTAGGGCGAAAGCATGACTAAGGAAAAGGTACAAATCCATCACTTCCAGGCGAACCACGTTTAGGACCAAGTCCGGGTCGAAGTGGAGCCGTGGATGGCGGCAAAAGTGCCCTCCTACCTTAGTTTTAAAAAAACCCCGAAACCTTGCTCTTCGGCATAGCGAGAGATGCGGTTCCATGCCTGTTGGAATCGATGCTCTAGAGTTGGCATTTGGGCCGCATCAAAAGAGATCGAAAGGTTGTCCACGTAGATCGTAGCGAGAACATCTTTCGCAAGCACCTAGGTGATATCGTTGATGCTCAGGGCAAAGAGTGTGACGCTAAAGACACTTCACTGTGGGACCTACACTTCCAGCTCCAGTGGGGTGTTGGGACGGAGGCCTTCCCATCACCGGTCCGTGAAATCGACGATCCCGCAGAAATGCAGATATGAAGATTGTTAGGCGTCCTCCTCGCCACCATCGTGTGGAGAATCTCGATGATACCTAACTGCCATGCGGTATCATATGCCTTCTCCAGATCGAAAAACACCGTTGTGTAGTGATGGATACGGAGAAGGCCTCGCAGACGGCATTTTCCATTCGGAGCAGAGCATCCGACGTGGAGTAGAACTTGCAGAAGCCGTACTGTGCAGTAGACAGGTGGACTACACTCTGCAGAAAAAAAAGGCTAATCTAACATTTACCAATTTTTCCATCAACTTTCAAACGCGGGAGGTTGGAGTGATTTCTCCCTGGTTTGCGAAAAACGAGCACACTAGCTATTTGCAAGGAGTCCAGGAGGATACTCTTTGTCCAGATTATGTTGAACAGATCTAACAGAAAGGTCATGCCTCTGTTAGTCACCGTCCTCAGCGACATCCTGACAAACAATGAATGCTGGCTGAGCATCATTCAGGCTAGAGAATGCGGAGAAAGCGGTCGCAAAAGAGTCCACAACGGATGCGGAGGCCGAGATTGCGGTCCCATTCTCGCGAGAACGGAAGGGGGACCTACGAGAACTTGCTCCAAATACTTTTGACTCACTTCCACACATGTGCAAGAGGAGTCTCCCCGTTAGGTGAAGATACGTATACCCGCCAGGAAGAGGCGCGGTGGTGTTTCGAAATATAACAGAATCTACCCTTAGCTCGACGAAATTCACCAAGAGCAAAATCGTTCGGGCGTCTCATACTCGACTGACTAACACGGAAGCGGTCGGCGTGAAAATTGCACAGAGGTTCTAGGAATAGTAGTTAGGCGTACGGAGATGATGTTGCAGGGTAAGAACTCAACGGACTCATCTAATAATCTATGCAAACTCCTAGAGTGTATATCGCGCTTCCTTCCCGGCCCTCATCTAAGGTGGCGAGATCGCAAAACACATATACCCAGTGAGGGTGGGCATGTGGCACACGCCTAACATGGTCTCTTGGAAAAAAACACATAAAGGGTCACTTGGAGGAAACGAATCTCAGGCAGCTCCTCCATATTAGCCTAGAGTCAGCGGCAATTCCATTGAAGAAATATGCCTTCCAAGCCTAGCTTGGAGTATATGCGGGGTTCCTGTTCGAAGAAAAGACCTTCACGGGAATGGCCATACGGTTCCAGGAGGCAGAATTGGGGCGTTGTTGACCGAACAAGGCACTGAAAGCGTTGTCTCATTCTAGGACATATTGGGGGAGGTTAGGCTCACTAGGCAGCTTCGGAGGCGATGGTCCCTCTTTTGTAGGAACCACCGTCTAATAGCCACTCAGTCCATCCTTGAGTGCAGGTGCATGAGATAAGCTCCCCGGTGGAGCCGCGCGGCGTTTGGGGTCGGAGGAAGGATCCCTGTTTATAGCCGAGGTTGTATGTGAACCCTTTGTGTCGTCAGCTGCACTAGGGGCCCAGTAGAAAAGGAGCCTTTTATCAACATTGAGGCATAAGGCGTCCCAGGCAGTGACTGACGTGCCAAGACCAAGTCCTTAGCTTTTCAAATTTTGAGACGATGTACCGATTATCACGAAGACCAAGTTTCCGGCCAGACTCAAGACGGAGAGTTACATCAAGTGTCTGGAGGAGTAGGTGTTGCTCTTTCCTTCTAGGATATATCGGGGGAGATTAGGTTTACTAGGCGAGTCTTTTACTCCCTCTGCCGAAAGGCCTTACGTGTGGTAGCAGGACTCTATATATTATGTCACACAAACAGGAGGGCCTAGTCTTGGTTGTAAGACAAATTCTTTGACAATATGCCTCCGAACAACTGGCCTCCCACCTACCCAGACTGCCACCTCGTGGACTATTTTGTGTGGGGCTTGGTTGAGAAAAAGACCAACAAGTCCCCTTGCATCCCCAATGTGGATATTAGGTCCAAGCTCACCACAGTTTTCACCCAGGGAAACCATCCAGAAAGCCTGAGGCAAGAATCGACCATGGCATGCAGCCAATGGAAGCAAGGGAAGCAATGCCTTCCCTATTTAAGAAGAAAATAAAAAGAAATTGCACCCCAACAATTAATATGACAGCAGAATCAATTTCATTCTCCCATTTATGCTTGCCTATACTTGTATACGCCATACGCTACTGTTCCCTTTCAATCGAATTGGCGTTAGACCCCGATGGCCTGACTGCAATTGAAGAAATGCATCCTTTTCTTCGAGATTTCTACTCCTTTTTTTCTCTTAATTTCGATAATAGTTCTGCTTTTTGGTGCTTTGGAACGAATAGTTTAAAAGATGTTTTGCTTTTCTTAGCAATAATATAGTCATTAGAGTTTTATGATTTTTATCTAAATATTTCAACGCCGTGTTAGAATCAAGAAAAAATAACCCATTTGATAAGGAAAAGGAAGCAAATTTGACTTTGCAGTCAGCAGCTTGCATCTGGCAACCCTGCCGGGTTGCCAGAATCTAGGAAAAGGCAACAAAATATCTACGGCACATTGCCGTAACGATTATTATGCTCTGAAGCTTAAAAAGATTTTTAGTTTATATTTAAATACTGGTTCTAGGAAAGAAAGCAGCTAGATAAGCGTTGCGTATTGTTTATTCATTTTTTAAGTAATAACTCCCTTTTAAACAAAATCTATGCAAATGAAGTTGGGAGAAAATGCAATTGAATTATTGAAAAATGATTAAAAAGGAAGTTCAGTGCGAGGGCTTATAATGAAAGAGAAATTATTATTAAAACAAGTAGGCCTACGCTAACACTAGATCTGTCATCCAAAACAGTGTTGCATTCGTAAATACAACGTAGGTCAATATGATAAAACATCTTGGCTAGCTGGTTGTGTATATTTACAGAGGCTAATTTATTATTTAAATAAATTTAAAAAAAATAACATCAAAAACATTTAAATAAAGTGAGTAGTTTACAATTTTATAGTTATTTTTAATGAACATCATATTTACTTTAATTAACATTTATTTTTGTAAAACTTGAATTGCTTCCTCATCTTCAAATGTCCCTGCACGCCACTGGTTTCGACGCCTCCTGGTGTCTCTTATTGAAATAGAGGGCGATTTCATTAAATAAAATCAATTAAACAATTTTCAAGTCTTTAACTTGTAACTTTGGTAAATATATATGTATAAATGAATTTTGTGTTATTTTCTTTGATTGTAGTTAGGCGACGAGAGTCCTCGCTCGAATGATGAAATATACCTAAAGGGAAATGACGATATGATTGCCTCATAGGCGACACTATCAGCAGGGTTCTGCTGAAAGTTCTGTGACTGGTCTGACTAGGAGTAAACCCTTACCTCGAGATCAAAAATCTCAGGCCGTATCACTACGCTAGCGAGAGCGCCTGCATTTGTTGTTTTTCCTACCTTTTAAGAATACCTCAACACCCATTATATTAAACTTTTAAACATGGATTGCTTTTTCTCTCATGCTCTTCTTCCTTATTTCAGTTGGGAATAAGAGTTGGGTGGTAAAGCCAAGGAGTCACGGCTATTATAATAAAGCTCAGTTCGCACAGCTCCGACATTCAACCGTCAGATTATTACTCTCTCGCCTCATTCGTCATAGTTCAATCGTTCGTAGTCAGAAGCAGAATGTTAATTAATACACTAAAAATATCCATTACGTCATTCCTAAACTCAAGATCAAAGTCTTACGATGCTTTATGCATCAATATACGACTAAAAGTCACTTTCTTAATGGTATTTATGGTTTAGAGCAAAATGATAGGACAAGGTAACCGAAAAATCAGGCATACACAATAGTTTAAAGAGTCTTGTCCACTATTGAGAAGTAGCTAACGACCTATACAGTGGTTCAAAAGTCTTATCACCCCCTACCGAAAAGTAATAGAAACAATAGAAAAACAATATAATAACATCAAACACATGTACTAGGACTTAGTCTGCCGAATCATGCTGTAAAGTCATGTCGCACATCCTCCATGCCCTTGTCAGAATGCTCACGATCATGTGCCCTTGCACTTGCAATCATCCTCTATTCCACACTGTAGGAGCTCGTGTCAGCCATTACTTCATTCATCAACTCAAGATCAGGTGTCCAGAGCCATCAAGACGGAGGGCGACAAGAGCTTGAGGTGCATGATAAAACCTCTGCTCACCGATCGTATGCGAGAACAACGTCGCTAGCGCTTTCGTCGCTTCTCAACGACATGGAGAGTAATGGCAATCAAATTCCATTTTTTTTTATTAAAAATCCTTCAGGGTCGATCCAGTCATCAACAAGCAGAACAACCGTGTGGTAAGTTTCTGCCAGGACATCACTGAGGTCCGCTGCGTCTCCACGTCTAAGCACCCGACCTCCTCCTGATGATGCTCGGCGGCCTGGCTTCAAATGGCGAGAAGATGCCGCTAATGTGGTTCGCGACCAGTTACAGACTCACCGCGGCCGATTACAGGGTCATCTTGGCCACGAAAGTCCTGCCCTGGGCGAGAAATATCACTAAGAAGGAGCCCCAGCCCACACGGCCAAGACCGTGCAAGAGTGGTTAGGGTCAAACATGAACTTATGTTCAAAGGACTTTTGGCTTCTGCAGTCGCTCGACCTCAATCCCCTCGACTACAGCGTGTGGGCGCTTGCCGAGTGCAAGAACTGCAAGGTTCGCCACATGCAACATAGAAGAGCTGAAATCCTCCTTCAATCGCGTGTGGGTCAGCATGATGAATGACTTCGTCCGCAACGTGTGAGCGGACTTCAGGTCTCAACTGGAGTGCGCGTGTTCACCGCCAAGGGCGGACACATTGATTATATTAGTACAATATTTACACATATTTTTATGTTAAAACAATAAAAACGTGTCTAACTGCATCACAACTATCAATTTGTCCTTTGTTGAGAGCGTCATAACGAGTGTAACAGGACGTTTGCAATACCTAGTATATCAAGCTATGGCTGCAGCTGGATTCAATGTTTCAGAGACGACAGTGAAGAGAGCCCTATAGAACAACAAAAACGACAATTTAAGCATAATTGCAGAAAGATTGTTTGGCGGAAAGCTGTTGTTTGCGTTTCTTCTTAAAAACACCATACCAACCGTAAAGCATGATAGAGTAAGTATAGGTTATGGGACTGCTTTGCTGTTAATCGTACAGGTGCGATGAAAATTGGTGGAACAAAGAAGAAAGAATATTATTTGGCGATGTTGGCATGGCAATTTTACTTTCAAGAGAACAAAGATACAAAATATATGGCCACCGGGGTGAAGAAATATTATAAAGTTTCCAAAATGACTGTTTTGAAATGGCCATCACAAATTCTAAACACTTGAGCCCCATAGAAAACAGGTGAATGGTACTAAAAAAAGCTCGTGTACCAAAGAAACCCAACGAATAAGAGTTGTGGATGTATTGTAAGGAAGAATAGAGCAACATTTCTATTGAAAACTGCTGCAAGTTTGGCAGCTATATTAATTGTCAACAAACGACATACGATAAAATGTTATTTTCCCTATGCAAACATTTGTTCTGTATTCGATTTTGCAATGCTGCTTAAATAAATAAAATAATTCATGGTCCAGATTTTGTATTACCTTTGAAATAAAATTGCAATACTTACTCTATAACCAAAATTACTAAAATATTAATCGAGTAAGAAATTAAAGATCTGGCACCAGTGATCTAAACTTCTCTCCCAAACTGCATATACAGAGTTACATTGCAAAGTGGAAATGTGTTTATTGAAATGTCGTAGCTTTTACGATGCTTTCGTCAAGGATTCAAAGCGTCTTGTTTACGCTGGTCTCTTCAATAGCATTGGCTATCTAACAAAGGCAAAATAGCATCCCATTCAAGGCCACATCTATCGATATGTTCGGTATATTTCGAATATAATCATTAGGATTTAATTTCGTTCAAATTTTAATTTTAATTTAAATTAAAGCTTTGATGAGAACAACTTTTAATGGTGTAAGTACAGAACCAGTTTCGGAGCATAACGCTCCATCTTTAAGCTGTATAGAGACTGACAACGTATTGTCCAAAACGAATATTTATATACATGATCAAGTACTATAAACGCAAAGGATCAGTCGAATTATAAGGATCTCGTCGCCCAAAGTAATTAACATGTAAAATACAAATGCCTAAAAGTTACAATAGACGACGAGTCCCATAAAAGTCAACTGATCCGACCAACTTTTCAAACAACGATATACAGACGGGTAAAGACTTTAAGATAGGCGTATACTCGAAGTCATTTCCCTAATGGAAAAGAATGTAGGACAGATTTTGATTTATAAATTTTGAACGGAATGGATTTTCGTTGGCGGCAGTCCAAACATATAAAAATCACACCACACATTCACATCAAACTCGCAAATTGAAAAGTTCAAACTGGAAAACTCCCCTGGATAAAATTACAAAAGAGAAATTATTGTGGACTGAGGCAAGAAAACCAAAAGAGACGAAGTGCAGTATCTCCTCCATCAAAAGTCGTCGGGGACGTAAGGGGCAAGACATTTTTGATAAAGAGGGCAATAAGTCTTGTAAAGGTAGAACAGTCAACTAGTATGTGGGTAATCGTGCGAAGTAAGTGTAGTAACGGCACTTTGGAATAGTAAAAGGCCTCGGAGGGCAAATGATGATTTCTCAGGCGGCCAATGATCAGGACTTCCTGTCGCACGATTCACAGTGACTAACTGACTTCTTAGCGATTCAGAGTTTATAATTAGTGTAATCATCCCAATAACTGCCAGATATCCGATAAATACTCCCGGACAACAAGAAGAAGTCCGGAATATCAAGGTGCTGCCAAAAGAGCAATTTGGTCCGCTTGCTCGTTACCTGGAATTCCGATGGGACTTGGAACACAACAAAAGCAGTCCTTAGATCTGTTTGTATTTTTAACGAACTACGTGTGAATTTCTTTGCACTAGAGCAGGGGTTTCCAAACTACGGTCCGCGGGCCAGATCCGGCCCGCGAGGTCAGTTCAGCCGGCCCGCTGCTGCACTGTGCCACAAATGAGCTAAAATATAATTATGTGCATATAACTTTTGCATTGCAACTTGCAACGTTGCATAAAATTCTTAATTTTCTAAAACATTTGGGGTAGAATATTTAATGTATAAAATTCACAAATTTCACAAATCTCACTAACCATTTTGCTGCTTAGTTTGTGAAACTCGGATATGTGCGCACTGGGTGTGATAATACTATCTTATTGCTAACGACCCCTTCTTTGATAACTTTTTGGTAAATAAATATGTTTGTTGTCTTTATTTTTTGTGTATTGGAAAATAAATATGTTGGTTGTCTTTATTTTTGTGTATTCTCTATATTGTATTGAGCAAAATGGTCACGCGGCCCGCGCTCGTCATTCTCTCAGTTATCTGGCTCACTGCGAAAAAAGTTTGGCGACCCCTGCACTAGAGGATGGGGGGCAAAACTGGCGAAAGGGGTCTAAAACGCTTCTAGAGTCCGTAAAAATGATGTCATCGGTAAAGGAGAAGGTAAGAAGGATGTGAAAGAAAAGAAAAATCACACAAATCGAATGAGAGATCGCAGTGGACAGGAAAAGCAAATATTAATTACATATATATCAGTTATACTCAATGGTACTTTTAGTAGTAATTTTGGATCATATCAAGAATAGCGCACCCAATATATGTAAATATCATAGAAAGGAAAAAGTTAAAAATATGCAATGTTCATTTCATTTAGGAAATAATAGGTTAGTTTAGATGGTTTAATTTAACATCCTTTCCCAAAGTTTTGTAATTGAACATAATCATCAAAAGTTTTGAGTTAGGTTAGGTTACCTAACGAAACCTAATCAAAATTCTCACTTGTTCTGTTTATTCCATTTTTTTAACTCCAGTAAACATATGATGAATCCCAAGTCTAGATTTGGCACAAAACAAATGGAGCTTTTAAAGAATAGCATTACCATTTGACCCTATTGAGCAATAGGGGGGGGGGAGGGGGCACCTTTGCCCATTTGAAGAATAATGATAAAAAGATTGTTTAGGCTAGGTATTTTTTGTGGGTTCGTTTAGTTTGTTTTTAGTGTTCTTTTAGGTTTTATGCGCTATTTTTCGCGCCGGAATGGAACTAAACAAGAAGCCTATTCTAGCGAACTTGTCGTGGTTTAGCCTTAGGTTTCAGTTCAAATTACTTATCTTTGTGATACAATGGTGAATGCGTTCTTGCCTGAATATTAGTCGTTAATCTGTAGAATTAGGAGAACTAAACCTGTTTAAATAACCTACTACCTTCTACAGTATAGTTAAATTAACGTTTTACCTAAAAGTGATGTTAGTCATCATCGTGGTAAATGGGTAGTTATGGTAATTATATTTGTTAATGTTTATCACTTCTCTTCTTAATCATGTTGACTCAAGTTCTTCCAACGACTTTCAAAGGTAAATTGTTCAATATCTGAGTAATTTTGGACGACAAAAGGTGTCTAGCCTATTTCTTGTAGCCGATCACTTATCTAACTAATAAGCATTGTCGAGGGGTCAGCAAAACTGTTACACATTGACACCTAAACCAGAATTAGTGAGAGATGTAGTGGAAGGCGCTTGTCACCAGCGTTATGAAAAACGTGTCAAACATCAGAAAAATCTTCTTGGAAGTATATTTTTGCTCTGCAGAAGTAAATTCGGAATATCTGAAATTTTGATCTTTATTTCAACTCATGTAAGTATATTTATATTATTTTATGTAAAATAAAATTTCTAGTTTTTTTTTTGTAGGAATATGTTTTTTTTTTCATGCGCTGCCTTGGTTTATTTTAAATCATTGGTCAAACAAAATGAAAGCCTCCAGTCATTCTCCACCTCTCCTAATTGTGTAACGTGACAGGTGTCTAAATTTCAATTCATTTTTCGAGTTATCCCTATTTTTTAAAAATGACTTATAAAAGAAAGTGTTGCTTTAATGAGGATTGTGAGAAAGAATATCCATGTATTAAAAACGCAAATAGTAAAAACATGGTAAGATGTGACACATGTTTCTTTTCTATATTCTCAATTGCAAGTGGCGGGAAGAATGATATTAAATGCCATTTAAACTCGAATAAACAAATGATCAAATGCTTCTGCGTCATCAAGCATGTCTTTGAAATCATTTTTTTAAAAAGTAATATCTTGGAGGAAGAGAATAAAAGCACAGCAGTAGCAGAAGGAACATGGGTTTATCATTCAGTTAAACACAACCAATCTTTTAAATCTACAAATTGCACTTCAAAACTGATAAGAAAATGCTTCAATAATTTTTTTTTCTTGCGCCCAAACAAAAATGGCAGCAATTTTATCTAAAGCCATTAAACGATGATCTCTCACTTGCTAACTGCGTAACAATTTTTAGTGATTTTTTCAACCATGGGAATGTAAAAGTGTGTATTTTATTGGTTAGGTATTTTTTGCCCACTAATGGAGTTAATGTAAAAGTATTAGAAGCGGAAAGTTTAGTCAGTGAGGCTGGAAATAATATTTAATATAATCCAGGTAACTTTAGATTCTTGTAGTTTGTGTAATAAATTACAGGCACTATGTTTGGGCAATACAAATCTTAACTTTGGGGGGGTCATCAAGAGGGGGAAAAAATAATGGGTTTTTTTCAGACTCAAGGAAAGCTTAGATAGAAAATTAATTGGCATTAATTGTTCAGCCCATAGTTTAAATAACTCTTTGAAGAGTTCATGTGATTGCTTGCCTATTGATATAGAAGTTGTGGTTGTAAAAAAACACTCATTCTTTTACATATATACAGTCAGAGTTGAAGAAATAAAAGATATGCAATTCTGTTAACGAGTTTCAACAGATATTAGGATGCAGCTACTGAAAATATTATTCGACTATTCAAGTCTTTAAAAGTATATTTCATGTCTCACAAATACTGCCCCACTATTCTTAGACATCTTTTTGAAAATCCATGTGCCGAACCACTTCTGCATTTTGTACACAATCAGAGTTCCTTATTCTATGGTAACATCCTAAAAGTGGAATCGCAAAAGGCTTCTTTACCCGTAATTTCCAATTTAAAGTTGAAATAATAGAAAGAAAACAGAAGTCTTTTTTGCCCTTAACTGTGGATACACTGCTGAAGGATTTAGAGAGACAAGGAAAGGATATGCAAAGCTTTAAAACAGCTACTTTGTCATTCTGTAGTCAATGTCTAGAGTATTTGAACGAGTGGGATGTGCATTTTGAAGAGATGGAAAATTTCAACTGAATAATTCTTCACAGATTAATTCATTGGACAGCAGTTAAAGAGACGCTTGAGTTTATTATTGACAAAAGACCTAATTTACTTATAAATGATAATGATCTCTTCTGTAAATAATTTTGTGACAATAGAAAAAATAAAGAATGGAATGACTGTGAAATTGAGGTTGACAGTAGATGGGTTGAGATATTTGAACATTTCAAAAGTAAGAACATTCCATTTAAAAATTCCTTTTGAGTCTACCAGGATCAAATGCGTCAACAGAAAGGGTATTTTCAATGATGAAAAATTACTGGACAGAACAAAAAAAGCAACTTAAATATCGACACTTTGAAAACGGCGCAATTAACTACGTGCAATTATGAAATGAATTGTTTACAATTTTCTGATTACCTAAGATCAAAAATAAGCTTTCTTCAAAAGATCCATTCCAATAAAAAGTAAAATTATGGACCAAATTAGGTAACTGAGTATTAATTAGTATTATATACATATATATATATCTTTTTTCGAAAAAAGGTAATAAAAATATTACTGCAAGGAAAAATTATTTCGTTTTCTCTTTCAATGTGGTTTAATGGATATATATATATATATATATATATATATATATATATATATATATATATATATATATATATACAGGGTGTCCACAAAGTCTGGGTACATAGGAATTTTAATATTATATTTATTTATGTTATTTTTCCTCCTCAGATCGAATGATGGCTCTGTCTAAAGAAGAAAGAATCGAGTTGGTACTCTTAAGTGGACGAGAAGGAGGGTCTTATCGCAAAATCGCCGATCAATTTAACCTTCGACACCCTGATCGGCAACCTATTTATTCTACTGCCGTCGGGAAATTGGTCACGAAGTCTAAAGAAACAGGCAGTGTCTTGGACAAACCCCGTTCCGGGCGACCAAAGACTTCAGACGAAACGAAAGAGGATGTCATGGCCATGATTGCTGCTAGCCCAAAGAAATCACTTCGTCGGACATCCATGGAGTTGGGTGTTCCAAAGTCAACTATCCACAAAATCCTGGTAGAGCAGAAGTTCCATCCGTACAAATTACAGATATTGCATCACTTAAATGAAGACGACCCCGATAGACGAATGCAGATGTGCGAATGGTTTTCAGATAAATTGGCTGAAAATATCAATTTTACTAAAGACCTTTTGTTGTTCAGTGATGAAGCTTTGTTTTATGTTAATAGTGAAGTCAACAGACAGAATCTTCGATACTGGTCTCAAGACAATCCACATTGGATGGATCCATCCAAACAGCAAGGCAGCCAAAAGGTGATGGCGTGGTGTGGTTTGTGGAAAGCTCATGTGCTAGGACCCTTATTCTTTGATGAACATGTAACCGGTGAGACTTACCTGAACATATTGAGAGACAAATTAATGCCTCAAATTGAGTGCCTAGGCGAAGGACTTCCGGACTGGTTTCAGCAAGATGGAACCCCTGCCCATTTTGCGCAAAATGTTAGAGATTGGCTGAATGGCACTTTTCCTCACTGGATTGGAAGAAGAAGTCATGTGGAGTGGTCCCCTCGTTCACCAGACCTTTCTCCCCTTGATTTCTTTTTCTGGGGTATGTTAAAAGAGAAAGTTTACTCAATGAAGATTGCAAATCTAAACCACTTGAGAGAACGCATTATCAGTCAGTGTGCTGAAATCGACGGCAATGTTCACCTATTCAATCGAGTTCACCAGAATTTAGCAAGGCGCATCGAATTATGCATTGCAAATAATGGAAATCATATTGAAAATATAATTTCTAAACATTATAATTAAATAAAAGGTATGTATTTATCCCCTGTGTACCCAGACTTTGTGGACACCCTGTATATATATATATATATATATATATATATATATATATATATATATATATATATATATATATATATATATATATATATATATATATATATGTGTGTGTGTGTGAGTGTGTGTGTGCACGCGTGTGTGTAACCAGTATAGGTATGCGGGGCCGTATGTACCTTATTATTACTTACATATAATCTTGTTTAGAAATATGTAAATAGCACCGTGTCGCATTCGTGGAAAAAAATCTGGGAGGCCTAGTTTATGCTCCCCCTCGAATTTTGTGGACGCTTTGTTATAAATATCTCTATTTTAAAAAAATACGCAAACGCTATATAGAGTATATCGTAAATATAACTATACCTGAATATACCTATTTAGCTTCGTCACCACTTAATGTTGGGGCAAATTTCTAATTATGATGTTATGGCGAAAAATAGATTGGCCGCCATCTTGGGAGACACATTGTGAGTTGGAATCACATCATATTGTATATCATTTTGAAGGGAATTTTTGTCTGAATTAAAATATGAGATGGACATTTCATATTAATCATTTTTAAAGAAAAGATGATTGATTTAAATAGTATTCGGCGGTGAGGCTTATTATATTTCTGAAATCAAGGAACGCGGTAGAAAAACTAGAGGCTTAATGACATTTAGTAATCGCCTTTTGAATTCGAATTAGGAATTTTACGATTTTATTTTAAAAATGCGGGGGGGGGAGGGGTTATGGGGGCGAAGCCCTCCATTTCGAAATGACCTTAAAAATTATATATAATACAATATGATGCGATTGCAATAGCCTCAATCCTCCCCCTTCCCCCCAAAATAGCACTTTTTTATTTGCTCAAGAAAAACAGTCTACATTAAAAAACAATTGTATATATATATATATATATATATATATATATATATATATATATATATATATATATATATATATTATCCAAAAATTCGAGGGAGGGCATGAACCCAACGTTAACTCCTTGAACACATTCTAAAGATAAGATATCTTCTCGAAGATTAGGAGAGAAAATTGAACTGCATATTCCCAGTGTGGTTTGATAAGCGCTCGATCCATTTCAATAAAAAACGCCTGGCTTACCTAAGTCTGTTGGTTGTTGGGGCTACTACAAAACTGTTTTGAACTTTTAAGTCTCTAATTTAATACAACCATGTCCTTTTCCAACATAACTATGTTTAGAATATGACCGCCCATATTATATGCTTCCAGGGAATTTGTGCGACCTAATCGCATTACCTTACATTTATATCTACATTTCATTCATGTCATTTTACCCCCATTCAACAACTCTATCTAAAGTCGCTTTGTAAATTTACTACATCACCGGGATACTTTGCCCTACATTCTAAATTTACATCATGCGCAAATTTATATTTTTTGTATAATTAATTACGGTCAAAATAGTTAATAAAGATTAGGAACAACAATGGACCCAGAACTAATCCTTGGGGGTCACCGCTATTGATCGATACCCAGCTTGAATTAATCCGAACTACCACGACTCTCTGCCTGCGGAGTTTGCATTACATGTACTTAAAAAGTACATCACGGGACTCGAATTTTCACGTCGAGTTGCATTTGCTTTATCCCATTCCGATTAGTTAGCCAGAGTAGCACTAATATGAAACTAAATAAGGGGCTAGTGAGTAGAGACCATTAAGGCGCGCAACTCTCTTGATAAAGCTCCATTTCCTTAACCAAAGTTTCTTAGCTGGGCTCCAAAGTACTAACGTGAAAAACTAAAATTACATAGGGCCTTAAAATTTATTCACAACAAACTATCAATAAATAACTGTCATCCGAAATTATAACTAACACAACTTAACAATTACCACTCGTACCATTCCGATCTTTGACAAATTGGGTGGGCGGGATAAATTTTGCCCACAGACTCCTGCTTTACGATATTTAAATTCTTACCCGATCCTTTGTTCACGTAGATATTAAGGGATGTTAGTTTGTAGTGACGAATATAATTTCGGAAGAATTCCAACCCTCCTGGCGTATTCAAAAAGCCAGCGGCGCCACGCCATGAAACAAAGAGAACTGACAAATAAAGAGTCGCCTCAAACTTCATTTCAAACCTCGATGCATTCGAAGGGTGGGAATAAAGAAATAACCTGATTCTATCACGAGACCTGTTAAATGCACTCCCCGTTTGCGAAGTAAAAAGGAGTATAATCCCCTGTCGAGAGAGGGGTGGGACCGTTTGATGTGCCAAAGGACGAAAACTATTTAAATGTTGACCTTTAATGTTAGGGAGATATTCCCTTGTGGCAATTTGATTCGAATAATCCACTGACACGCAAAGGGCAGATAGCAATATGCCAATTTTTTTAAGCTTCCCAAAGGTGTGTGTGCTGGGGGAGGTGGGCTATCAGTTTAGTGCCGTTCAACTAAGAATGAAGATCCATACCAATAAAAGCTACCATGGCCTATCAAAGTCATCTGAGTTAATCAACTAGATACACGCTCAAAACACTTTGCCTCGCCCCCAACATCCATTCTTTTAACTGTAACCATACAGTTTCCATTCTACATCCAGTTCAGTGGTACACACACACGTTCGTTGTAAACAGTCACGCGCAGGAGAGATATTTTTAGGATCCCATCTGACGACCGCCTACTAGGGCAAAACGCCGTTATGACGCGCTCGGGAGAGAATAGCAAAGGATAGAAATGAGGACCTTTGATTTCAGGAAAGAATATCAATTTCACAGATAGATTTGTCACAAATCGAATGATTTACAAGTCGGTCCTTCTGAAAAAATACCGAAAATAACGAGGAAATATTCTAAGGGCTGCGTCCATTGGGGATTACTCGGTCCACTGGGCAACTTCTGGTCGGTGTGCGTCGCCGCTGCACAGGGTGCGAACACCATTAATGTACCCAGGATGGAGACCTAAAAAGGAAAAAGTCTAGAAAACCCGGATGGGATAGTGGGTGCGGCTAGACGCGAGATATAGCCCACCACCCTTTTCTTCTTTTATTGGTCACATGCTTAGGTATTTTCAATTGTTGTCGAGAATTTATAGGTTCTAACAACATTCCCTAGTTCCAAATCCTCGCCGACCTTGGTGTTGGGGCGGACGAGGTAAATAATGGCGGCACCACTCTGACCGGTGGAGGGGCTCCCCTCCAACCATCTTTTTATGGCAAAGGGATTTCCCCTTCGCCATCTTCGGAGCTACTCTAGGGCAGTTCCACCTTGGTGATGGCCGTGGCCCTCCTTGTGCTTTATCAGGGTCCCTTCCAAGATTCTTCAAGCAGAGAGGGGAAAAAAGATCACCTCGTAGTTCCGAGGATCGTGACATTGATGAGAGCCGGCATGCCCACTCCCCATTTTTCCCAATGGAGTTCGGCATGCCTGCCCCACTGACGTATTTAACGGGCCATAGACCCTATGAGTTCCTGGTCGAGATACCAGAAACCTTGAGAGGATGGCTACTTGGAGGCTCCTCCTAAGATGGGGATGGACCCAGAGGTGCCACTGCCCCAAATTGTACGGTCTTCCTTGATAGCGATCCTGGGCTCGGTGCCAGACATCAAACCTGATTAGGCTTCTATTCAAGATCCTCCTGAGGCAGCACGGGTCCCTAACGACTCACAAGTAAAGTAGGACCTGATCCGCCGCCTGGTACCAGATTTACAGCCATGAACATCTCCATTTCTGAGAGAAACATGGGTGAAGTTGGTTCATTCCTCAACGGAGCCTCAAGGGCTCAAACCCCCTCCTCTGTTAAATAGAAAAGAAACGGTAAGAAGAACATGAGGACTAGGGGTTCCTCTTCTTCCGCTGGAGCTTCAATGATGGCATCATGATCCATCAGAGGATAGCATTAACTCAAATGACTCATAGAGAGCCGAAGCTCACCCGTTTTTTCTCAAGTCTTCTGCGAATGCGGTGGACTCTTCCGAGGTGTCCATTATTAGTGCTCTTCACACACTTAATGTTTTGTGGGTGAAACTGACACCGCACTCTACCATTAATTTATTAAGAGAGGTGGTTTATGCGAGGGAACTTGTAGGCTAGTCCTTAGAAGCCATTATCGAAAAGCATGCAGACGATGAACGTGCAAGTTCGAACGTGCGATTAGAAATCAGGAGGAGCCTCGAGACACACCCCTAAACTCATTGTCTCGTTCGAACTTGACAGGTTACCTGAGTCTGTGCGTGCTGGTTGGTATCGCTACCACTTCGACCATAAAAATCAAGCCTGCAGACGTGCTAAATTGGATCACCCCGAAATCTACGCACACTGCCCAAAGGCATTTCATGATAAATCTGTATTTTGAGTCCCAGGTATGTGAATTGTGGCGAGCTGTACCCTGCTTCCTCGAAGAAATGTAGCTCGTATCTTTTCGAGGAGGTCCTAGTCATTCAGGCTGCAGACCGACTTTCTTTTCATGAGGCTGACTTTTTCTTATCTTACACAGCCATGACCGGGAGGTCTTATGCCTCAATTATTAAGACAAAACACCATCTGCTCTTGGCCCCTCCAGGTCTACCAGCACGGTAAATTTCATGCTCATTTGGAACCCTACTGCTGGTTCTACCCAAACAGGTCGCTCCTCTAGTAGAGCTGCCACACAAATGGCTCACATCCAGCCTCGGCTAAGACCAGAACTTCCCCATCTCTTCCCTGCATTACTGTTTCCCGTAAGGTAAACCGTCCGGCCGCCTATACTAACTCGGCGAATCCTAAAGCTGTTATCTGAAAAGAGAACAACACAAAAATGAGCTTCGGCTCTCGCACACGCACCCAAGGCTGTACGAGACAATTTAAATGAGGGACCCCCCCTAACTCTCTCCATAAGTTCTCAGGGCGACAGCGCCTTGTACAGCCAACAGCCCCTGGAATTATGCCTTCGGGAAGTGTACGGCTATTCCCGTGAGGATCTTCTCTTTGAAGAGGACCCTACATCTCCGAGCTAGACCTGGATGACATGCTGGGGACTCAAGGCCAACTGGGAGGAGCTGCGGAGGCTCGTCTCCTCCCGTTCCTCGTTAGCTATTTGGTTTCAGGAGACCATGTTGGGCACGTGCCCACTGCCCACTCTTAAGGTTATAATGGTTTTGCTACCACACAACCCCAAGATGGGGGACAGGCCATAGGATTCGCATTTTACGCCAGACATGGTGTGTCCGTCTTTTTCTTTGCTATAAATACCTCCTTTCATGCAGTGGCAGTGCAGATACACCTGGATAAAATGTATGTATACAGTCATTTCTGTGTAAATTCCACCGTCAACCGACTTCGATGCAGGAGGATTCTACCGCGTCATAGCACAGTTGCCGAGATTCTTCATCTTGCTCGGACATTTGAACAGTAGGCAGCCTCTCTGGGAGATTACACGATCAAACACAAGAGTCAGGCAATTGATGATCTGATCGAGAAGCTGAGATAGGTGTTCTGAATGCGAATGAGTTTACGCATCACTGTCCGGACGCACAGCCTAATTTTGAGTAAGAGGTGATCTATGAGCTACATGGTAGTGACCACTTTCACATTCAACTATCATTTTAGGGGCCGCCAACGCCTAATAAGCCAACTCGGTGGTGCTTTGAACGGGCGCGGCGCTCTGCATTTCAGGTAATCACTGATTTCTCTATACCAGTTGAAGAGTTTGGTTGGTGGATGATGCTATTGAATTCTTGTCTGGCAGCCTCCTCGCCGTGGGCCTCTCTACTATTTGTAGAACGTCTGGTAGTTTTACACTCCGACTGCTTCCGTGGTGGTCAGCCGAGTGTGAGGTGGCCCTCAAACAGAAGCGTTATGCCTACATGCGCTATCAGCGCCACCCGAACGATTTCACTGTCGGTGAATTTTGTCGAGCTAGGCCTAGGTTCCAGCATGTTTCGAAGCACGCACGCTGCTCTTTGTGGCGGGCATACGTGCATTCACTTAATGGGAAAAACCCCTCTAGCAGAGGTGTGGAAGCGAGTCAAAAGGAATCGAGGCAAGTTCTCGCAGGACCCCCCTTCCGTTCTTCAGGAGAATGTGACCGCAATCTCGGACCCTGCGTCCATGGCGGAATCCTTCGCGTCCGCTTTCTCCACATTCTCTTGTCGAGATGCTGTTCTTTCAGCATTCAATGCACGTCGTGATGTTGACGCCTACTGGATTTATTAAGATAGAGATCCATACATTGAGTGAATTGTGTTCCGCTCTCGCTTGATGCAGGGACACTGCCCCTGCTCCGGGCGATGTCTAGTAATCCATACTTTGACACATAGATCAGCAAGGCATGGCATTTTTGCTAGATATAGTTAACAGATCCTGGACAGAGGGTATACTCTCACCCGTTTAGAGAATGGCTACTCTGCCGTTTTTTGCAAACAGGAGAGAGAGAGAGCACTTTATCCCGGCTAGTTTCCCAACAATATCTCAAATCTTCTGCGTGTGCAAGCTGATGTATAACTTGATTAGTGTTAAAGTAGACTTTTTAATGGACAGCGGAGGCCACCTGTTTCCTGTACAGTGCGGTTTCCGCAAGTTCCACTCCACGTCGGATCCTCTGGTCCGATTATAAAATTCTATCTGTGAGACGTTCCTTTGTAAATAGCACTAAGATATGGAGAAGGCCTATCTCGTGATATAGCAATTATATATATATATATATATATATATATATATATATATATATATATATATATATATATATATATATATATATGGATATGAGAAAGTCATATCTCTTTTCCATTTAAAAAATCCCACAGAAAAATGAGAGGCGGATTCCAAGTATTTTTGAACTTGTTTATTTCGAAAGTACTTGGAATCCGCCTTCCATTTTCCTCTCTGGTTTTTTGCATATATATATATATATATATATATATATATATATATATATATATATATATATATATATATATATATATATATATATACGAGGGGCGGTCAATAAGTTTTGCGAATCGGTAGGGCAAAACAGAGGAAGGGGAATGGCTGTTTGTGGGGTTGTTAGGACAAGTTAGGGCAAGTTAGGGCAAGTCAGGACCTGCAGCTGTACGCTCCCGCCTCGTCTATTTAAGAAGCAGAAGCTGATCGCAGAAATGTCAGTCACAAATTTTCCAACAATGTAGAAGGTTGAGTACCGGGCAGTGATCAAATTTTTGACCAAGGAAGGCAAGAATGGAAAAGAGATCCATGAACGCATGGTTGCAGTGTACATCGACACCGCGCCTTCCTATGCAACCATTGCTCGCTGGAATAGGGAGTTCTGCCATGGTCGTGAGTCCCTTGAAGATGACCCCCATCCAGGACGCCCGTCAGACGTGACCAACGAGGACAATGTGGCCCGTGTGGAGAGGAGGATCCTTGAAAATCGACGGGTGAAGGTCGAAGAAATGGAGCGACAACTTGGAATATCAAATGGAAATGTTATTAACATCATCTACGAGAATTTGGCCATGGCCAAGGTCTCTGCCCGTTGGGTCCCTAGAAACCTGACGCTCAATGATCGACTTCAACGTCGTCAAAGTCCACAAGGCTAGAGTTGCACAAGCGGCCCTGCACGAGTGCGGATTCGAGGAGCTCAACCATCCCCCCTACAGTCCAGATCTGGCCCCTAGCGACTACTTTTTATTCCGCCAGCTCAAGGCTGCACTGCGTGGACGCCAGTTTGTGGACGATGAAGATGTCCAGCTCGTCGTCCAGGAGTGGATTGAACAGCAGCCGGGCTATTTCTGGTTGTCGGGAATTCGAAGCCTCAGGGACAAGTGGCGCAAGTGCATTTTAGTCGAGGGTAGTTATATTGAAAAATAATAAAACACTTTTCCTCATATCTCGTTTCCTTATACCCGAATTGCAAAATTTATAGACCGCCCCTCGTATATATGAACAAATACACGCTAATGGCTTGGTCCGACCAGTTGGGGAGGGAGATAATGAGAATGGGGGAGAAATTCGTTCCCTAGTGTGGGTAATAATTATCAAAACAAGAGACTGCAGATTTGTCTTAAAGGTTGAATGATGGCCAAGAGTCGTTCAAGGTTATTTAAAGAATGCTACAAAAATAAAGTTTTATAACAAAAAAGAAATATTAAATATATACAAAAGAGGTTTAAGTGAGATACGTGATTAAATAAATAACAGACACACTTGATGTCAGCAAAGGGGCAAATCCAAGGGATTAAAGCGGTTAATTACCTAACTTGGATCGGAGCCGAAAAAATAACTAATTTGGAAAATCCGGATTATAATGACGTCCGCAGCGTCGACGTCTTGCACAGGGTAAGCGTCGAATGCAAGGTAACTCAGGGAGGCGAGGATGCAACAAAGGAATTTGTTTTACCTTAGAGTTCTCGAGGGGGAAGGTACTGGTTCTACCTCAGGATGCTGAAGAAGGAGGTCTGGTTTTACCTCAGGGTTCTTGATGAGTGAGTACTGGCGCGAATTCACGGAAGAACTGCTGTTGTAAGGAGCTGCCAATTGACTGTGGCGACGTCCACGGCGGAGAGATTCTAGCCGTCAGTACCCGAATAAGCCACGAAGGATTCGACTCGAGAACTTAATGTGTCTTCGTGCACAGGCGAGCTGTACTGCTTATCCAGCGGAAAACCTCCGGTTATATAGGTGGTCAACGGACGGCGAAATTGCCTTGGGCCACGGCATACTCTCCTAGGATTTAAAGTCGCCGACTTTCAGTTGGGAGGTGGGGTGGAAGTCGAGATAAGGAGCAGGACGAATAGCCCTTTCGGGTATGGGAGGCGAGATTAAATTTGCCCCTAAGACAAACAAAGATGGTCTGATAAAGCCATGTTCACCCAATTCCTTCCTTGCTTCTCACGCTCTTTGTTCCAAGGTTAAAGCCACCTGGCTCTTCTAAGGGTTCAAGATGAACCTCCAGATTCTATTAGACAACCTGTGATACTTATTTGCGATATAGAATTATAGAGACTATCCACACGACGGGGGCGAGTGGACGCCTCCCAATTTTAGTCTGAATTCGTGCGAGATCGTCGATTCCGCGCACGTGTGGGGAAATTCTCTCTCCGGCCCAATAGGGCTGGAAGAAGGCATCTCGTCAGAAGTCTCCTCAATGTCACACTCTTTACAGTGAGCATCAATGGTATCACTTCGATACTGCTGGAAGATGTTCTTGCTACGCTCTACGTAGACGAACGTCTTATCTCTTTTAGTGCGGTTCAGATCCCAACTCTGGAACATCGACTCCAACAGGTATTGAACCACATCTGTTGATATGCGGTGCACACAGTGCATTATGCGCTTGTAAGCGCGGGACCGGCGTCTTCTTCAGTCGCCAACATCTCGCGAACACAAAAAGGCTTGGAGCTCACAGGGGGCAACCGCCAATTATCCATTGCGTCCAGTTTGGACGTACGCGCATATAGGTCTGGTCACGTAAGTCATCACACGTATAGCCAATCGCAGCACCACTGTCTCTTCCTCCATCCTCTTTTCGCAAAGACCCAGTACCGGAAACTGATGAAGGTGGTTTCATATCTACACGCCCCTGGCGCGGAACAGATGACCCTACATTGGCTCACGTAAGGTTCCCTGCTCGCTGGTCGGTGACAAAACACAATAATGCTGTTTTCCCGCACCTTAATTGCCATCGGGCTTTCTCGTGATCGTCAGCAATACTCACACACATACTTGATATTTACGATCCTTCACTATTTCGATGATGAGCGAAATCTTCAAGCTGGACATAATTGGAGAAATGTTTTATTGTTGCAAGTGGCTTGAGCCCTGTTATGGCCCTTACTCGAAGCCAAAAAAGTCGCGTGCCGTCACTTATTCTGATTTATGACCTTGAGAGGACTAAACTTGAGAGGACCTTGGCAAGTCTATCATTCGAAAGAGAATGTAAAACAACAATTATATCATTCAAAAGAGAATGGTTCCAAATTTCGTCAGAATTGGCCGAATATTATGATGTTATTCGCCCCCCAAATAATTCCTGGGCTAACCTTGAGAGGACTTTGGTAGTTATATCATTCGAAAGAGAATATATTTATCATAATGCTTTCAAATCTCGTCAAAATTGGACGAATAGTTATGATGTTATTTCCAAAACAAAATAATTCCCGGGATAAACTTGGGAAGACCTTGTAAATTATACCATTCGGAAGAGATAAAAGTGTAAAACAACATAAGGGTTTCAAATTTTGCTAGAATTGACTGAATTGTTAAGATGCATATTGCCAAAACAAAATAATTCCCGGGATAAACAACATAAGGGTTTCAAATTTCGTTAAAATGGTCCGACTAGTTATGATCTTATTCGCAAAGCAAAATAATTCCCGGGTTAATCTTTGGAAGACCTTGGCAATTATATAATTCGAAAGAGAGTGTAAAACAACATAAGGGTTTCATATTTCGTTAGAATCGGCCGAATTGTTACAATGTTGTTACAAAAACAATTAAAAGCAAAACGGGGACCAACTGACCGAACGACATAGAGTCGCCCACCCGTGACTAGACTTGCACGCGACTAATAACTAAAAACTGTAAATATATTAGTGGTGAAAAACAAAGATAATCACCCTTAAATGCGGTGTAACCCGAAGGATGTACTAGAAGCGTCCCCTACGCTGTGATCCAAACTATTCCAACCTTTTTTACCTCAAGACAAGCGATTCCGGATTTTTACTCTTGAAAAAGAGTGGCCCAAACCTTTCCCTCATGGAGATCAACCCCTCAAAATTTTGGGTAGCTTTTCTTCAGATGATCCGAGTACAGGTAAACAAAAGTACAAATTTGGATTCACTTTCAGGGAGATTAACTACTTATAACCATAAACCAGCATAATATTTGCATTTGTTTTATTAATGTCTTGACGAATGGCCACATACCGCACAGGAGCCTTGTTTCTAAACATTCATCAAGTACCCCAAACTAGACCGTTTTTTTTCAATAACATTTTGACATTCGAGGCTACTGAGATTCGCTAAATCCTGGACGAGCAACAATACCATGGATAAAAGAAAAGGGGACTTTGTCGCGCTAACAATCCCTAAGATTATATAGAAGAACCTCGCAATGACCCATTTTTACTTTCCATTTATTTCTATAGAGGAGAAAATTAACAGATACATCTTCCGTTTAAAGTTTAATTTCCATAGTTTTAAAAACATCCATTGAACGACCTTATGAGGCGTATTATGTGTGCTTCGTTATTCATGGTACGTGACGTCATAAAGAGTCGTTTTTTTCATTAAGATAATTCCATTTTTATTAAGAATTCCCCCATAAAGGAAATAAATATATTTTTTTATTAAAATATCGTGAATAAAATTGTATTCAGGAAAAATGCATTTCTTGCCTTAACTTCTAGAAGTGAATCTCCATTGGGATAATAAGCACTTTGTTTAAATTTTTACAAGATGATTAAGAAAACACATCCAATAATCGGAAAGATGTATTTTTTAATTTTGTTTCCTTCAATTTTTTTAGCATATAAAGTAACATTATTGAGAAGAAATGAGCCGTTAGAGAAAATGCGATCTCAAGGCAGCTTGGCTCGTTTTTTTTTATTAAAAAGCTATTTGTAACTTTCACGACATATCTCCGTCATCCAAATGTTAAATTTTGCATTCTAAGTGAAGACCGAGATTTCTCTGGACTTTCTTATGCCTGACATCAAACAATTATCTTTTATTTCGATAAATGCACTGCTGTAAAAAAAAACAAAACAAGGTCTGCTCTCCAAAGTTGCGTGCTCTCATTTCTTCTGATTTATGACCTTACGACATTCAAAACTTTCAATAATTTCCGGACTAAACCTGGGAGAACTTTGGAAATTATATCATTCAAAAGAGAATGTAAAATAACATAAGGCTTTTAAATTTCATTAGAATCGGCCGAATAGTTACAATGTTATTACAAAAAAAAGCAAAACGGGGACCGACCGGCCGTAATAGTGAGATATAGAGTCGCACGCGACTAAACAAGGTCTGCTGACCAAAAGGTCACGTGCTCTCACTTATTCTGATTTATGACTTTACGACATTCAAAACTTTCAATAATTCAAAGAATAATCTTAGAAAGAGAATGTAAAAAAACATAAGAGTTTCAAATTTTGTTAGAATCGGCCGAATAGGTACAATGTTATTACAAAAAAAAAAAAAAAAGCAGGATGGGTCGGTCCCCATCTTCCGACATAGTGAGATGTAGAGTCGCACGCGACTAAAAGGAGACCCATTATGGTACAGTTTTCGGAGAAATGTTGAATTTGGGTCACGTGGAAAAATAGCTTCGGATTTTAAAGGAATTTCTTATTTAGAGAGCTGCTAAAAATTAAATTCTTCGAAAAAGGACATATTTCAGATTTAATGACAAGAAGCTATTATATTGATTTGGGATATTTTTGTTCATATCATTGACCTATTATTTTGATACAGTTAACACCAGCGCACAACACTGAAAGGTAGGCAAATAGAAAAGTAGCAGATTTTCTTATTACTACTTGTCTTAGAAAACTAAAGCTGAACAAGGTTAATATTAGATTAATGGAGGTCGCAAGTTAGCGCAATTCCTGATTTTGATCTCCATTGACTCTGGAATTGCTTGGTATGAGCGTTCCAGATTGAGTGGTTGGTCCGTCTGTTTGGCAGAAATTCAACCGAATTTGGCATTACATTACAAGAAAGTCACAATGGGTTGTAGAAAGATTGAAAATCTGTTAAATTGATATGTTTCTATTGCTTTGTGATAAGTAAATGCCTTTCAAACTTCTTACTCGTTGAATCCGATTTGAGCAGGCTGACATACCAACATTCAAAAGTTTGCAAACAATTTAATATTATAAAGAACGGGTTTTTTAGTAACACAAGAGCCATATATTGAAAAGCTTGCAAACTTTCTCCAACAACAAGTCTCAAACTGAAAAGAAAGCCAATCCTAAGAATTTTTTAAATGGATTTTTTTAAAAATATGTAGTCTTAAGGTACATTTCTAGACTACTTAAAGCTTAGGCTATTATTTATTTAGGTAATTATAGAACTTGCTTTGCTTATAACAACATAATCTACATAGAAACAATTGATTTTGTAATTTACGACACTTCTTACCTCGTCCAATCTGATCCTAGGCGGATAAGAGTGTGTGTGTGTGTGGGGGGGGGGGGTTATAGAAAAAATATGGATCTTATGAAGAAGCGAGGCGAGTTCTTCATAAACATGAGTTGGGGGAGGGGCATTCTTCACAAGATCATAGGGGCACAATACACTGTAAGGTCCTCGACAGCAAACCTGACCTGAACAATTTCGACTGACCACACTCCAGCCCTGAGCAGATTAAATTAGTTTAAGTTGAATATTTGTCCCACCAGTGAGTTCACTTATTCACTCTGACCCAACAGTGGATTCATCTATTCAGTCTAAACCAACAGTGGGTTCATCTATTCAGTCTTACCCAACAGTGGGTTAATCTATTCAGTCTGACCCAACAGTGGGTTCATCTATTCAGTCTGACACAACAGTGGATTCATCTATTTAGTCTCACCCAACAGCCGATTTATCTATTCAGTCTGACCCACAGTGGGTTCATATATTCAGTATGACTCAACAGTGGGTACATCTATTCAGTCTGACCAACCAGTGGGTTCACCTATTCAGTCTGACACAACTGTGGATTCACCTATTCAGCCTGATCCAACAGTAGGTTCATCTATTCAGTCTAACCAAACAGTAGGTTCATCTATTCATTCTCACCCACCAGAGGGTTACACTCTCACTCTCACCCACGAGAGGGTACACCTGTAACATACCATTGAGGTCGTCTATTTAGTCTGACCAACAGTTGGTTCATCTATAAAGTATGACCCAACAGTGGACTCATCTATTCATTCTGACCCAACAGTAGGTTTATCTATTCAGTCTGAGTCAACAGTGGGTTAATCTATTCAGTCTGACCCAACAGTGGTTTATCTATTCAGTATGACCCAATAGTTGGTTCATCTATTCAGTCTGACCCACCAGTGGGTTCATCTATTCATTCTGACCAAACAGTATGTTCAGCTATTCAGTCTGACACAACCGTGGGTTCATCTATTTAACCTGACCCATCAATGACTTCATATATTCATTTCGACCCACTAGTGGATTCATCTATTTTGTCTGATCCACCAGGCCCGTGTGGCTTTTGTCACCCGTCAAATTATGTTCATCTATTTAGTTTTACCTAACATTGTGTTCATCTATTCGATCTGACCAAACAGTATGTTTAGCTATTTAGTCTGACCCAACAGTGGGTTAATCTATTCAGCCTGACACATCAAGGGGTTCATATATTCATTCTGACCCACCAGTAAGCTCATCTTTTTAGTCTGACCCACCAGTAAGTTCATATATTTAGTCTGACCCACCAGACTCTTGTGGCTTATGTCATCTGTGAAATTATGTCCATCTATTCATTCTGACCTCACAGTGGTTTTACCTATTCAGTCTCACCCACCTGTGGGTTCATCTATTCAGTCTCACCCACCAGTGCGATCATCTATTTAGTGTGACCTACCAGTTGGTTTATCTATTCAGTCTGGACCGTGACACATTCAAGTCTGTCTTGCTATGTTTGTTAACTGAAGATTCTTTGCCTGCTAATGATTATATTAAACGACTATGTTGAGAGAGGAGCCGCCCCGAAGCGGCCTCTTCTCTAGTCCGGAGCTGCCGCCCCCTAATCTATCCCAGGCAACCCTCCCAAACTCTCCTGACAGGGAGGAGGTTTACCCCTCTCCTATGTGTATGAGCACATGGGCTAACCCTTTACTTTCTTCTGGAAAGTGGCTCCCTCTTTAGTGGGGAGACGGGTCCCCTTTGCTTTTTTGACGGGGAGCGAGTTTCCTCTCTATTATGCCAGTGGATAAAGGGACTTCCCTTTTACTGCCTATTCTTTTGGACGCATCTCCCACTATACTTTCGCCTCAGCAGGTCCTCTAAAGGAGAGATAAATACAATCTGAAGAGGAGAGGAAATCCCTTGAGGGCGACTATTGGAAACAGTAGCTTGCTGTATCTGCCCCCTAGCTTCGATCATCGGCCAGTGACGTCATGGGAGCCCGCGTGACAGTCTCCTATGTCTTCTCACTGGTGGCTGAGGGAGTAGAAGTGGTAGCCAAAAAGAGGCCTCCACCTGAGAGGAGGAGGACCACTAGGATTTGAGGTTGCAGTGCCTTCTCTCCAGAAAGTAGAGAAGCACCAGCCGGAGAGAAACACCAGGCCAAATAAATAGTAAAGCCTCTCCTCCTTCCGAGAACAGGCGGATCTTTCAACATCACGGCCAAGGAGGACACCTAGGCAGCCCGGTCTGATCTTGGGGCCCCCTCGGGGGGCGCGAAAAATGAATGGTAAATATCCGTCCTCACCCAAAAAGAAAAAAAAAATCTAAAAAGACGAAGAGATTTCCGTTTTGCGAGATAACGTGTTCCGGGTACTGGTGGCTCCAGCGCCGAGACGGGAAGTTCGTATTCACAGGCTAAGGAGTAAGCCCTATTCAGGCCTGCGCAACCAGGCACCCCCTACGCCTCTAAAGTTAAAAAGGCAACCTCCGCTTATGGTCCTAACAGGCCAACGAATAAGGTAGATAGCGCGCCTATAAGGAAACCTTTTGCGGGTTTTAACTTATACCTGCGACTGGCGGTAATTAGGGCCCAAGCCCTTTCACGTTCATAATCGGGGCCTCCTCCATATAGTCATTAGGTTCAGAGGATGCAAAATCCAGGAAAAGGGCAGTGAATCGTCGAGTGGATTCTTCGAAGTCTATTCTTCGAAAGGACGGTAACAACATACCCGAAGCTGTATAATGACCCCTTTTTTTATTTATTTTCTTTTGTCGAATGAAATAAATCACTGAATGTATTTTAAGAAAAAATATAAGTATTATCTTATCAAAATTAGTTTTCAATACAAAAATGAACCTTAACACATTTATACGTTAATTTCAGCGAAATTATCATAATGATTGTTTTAATTCAGGACGTGTTGTTTTCGATTTGAGCTTGTAAACAAGATCTTTCAGTACACCCCACAAAAAAAAGTCCGGTGGTACTAAGTATCGTGATCGTGAGGGTTACTCAATTGCTCCACGTCCTCCTCTCCACCTCGCCTAAAAATTAAGATTTTTCCATTCCCAACGACGAAACCTATAAGTGGATAGCACGCCATCTTGTTAAAAGTAAATATTCTGATTTCCTGCTCTCAGCCAGAATTCGTTTGCAGTATTTATAAATAATCATCTTGATTAACAGTATTAAAGAATATCTGCTCTTATTTCCATAGAAGAGATGGCTGCCCACACAACATTTTTAATCAAAATAACATACGGGCTAACGTCGCTCTAGTGCACACAATTATAGCGATTGATATGCCCGTTCATTGACTTAAGCTTCTTTAAGAGTCTACGAACAAATTTATCACTGATACTCAACTGTGTACAGGCCCGTAACAGCCTTGTCGAAGGTGGAGGCTCTTAGTTTTTGTTGTGAGCGCTGAAAGAGCGAAGCCTTACTTGGGGGTGGGGGTAAGCCTCCCCACCTCTAAAGTGTAGGGTGTGTATCATTTTGGGGGGAGGGGGGGGTACAGCCCAACATGAATATTACAAGCATGTATTCATTAGATGTATATGCATATTCAAATCATGTTACTCACCAGAAGTGCACATATAAATGTACATGAACAACTGTTAATCAAAATATTTTTTCTCAGTTTGGAGTCTTGTTTGTATGGACAAACTGACGATTTTCACGCTAGATTTTGCCATATTGAAAATAGTAAACTGTCCTTCATGTCCTGCCACGAAATCATTGGCAACATTCACCAAACTGATAGCTTCCAGTCTGTCCTTATGTACATTTAACAACATCACATGATTTAACCTTTGCTGCGACATAGTAGATGGTATAATTCTCCTCAGAGCTGAAGCTCCGATCAATGACCGCATTTGTGGCAGATATGAATAAAATGAGTTTGATCAGTGTTGAGGCTTCGGTCAGAAGTATTCTCTGTGCATGTGACAAAGATTTCATGTGGCCGATAACATCATGTAATGTAAGCAACCCATCATGTATAAAGGTGCACAATAGGATTTTGAGTTGTGCTTTGAGCAAATGTTTGTCGAAGTCAGACCCATAAAATTTTGTTACTTGTTCCAGTAAAGCATCAACTTCTTTATCCTTTGATACTTGCAAATAGCGATTGTTGGAGGGCTTTGTACATATTATAGTTTGGATGATCGAAACATCTCTCTATACAGTTAATGATCAAGCCTAAAGATTCAAAATATATTTTCGATAGTGCTCTTCTATTGTTGCTAGATAATCTGGCTCAGCATTCCATACCAAGGTTGTCTACCTGTCTTACGTGGAATTTTCACCTCACCTACTATATCATTCAGACTTTGTGCTTTTTTATTGGCGATTCCCCAGGAAAATTTAAAAGACTTGTCATTTCGAATTTGTTCAAGGGCCTTTATTGTCATAAATGCCAGTGACTGACCTTGGGCTGCTGATAAGTCTTGCCTCTGCAGCGCCTTACTTAAGTTGTCTTCATGCCTTAAAACCATTTCTCCTAATCTTACACCATATAAAAGATCAAATTTGGTACCGTATGTTTGGACTCCAACGAATGCGGCGGCCTTCATTTCTCTATCAGTGACATTGTCGTGACATTGTCCATAATTCATCCAAAGTTATGTAATTTCTGAGCACACTTTGCACTTTGGAGTGCATCTGCCCTAACAGTCCACCGTGTTGGGCATAATAATCTGACACCAGGGGAATCCGGAGATAACTACTTCTTTATTTTTTTTAATTGTGTATCTCGTATAGGACACTTTTTTATAAGTTTTTCACTTTCACTTGTTACCTACAGAGCATCTTTCAGCAATTTACAATTTTTAATTGTATCCGGGCAAGCTAATTGAGGGCGTGTCTATAGGATGGGTATACAGACATCGCTTTTCAGATTCCGTAATAGTTATAGCCACACCAGTTTTACTTTCTGACATAGCTGAAGTTCAGTCATAACACTGGCATCTCAGCCTTGCTAAAGCCAGGTTCATAATCAACAAGACATCTCTAATAATCCATACAAGGGACGCAGAAGTAATATTGTCTGCTACATACATACCAATGAATTCTTTATGTGCATCAAATTCATCATCTATGCACCGAATACATATTGTAACTTGGTGCCTGTTTGATATATCTGTGGTTTCATCAGCCATATTTGAAAAATAAGGAGTATTTGGTAGCTGATGTGCAATTCCACGTAGTACATTTAAAGCCATAGTTTTCAGCAGTTCATTTTATATTTCGCCTGAAGTGTATTTTACGCCTTTGCTATCCAACCATTTAAGAAGTTCAGGATTGTCTTCAGCTCTCAAATGGTACAATTGCATATAATTTGAGTCACTTTCATCCCCATTACCTCGCAGTGGCAAACCTTGTCTGGCTAAGAAATGTATATTTGAAAGTACTTTGAGAAGATATTTCCTGTTAATGCATTTCTCTTGATCATGTAATGAAGACAAACTTTCGCCAATGCCAATGATGCGATGCAGTAGTTTGAGAACATGTTCAGTAGCTTCCTTTCGGGCAAATGCTTTGCTCGTGTTTCCGAAGCTTTACATAAGCATCTTCCCAGTTATGATAACCAGATCTAATGAATGCCAAGTCAAGGCTAGAGGCAGATAGCTTCCCTTCTTTGTATACTTTGGTGCAAGTGTCACAGCAAACCTTGTCATGGTCTTCTCCATAGTGAAGCCAGAGCTGGAACCACTACGAGTATGATTGAAAGCTATTCTTAACTACCCTCTTTTGTTCCAAATTCTCCCATTGGGCATTTGAAATTTATCGGTTGATATGGAATCAAAGAAAGGTTAAAGGAAAGTCACAACTGGCTCTGTGTGGCCTCGGAAACGGGACACTCTAGGCCTAACTGACTGTTATCTGCTTCTATGACCGGATCTTCTGGTCTAGACTGATTCGGAGTGGCCTTGGAGACTGGATATTCTGGTTGACATTGGCTTTGAGTGCCCTCGGCGACTAGGCACTCTGGTTGATACTGGCTAGAAGATTAGATGATCTGGTTCATATTAACTTTAGAGTAGTTTTGGAGATAGTATGCTCTGGATAAGACTGGCTCTGCCTGGCCTCGGAAACTAGACGGTCTGCTTGAGACAGGCTCGGAATAGTTTTAGAGAGAGGGACTTTCTGATAGAGAGTGATTCTCAATGTCAGAGAAAGAGAGAGAGAGAGAGACACGTAGGACGGTATTGCTACGCATTAATTATAGCAGATTAGCTAATTTAGTTACAGCAGTCGGGCAAAGTTCGAGTCAAAAATATGCTAATGAGATCGGCTGCTTTTGAAGACACTTAACTTCCGTTTGAATAAGACGTCCTATATAGCGAGTCTAATTGTAACAATGGGAGGTTCCGAGAGATGTCGTCAACTGTCTAAAATTCCCTTCCGGCGGCTCTGTATAAATAGTAAAGCATCGGCCTGGGCAAAATTAGTATTTTGCAAAGAGGACCCTCCATAAGGTAAGGCCTGCAGACTCTTATTGCTAGCCGAGTGTAAGAGGCGGGAATCAAGTTGTGATAAATGTTAAATATTGACTAAAATATTCATTGTCCTCCGAATAATTCCAGACTTAAAAAAGACCTGGACATAACTATTGAAATACGACCCAGTGCCCTGATTGCTTGTATTGTCCTTACGATTGTCTATTTTGTCTCTCATTATAGCTTCTTTCTCTCGGCTTCCCATACTCCAAGAGCACGAAGACAAAAAAAAATCGATGTAAGCTTCCTAGAGAGAGGAGAAACTTCTACACTACCTTAGTCGAGCCCCCCTCCCCCCCCTGCAAAATACTCTCTCGAACCCTACTTTCGAGGCTGGCAGTGGTTACTGGAAGACAGGTTGTATCTTCCTTCATAACTTCAAACAGGCTGAGTACTAATCGGCCCTAAGTGCAAACCCAACCCATGCTGTTGTAAAGTAATCGAGCTCGACGCTCATACCTATACTCCTCTCGACCAGCAAAATCTTTGGGTGGCAGAACCACCCAGAATTGGAGTCCCCTTTGTCGGTCGCGTACGGCCGCTTGTGTATACTCACGGCTCCCACCTGGAACCAATATTCTAAACCTATTCGCCCAGTTATTCCTTTGCATTTATCTTTCATGTCTATTATTTTATTTTTGTTTGTACAGTAGTAAAGATTATTTGTTTCTCCTCAGTTTGATATCCAGAACCTCCTAGATAGTTAATTTAACTCTGCCAAGTGTAGCTGTTGTGATAAGGAAACTAGTCATTCTTAGGAGATTTATTGCAACCCATAGTTAAATTGCATCATTCGAGGCAAGGCCCAATTACCGATTTGCCCTGCGTGCTATCCGCTATCCTTTCCGAGACACGGAAAGCAAACGGAGGTGACGAGAACTAACCTGACCCACGACACTAAGTGACCTCGGAGATAGGACCTCTCGGAGTAGCCTCGAAGAGTGGACGCTCGGATTTGAAGTGGTATTGAGTGGCCTCGGAGACCGGAGATGCAGGAACAAAATGGCACCCATTGTTCGTAGAGTCTGATCGAGTTGCTTAAAAGTAATCAAGATTTTGCTTTATTTTTTGTGTGTGGTTGCATAAATAAGTGTTACAGCTAATATAACTATATTTAACACAAATACGTACCTTTGAAGTAATGATGGTGTGAATTTCTTTTTTCTTGATTTTACCATTGACTGTATCAGTTTTCTCTTTGTAGGCTGATATTTTGCTTCATTTTGGGGGGGATTTTCTGAAATATTTTAGGAAGAATTCGAGCATGAGGACTGTTATCAGTCTAGTTACTATTTGTTGATAATTTATTACACAGCATTATTCACCCGATGACAGGAAATGGAGATGCAAAATACCAGATCAACATGTCCTTCACATAGCGTAAATAAATGTAGCAGTGATAGCGCATATATGCTTTGCTTCATAAGAGGAACAAAGTGTTCCTGCATAAAATGACCTAAATACAGTGGTTATGTCATGTATGGGCACTGATGGTTGAAAACGATGTAGTTGGGTTCTCTGATCTGCGGTGGGATCCCATTGCAAAACTATGATACGCCTTTTAAGACACTCAGCCTCAATTTCCAGTGTTCGAGTGCTTTCGCTAATCTTGTGTCTCTCGCTTATTACTGCAAGAAAATCCTCACCTATTAACTCAGTCAAGCCCATGGAACAATCCTGAAATTAAATGAACACTAGTGTTGATAGATGTATTGTTTGATAGTACTGTACATACTTTTTTACCCAATTAAATATTACATCACATTGATTCACTGTATGCTTTGTGGAAATATTTTATCCTAGGATAATTTAACATGCTTATTCAGCAACATTCTTTAGGATTATTTATTAGTATGTGGTTACACTTATAATAAGTTAAATTGTTTTATTGGTGCAATACACAAGGGTTGCCTTCATGGGTAAATTTAAGGGGGCTGAAGCCAGAGTACCCCAGCCCCCTTTTATCTGAAATTTGTAATTTTAGTGTTAAAAGTGGTGAAAAATACACGGTATGCTGCTCCCCCCACCCTGTGCAAATGTAATTTTAAGGACCTCGAGGGCGTGGTGGGAATGGATGCAATTCACAATTCTTCATTCAATTATGCCCGTGCCCCCCCTTCCCTCCCTCTCATCCCAAACCCAAACAAAATGTATTTATAGTCTTTTTCATCATAAATATTCTTTAATACATGTACCAGTAGATCATATCTTCCTAATTGCAATGTAATAATAAAATTGGTTGAATAAATACAGATTTACCAACTGACCTCTCTCTGAACAAACCGGACTAGATTTTCACGCATTTTCCAAAGCTGCGATCGAACTGAATAATCAGTCTCCATCATCTGACACAGATTGGAAAAAAACGAAGATGATGTTTGGAAGCGTTCTGAAGCAGAATCTTCATGTTCTTTATTCTTCTTTTCAGTATCAGCCATAAATTTCGACATGACAAGTACCGCAGAATGAGATGATGAATCAGTAGCCATAATGATGTAAAAACAAAATCTTGCAAAACAAGCAATATGAAATAACTAAATAAAGCAAATGATACAAGATCCCACGTCTTATGGTCCCGCGACAGATTAGCAATGTTGGAACAAGTATTTTGGTCTTTCCAGTTCAAAACTCAACTAAACAACCATCCCCAATGCATCTATTTCTTCCCAAACCAACAGTGATCCCAGAAGACATGCTTCTGACTTCCTAATGGGTTTCTGACCCCATTATATGGTCAGAGGCCTTTGATAGCTTAAATGCAGATGAACCTTAGCCTGAGCGAAGGGGATGTAATAGATCTAAACAAAGATCAAGATATCCCTGTTAATACTGCATAGTGGAGACTCCCCTTTACAGTCTGTTGCCTACCACCACCCACTTACCCAACCGCTACCCAAATCCCTTCCCTCCTCCCCCTTTAGATAATGCAAAACCAAGCTTATTTCTTTTGATATGTTAGAGATTTTTTTTGCTAAAAGATCTAGAGCTGCTACGGCCCTGAGCACGAAGGACGACTAAAAGATTTTTGAGGGTTGTGAATCAATTACTTTCTTATTTCATCGGATTTTTCTAAATTTGTTGCAGGAACTGATCTTCCTGATCTTAGAATATCATTTACGCTTGTGGTTCTTTCCAATTTTCTGATTAAACTTGTGTCATTGCGCCGCTGCATTTGCTGAATGTTAAATTCTGCTGATCACAAACGAATCGCTTTAGCTTCATTGTTATTATTTTGGTGATAAAGTTGAACTGCTTTCACTATTTATTCTTTCGTTAATCGCAGGGCATATGTATTCAGATTACTAAAAATAAAAAGAAAGAAATGATTTATTATAAAATTATAAAATACATCGAAAATTATATGAAACTAAAAATATATAGAAAGTTATAGTATTAAAAAGTGTTACTTTTGCAGCACCCTGTAGAAACATACCACATTTAAATAGGATTAATAATTTGATAGTGATAAACATAAAAAAAATAGGCCAATTAACTAGCGTGTACCAGACTTAATGAGAGCTCCTTCTGATAACTTTAGAGGTATAAGTTCCGTAAATAAAACACAATTAATTTATAATGATGCAGATAATAGTTGGATGAGTTAAAAATGAAAACTAAAATATATAGAAAGAATGTATGCCCTACCAAGTACAAAATCGCTGTTAGTACCAGCGCTCCAACTAGTTTAATAGATACAGAAATTCATCGAGAAGCAAAATGGGATCATAAAATGTTAGAGCCTTGTAATTTAGAAAATAAACTAATGCATTTGAGCGCAAAATTAAAAGAATTGTTGCCAAATCGAAAAAGACTACTAAATTTTTTGGCTGCAAACAGTATAAAAGGTCCCTAAAGATTTTATATTTGCATAACTTGCAGAAAAAAAGATCAAAGAAACAGTTGGACCTCACAAAAAACGAAAATAGAGAAATTGCTGCAGATTCTAAATAATTCATTTTAATATTTTTATACTTTAGTTTTTTACTATAAGAATGGGCATTTATATATTTTTTTACCTAAAACCGTACGAAATTATGCTGAAAATGACAGATTAACTAATATAATCAATTTAAATCTTTTGCAGGAACTACGACGAGCTAAAATCCTTAGAATAAAAAATATATAAAAACATTTGAAAGAGTGAACTGCATATTCAGTGTAGTCCTTAATTTCTCCAATCGCAAAAAAACTCACGGAAGAAAAATTGATTTTCAACATTAAGTATTCGAAATATTAATATTTCTGATGAAGTGAGGAACAATATTTCTTGAAATATTAGGTCGAATAATAACGCAGCTTATCTAGGTCGCTCGCCATTAAATATAACACACGAATCAACATAATCAAGCAGACTCATGCAAATGCCAAAAGAAGAAGCTTATAAGGAGAAAGGTTTCATAATTTCAATTTAAAGAAGCAAAACTATAGTCTTAATATCTTAGGAGATTAAAGATTAAAGTTGAATTTACGATGTAGGCCACGCATGGGTGTTTTTAAAAGAACCTGCTTTTCCGGGCTCATTAAATAGCATTTACAAGGATTGCTATGATGGTCTTTTTCTATTGATTTTACATTATTACTCTCATTTCTACTGATTTTTATTCTTTTATGTTTATATTATGAGCTACTTTCCTCTGACTTGCAAGCGTCGTTGGAGAATGTAAGTTTTTTCCTTTCTTACAAACACTAATAATATAGCCCACTAGAAACCAGGTTTTGATTTAGGTGATGGAGAAAGAATTAATGGCAGAGAGAGAGAGAGAGAGAGAGAGAAAGAGACCGTACCCAACTCGGATTTTCCATTCAGGGAGGGGGAATGAGGTAAGCAAAGGTGGATAAACAGAGAACAAGAACACTGAAAAAGATGACAAAGACTACAATAATTTACCTAATCATTCTCTGCGGAGTGGCCTTAATAACCTACAAGAGCGGAAGTCATTCATGATTATGTACTTGAGCTCCCTTGCTTGGATACAGTCAAAACACACTCGTGTTTCGGCATTTTTTGCTGTCCCTAAGCTTTACTGCTAACGATGTATATCCACATAAATATCTAAAAGTTTCTAAAAAGGAATATTCGTATGTTCACAAAATCACTATTTATAATCTTTAACCTTCCCTACTACTACAGTAACTCACTCTGACATGTAAAACACCAAAGACGTTAATTCTAAGTAATCGTATTAAATTCTTCTTAAGAAGACCAGGAGGTTGTCACCGTTTGTGGGATTACGTTTGTCCACCCACTTTTTAGTCGGTTGGTCGGTCCCTGTTTTTTTTTAACAACATTGTTACTGCTGCAGTAGAATGTAAGGTTGGCATTAAAAAACCCACCCAAATAAATACAATAGAGTCCCCCTAAAAAACGCACTGGGTATTGTTTTTTTTTAAATTAAATATTCTTATAATTGATAAAACAAATGTAAAAAATAGATTTAATGATAACTACAAAAATATTTTTCAAGTTTTTTTATTATATTCAAACTAATGTTTCCTTTTCATTGGTTTCAATAAGTATTGTCCTTTGCTGTTATACAGCATTAACTTATTAAATCTAATTTGTTCTAGAACCTGATTTAGCATAATTGAAATTCTCAATTCCTCCTCAAATGCCTATAAATTTTCACTAATTTCTGTACTTTTTCAGCACTTAACCTGTTCCTAACATCACTCCAAACCAAATAGGGAACTAGGACGGAAGAGTTATATGTTGTATGCCCAAAGAAAAGAGAAGGAAAAAGAAGTAACAAGGAGTAACAAGGAAAGGAAGTACCCTAGGAGACCTTACGGTCCATTCAAAGAGGGTACCTTTGGACTAGCAATCGAGCGGGGACATGGCTGCTCAATTGTTTTGCGTCCCTAAGCGGCCACTTTTCAAGACTTTGTCTAGTCTTGACTTGAACTGGTCAACAGATTCACTGTTGACAACTTCCACTGAAAGTGCGTTTCACTTACCGCAGATACTGTAAGTGAAAAAATTAACCAATAGATTGCGGTTGTAACGCTTCAGTTCAAGTTTAAAGCCGTGATTGCGCGTTCTGTTCTCACTCAGTGTGAAAATATCCCGGTAGTCAACAGTGTCGAACCCTCGAAGTATTTTGAAAACTTCGATGAGCTGACCACGCAGTCTACGGGTTTCCAGCGAGAATAGATTTAATTCCCTTGACCTATCCTCATAACTTTTATGTCGGATAGAGGGAATCAGCTTGGTTGCCCTGGCTTGTACGCGTTCCAACCTTGCGATATCCTTTCGAAACGAAGGACTCCAAAATTGTACGGCATACTCCAGGTGCGACCGAACGAGGGAGTTGTACAGATAAAGTACTATCTCCTTGTTACGGTATCCAAACTGGTGCTTTATGTAGCCTTACATCCTTTGGGCTTTCTTCTCTGCCTCGATGCACTGTTTAAAGAACTTGAGGTCGCTAGTGATAGTTACACCCAAGTCCTTCTCAGTGTCACTCGATTCAAGAGCGGTGCCCTTAAGGATATACTGAGGTGGGGGTTTCTGTGGCCGATATGCATCACTTTGCATTTGTTCACGTTAAAAGGCATTTGCCACGTGTCCGACCACTGCCCAATCTTCCCAAGATCTTCCCGCAGGCGGGCAGTATTTCCATCCTTTGCAACGTTCATACCAAGCTTGGTATCGTCGGCAAATTTGGAAATCTTGGCAACCATGTCACCGTCCATGTCGTTGACGTAGATGATAAATAGTAGTGGTCCCAGGACAGAACCTTGAGGCACCCCGCTAGTAACGGGCACCCACTCAGAAGCCTGTCCATTCATCACCACCCGTTGCCGTATGCCACTTAGCTAGTTCTCGATCCAGCCGGCTACTTTTCCGTCTATGCCCAGCGCTCACACTTTCCGAAGAAGGCGGCGGTGTGGTACCTTATCAAAAGCTTTCTGAAAGTCTAAGTACACCACATCCACCGCCTTGTCCCGATCGTGCTCACTGAACACAGAGTGGAAGAATTCCACAAGGTTCGTCAGGCAGGACTGTTGCATTCGGAAGCCGTGCTGGGAACCTCATTAGCAGGTTCGAATCTAAATACGACGAAATTTTGTCCACCATCATGCTTTCCATGAGTTTACAGACTATCGAAGTCAGACTGATAGGTCGGTAGTTTGACGGTTGGCTACGGTCTCCTTTCTTGAAAATAGGAGTCACCTCCGCTTCACGCCAGTCTCTAGTAACGCATTCGGTCCGGATTGACATGTTGAAGATTACGCTCAGGTGTCGTGACACTTGATCGCGCACTTCTTTCAACACTTTAGGTAGAAAGCCATTAGGTCACTGATCTTCTTTTTTATTTCCCCTTCGGTGAAGTCCATATCCTCCAGCTTTTCCCCGGAGTAGGAATCCATTGGCTGGGGGATGGGACCACACTCTTCAGTCAACACTGAAGAGAAGTAGTCATTGAGGAGGTTAGCATTTTCTGCATCTGAATGCTTTAATGCTCCCTCTCCATTTCTCAAAGGGCCAATCGTTCGACGGATTGGTTTACGGCTGTTCACATATCCAAAAAACTCCTTGGGGTTCTCTTTACAGAGTCTCGCCACTCGGAGTTCCTCAGACCGCTTAGCCGCCCTTATGCTGGACTTCACTCTCCTGGCTAGCCTCCGGTAGTGTTGTGATTGACTATATGTTATGACGTACCCGGTACTGTACCTTTGTAGTAAAAAATGACGCCAATATTTAAGCAATAATAGTAATAATAATAGTAATATATAATAATGGTTATTATTATTGACTTGGTAATAGTAAAAAGAATGCCACAACTAACTCCGGAACTTCACTCCCTAAAATGAAATTCACTTTCATCTGGAAGTTGCCATTTTGCAAAAAGGACCAAAGTGGAACTGCTCATTATTATATTTACCAATTTGGAAAACTCGCCTGACCGTGTGAATAGACTTGAGTTGTGGTCCAAAGGGATATACTTCAGCGACTGCTCACCTAGATCAAAATCCTGACCTTATCCAGGGGCTGGGTGATCATCACAACTCGCCACTGCAAACTGAGAAGATTTTTAGAACTTTGATTTTTATACTGAATGACGATGCGAAGCGTGTAGTGAAAAGAAAAATAGAAGCATACTTGCAAATGCTTAATAGTGTAAGTGCAAATGATAGGGCGATGCGGTTGAATGCATACAAGTAGATGAAAATGAAATAACAGCGTGATTCCAGAGAGGAGGGAAGCAACAAATGAAGCTTTAGACAAAAGAGAAATGAAGATCCCAATGGGAACAAGAAGCTATTCTAGAAAGAAATTGAGAAATGTGTGGAAGCAGATGATTGTGTTATGGAATGTGTCTGGTGCTGTGTTGTTAGGCATTTGAAAATAGAAAACTGCCTGAAGCCTGGAAGAATGCAGATATAGTGCCTTCGTATATCGGTAAAGCAGGAAAGGTGAATGCGTGAACTACAGGGTGATAGGTGTATGAAAAATTATGATTAGGCATATACAAATTATAATTGAGAGATTAATAATAGACGAACAAGGAAGTGGTGTGTTAGAGCGGGTGTGGTATGGGTGGATCAAGTATTTGCACTGAGATGGCCAGCTGAAATCTGGCATAAGAGGTGTAAAGTGTATGATGGGTTCTTGGATCTAGAGAAAGCTCATGAACATGTAGATAAGTGGCAAGAATGTATGTAATGAGTGGTAAACTGTTGTATGGTGTAAAGACTATTTATGATGGAAGTAAAGCGCGCGTATGGGTTAAAGATAACCGAAGTGAGTGGTTTGATATACGTTGTGGGTGTAAGGCAATGTTGTGTGATGTCGTCCTGGGTGTTTAATATCCTTACTGAGAGAAATACGAATGGGGATGTGCAGAAGGCATGTGAAAGTGCGGAAGAATGAGGATGGTACGAGTTATACGTTAGTACATGCTGATGGCCTGGTGTTGGTAGCTGAGAGTGAAAGCGATTTAGAAATGTTGATTGTAGCTTTTCACAGGGTGTGTGAGAGGAGGAGGAGTCTGAAAGTGAATAAAGAAAGGGGTAATAGTATTTGGAGCTGAGAATGTGGTGGGGTGGGATATCCGAGTAAGTTGTGTCACCCTTAAACAAGTGCGAAAGTTTAATTATCTAAGTTGCATTGTAAGCAGGGGCAGATCCAGGACAGAAATGGGAGGGGCAAACCTGATTCTTTCCTCTGAGTAGCCTGAGAAAAGGGCATTGATGATTAATAATGGTTATCTTAGGCAGCATTGATAACACTGGACTGCATCAAAAATGCAACATAAATGATAATATCATTTTCCAGACCAATTTTGCGTGCTGACTACTGTGGTAGTATTCGTTTTGCTCCCGAGGTTCTAGTTTTTGTGCTGCACAGCATGTTATAGAGCAAGGTGCATAGGCAGCTATGTATGAATTATTACTGTGTAGTGTCCGCGTGTGATCATTGACTGTGTCTTATGTTTATTTATTTTGTTGCAGATTAACTGAAGGATGCCGCAGACTTGCAAGAACCATCCTGACTCGTTCCGCTACGTATGCAGAAAGTACACATCCTCAAAACAGAAGCACATTATCACATCTTCAGTAAAACGTCTGTATCGTGCCTACTCTGCCATTGAACTAGGAGATCAGGACAAGCCATGGGCTCCTCACTTTGCCTGTGTGAACTGTATTTCTGGGTTCAGACATTGGATTAAAGGGAAACGTAAGTCAATGCCATTTGGTATACCAATGGTTTGGCGGGAACCGAAAAATCACCATGATGACTGACTGTTATTTTTATATGGTGAAACCGCTGGGGAGGAATGCTAAAAGCATGAAACACATTAAATATACAAACATTCCATCAGCTATGCGATCTGTACTACACAGTGATGACGTCCCAGTACCATTATGTCCTGAGAATGTGCACCGTAGCAGTTCTAGTAACTCTTCAAGTAGTGACCGTGAAGATGCAGATGTGGATGACGAGTTTAACCCTACCGGGATACGTGGGAAAAGCCCTCAGTTGTTTGAACAAAGTGAGCTAGGTGACCTTGTTCGAGATCTTGGGCTGTCAAAAGAATCTGCACAATTGCTAGGCCCGAGGTTAGAAGAGAAAAATCTTTTGGGAAGAAGCACCACACTTTGCATGGTATACCCATTGATAGCAGGAATTTGTGCGGTACTTTACTAAGACAGATGATGTGGTGTATTGTCATGATGTTTCAGGTCTTGTGGGACACATGGGCAAGGAATACCATCCTGAAGAATGGAGGCTCTTTATCAACTCCTCTACAAGGAGTCTGAAAGCCGTGCTACTTTTTAATGGCAAAAAGTAGCATTATTGCCCATTGCACATTCCGTCACTCTGAAAGAAACCTACGCTACCATGTCACTTCTTCTTAACAACATACAATATCAGGATCACAACTGGCTTCTTTGTGGTTACCTGAAGGTCCTAAGTATTTTGTTAGGGCTGCAAGGAGGCTACACAAAAAATCCATGCTTTTTATGCTTGTGGGACAGCCGTGCAGATTCCGTACACTACCGACAAGTGCAATGGCCACAACGGACGGAATTTGTACCTGGCCGCCCTAACGTCAAAGGTCTACCACTTGCACCAGCGGAGAGAGTGCTTCTACCTCCACTTCACATAAAGCTGGGATTAATGAAGAACTTTGTAAAAGCACTTCCAAAAGATGGAGAAAGGTTTAAGTACCTGTCCCACAAATTCCCTTCTGTAAGTGATGCTAAAATGAAAGCCGGCATATTTGTTGGACCACAGAGTAGTGATCTTCTTTCAGATACCGGCTTTACTGAAGCATTAACACCTCATAAAAGAAGTGCTTGGGATAGTTTTAAGTCAGTTGTAACAGGCTTCTTGGGGAACACAAAAGCCGATGACTACAAGGAAAGAGTTGGGAACATGCTTCAAGCATATGAGACGGCTGGCGTACGGATGAGCATAAAAAGGCATTTCCTCCATAGCCATCTTGACTACTTTCCTGCCAACTTGGGCGACCTCAGTAAGGAACAGGGGAAGAGGTTCCATCAAGATATATCCAAAATGTAGCACCGTTATCAAGACAATTGGAGCGTGATGATGATGGCTGATTTCTGCTGGTTGTTTCAAAGAAGCCGGGCAATATCTGCTGATACACCGGCACACAAGAGAGAGTCTCTAACGCGTGCCTTTGAAGGAGAATAGCTGGCCTCAACATTCAAATACAATGGTGATTTTCGTAAGCAGATATATACATGCCTGTATGTGTGTAACGTACATTTATCATGATTTTGTTTCTTCTCAATAAAATAAAATGGCCTGTCAACCTCTGTTTGCCTTTACTTACCTATATAAATTTACAGGAATTTTATAGACCTGGCTCAGACGCATTTCTGCACGATAAACTTGAATAATTTAGTGTCGGTTATTACCAAAAAAAATGAGAACCTCCCTAAAAAAAATGAGCATGATTTCTGGATTCAGCATGCAAAACTCTGATGGGAGATGGTAATGACGTCTTTGTTGCAAGGAATTTGGGGAGGGGGGGATGCAGCCCAGTGTAATAAATAACAGTATCTCACTCGGGAATGAGTACTAACTCTCTCAGATCCGAATTTTTTTCCACACATCAGAAAATTATGAATTGTGGTTTCTTGTAGTTTTGGGGAAGTCAACTAAGGTATAATACTGAATTAGCTCTCGAGCCGGTGGCACCTCTGGTTCCACCCTGGTGGGTACCACCTTTGATTATATTATTTGTAGCCACACCTCTGCTCCCAAAGCTTCCACAGCGACGAGAATATTGCGTTCGGCATTTTTAGAGTACACTCCCTGCCACACTGGATCTATGCCAGTGTACAGGGATGGCTTCAAGTCCCAGAAGGGTATCGGCTTCCATGCCTTATCCCCCCTGTCGAGCTGTTTGCAATGCACCGCTCAATAAGGGAGATAACGCGTTGTGCCCGGTTTGGAGACGGAATTGTTATCTATCGCGACTCAAAAAGCGACCTGAGTGTTCTTGTGGCATTGGAATCTCAGCGCCCCGTGTTTCGAGGTATCCGTGATGCTTCTGTTGGCGCGAGAGGGCGGATGTCGAGATTAACTTCTGCTGGATTTATGGACATGTAGGGTTTTCGGTGAATGATTGCGCCAAAAAGTCCGCGAGGGCTGGGCGACCAGACCAGAATTTTGCTCTTCCTCGCACCGACTTCACGACAAAAATCGGGTGAGCCCTCCGGGCTGCTTGGCAAAGAAGATGGGAGACAGCTGATGGGAACATAAAATTGTGTGCCATCGCGGCGCGACTGTTGCCATGGACCTACCCCAATGTCTCGGTGGCTTCCAATCGCTTTCTTTTGTCTTTGAATTGAGCACACTCGCGAGACACACCACCTTCTGATGGAGCGCTCCCCAGGACCTTATTGCGACGACTGCGTTGTCCTCCAGACGGTTAGGCACATTCTTTCTGAATGTCCCAGTCTGGAGGATCTTCGTGCGCACATTACCTGTTCATCTACCGGGACGAGAGGGGTCCCTAGAACTTGTCCTCTGTGCTCAAGACGAATTCGTGCACACAGACCTATGGACTTTCGGGGGGAGGTTGGACTTCTTCATTTTATTTGATTTTCTTTGGTGTTAGGCACGTGCTCCCGTGCCCGAGGTAAGCGGGCCTCCCCCCGACGCCGTTGTGTGCCTCTATTTTTCTTGATTTTCTTTTGCTTGTTTTTTGTTAGTTTTCATTTGTTTGTTTTTCTTTAGTGTGCATTATTTTATTTAATTTTTAATATTTCCGGTGTTATACTCTTAGTGGCAGTCACCGGAAGGGCGCTATAAAAAATAATATGGGGCGCCTTATGAAGAGTCAGAATGGCTGACATTTCTAATGAAAATGATCTATTTGCTTTTTGGGAATTAAAGTTTCCTCCTTCAGCTATTAATGCTCCTTCATGAATCTAGGGGACGAGATGCCTCGATTGAGTGATGAAATTAGCTTAAAGATCAGAATGACAATCGCCGGCAAGGGCACCAGGGCCGGTTCTCTTTAGAGGTCAGGGTAGTAGTGCAGTGTTTTGACACAAGTGAGCAAGCAAAGAACTTTCATGACCAGGGCATATAGATATCCCTTCAATAAAGTATTTATTATTATTATCAATAAAGCGGCTGTCGCCGTGAGAAAAAATTGGCATAAAAGTTTGACGCTTTGTTTTTTTTCCTTTTTCCCTTTTCCTTTTTCCCCTCTCTCTGTCTCTGCCTGTCTGCCTCTATCTCTCTTCTTCCCTCTCTCTCTCTCTCTCTCTCTTCTTCCCTCTCTCTCTCTCTCTTTCTCTCTTATTCTTGAAAACCTGGAATCCTCATTTATTTCTCAGCATTTCTGATCAATCCAGATATCAAATGGATGAATGTACAGGAAGGAATTGCACAATGTAACCTGTAATCTCGGTTGCAGATTAAAAGACGAATTCACAAAATATGTGTTATCAAAAAATATTCTTACCGGTCTCATCCTTCAAAAAATCGAGGAAAATGATAGCATCCTTTTTTTTATGCGATGATCATAATTTTTTGTATTTTGGGGGAGTCGCCGGTTTGGGTGATAAGAGAAAAAAGTCGATACCACAAAATTTGCTGCGTCAAAAGATCCCGATCGAATGAGTGTCCTTGGTTTGTTTTACAAAGTCGAGTCAGAATTCTCATATTCTCCCCAATCTTTTGCAACTCTCCCTCTCCTTCCCCTTCCTAAAGCCCTTACGATAAATCCCTCCAATGTTTTTTTTTATTCACATGGATCAAATTCATCACTTTTCTTCTGTTACAGCCATTGTTGCGAATCAAAAGAATTATCACTGTAATAAATTGGCCAGTCAAATGAGAAGGGCGAAGAGATGAAGAAGAGGAGGCAATGACTACATTTACAGAAAAGGAGGAGGAGGTGGTATGTAGGGGTGGTGGTGGGTAGGGATGGTGGTGTTGGTAGGTTGGGCAGTGGTGGTGCTAGGTAGGGGTGGTGGTGGTGAGTGGGTAGGGCCCTGATGGTGCTAGTGGTGGGCAGGGTCGGTGATAGTGGCAGTAATGGGCAGGGCAGGGGGGGGGGAGTGGTGAAGGGGAGGGGCAGTGGTAGTGGTGGGGGAAGGGACATTGGTTTTATACCATTATATTTGTTATCAAATTCTCTTTCAAATTATATATGGTAACCTTCCTATTTTGTAAATTTCTTCCCTCAACTTGGCATAAATTGGATATTTTGGAGTTTAATTTAAAAGCGGTTTAAGAGAAAATAGCAGCGAATATTTCAACCTAACTGATTCTGTACTTGAGATTAATTCGGTAGATGGGAGTTTTATTTCTTTGGCAAAGGTCATGAATGCGACTATAAACTAATTAATCTACATAGTGGATCTTAAATTAAGAATTTCGTTCATTTATCGTTCATTTATCAATTTTACACATTTGTGTTATTAGTATATGGCCTAATAGCAGCGAATATTTCAACCTAACTGATTCTGTACTTGAGATTAATTCGGTAGATGGGAGTTTTATTTCTTTGGCAAAGGTCATGAATGCGACTATAAACTAATTAATCTACATAGTGGATCTTAAATTAAGAATTTCGTTCATTTATCGTTCATTTATCAATTTTACACATTTGTGTTATTAGTATATGGCCTAACCATAATTTGCTTTAAATAGAAAAAACGTGTTCGTGTCTCCTCTTCTTAGTGATATTAGAGTGAAGGTGCTGAGATTAATAGCTAAATTTTAATGAATTTTTATTTAAAGTGAAAAATTGATTATTCTCTTCCATCTCTGAGCTGTTGGATGGTTTCACGCACTATGAAAGAAATTGCGTTCCATTATAGTGTTTGTTTTATAGGCAAAGCTCCCCCTCTGTCTCAGAGGGTAAGTGATTTTTTAAAGCCGTTGCGGGTGCATCTCGTAACGAGGCGGAGTGCTTGGTTTTGTGTAGCTGGTGTTGAGATAAGTGGATATACTGTTTGTATGTGTGGACGATTGATTCATTGAATTGCCCGTGTATGTTTTATTTATGAGAGGTGGGGTTTTTGTTATACACAAGTCATCGAAGAATAACGAAGTAATGACCATGCACTTAGGAGACTGCAAATAATGCAAAAAAAAACAAACTTTTACGTTCTTTTGAATTTTTTTTTTTTTAATTACCAGGCTAAACTATATAAGCTAAAAGCATTGTGCTTGATTTCATTAGCTAGCAAATTATCTAAATTTTTTTTGTACTAGTTCCGTAGATAGGATTGTAAAGCAAAAAAGAAAACGCCGATTTCTCCACTCTGACAAAAATCGGCATAAGAAAAGTTAAAACTTTTCGCGGATTTTTCCGATTGTTATTTTAATATCATTTTATTATTATTATTAGTAGTAGTATTTTTATTATTATTGATGTTATTATTATTATTATTATTATTTTAATATTATTACCATTTTTACCAACCGTATAAATCCTTTCAACAAGTTATCGTGTAAATATAAATGTCTAAATGTACTCGTAAACTTTTCATTTATCCCATCATATGCTCTTTCGAAGGCTTAGTCGCATTAGCTCCCAATATGTACTCGCAGATGAGATAACGAAACGTTATTTTGAAAACCTAGGAAGGGTCAACTTATTCCTAGGAGTGCTTCTCTTGCCTAGGAAATAACTTTTTCTGAAGAAAGATTATCCTGTTTCTATGTTTCTTGCGGTTTGCTGGATTCATTTCATCATTCTTTCGCGTTCATGAAAGATAAATACATTGTATATTCGCCGTGTGTTTACTTCAATTCTCCTTGGTCCTTTGAATTCCCTATTAATTTCTTTCTCTTTCATAGTCCCGATCGACCTTGCGAAGCGTGCTTTAAAACCTTGTTTATTCGGAAGATTTTTTGTCTTCCGCGGTTTAATTGAGATCAAAGCGGTTGCTCGCTGCCTCAGTGTGCTTGGTTCGAATCCCAATCCCCGTACGTAATTTTTGCGAATTAGTAAATAACTTTTTCCGAAGAAAGATTATTCTGTTTTTTTATGTTTCTTGCGGTTTTCTGGATATATATATATATATATATATATATATATATATATATATATGAACAATTATTCTATTATTTTTATCATTGCAGATTTATTAAAAAGTCAGCCTTTAAAAAATGCTAAGAAAAAAATGCATTCCTTTGCTTAATCCAAAATCGCAGTCAGGTCCTGTTCTTGTAGAAGGCGAGTTTTAGTCCCTGTAGGAGCTTTGCTATTCGATCAAAAGGGTAAAACGATGACGAATATGGGTTAAATGAATGATTTTGTGTAATTAGGATCTATTTCGTAATTTTTTTCGCAAAAATAAATGTTTGAATCTTTTACAATTGCCGAAATGCTTCTTTCCAAAGAAAAGCGTGCAATCATTGTTGCTCTGCACCAAAGAGGCTTGGGATAGATGCCAACGGTATTGCAACAAAAAGCACCATATTTAGGATCATTAATGGCTTTAAAAAGACTTCTTTTTTTTGTAAAGAGGTCTTCTGGCAGCACAAGAACTTGAAGTGAACGCTAAAATTGCCTCCTGCTAAGGTCTCCAGCTCAATGCGAATGAATGAACAGCTGTGAACGCTTCAGTGCGGATAGCGAGGTGGAGAATTTAGGACAAAGGTCTCAAGTTAGGAAGAGCCGCGAAGAAGCTTTATCTCACCAAGAAGAACCTTACGGATAGGTTCCACTTTTGTAAGAAATATAAAGAATGGATCGTTGAAGACTGCGGTAAAATACTATTCTCTAATGAAGCTCTTTTCTTTGCTTTGAAACTTTTAGAAGATCCCTCGTTATGAGGAGTAAAGGAGAACTCTTTCACCAGTCCTGTGTCGTGCCCACGCTGAAGCATCCGGACACTCTCCATGTCTCGGGCTGCTTCTCATCTAAAAGAATTGGAGCAATAACAATTTTGTGCATGAATGCTCACAAAATGTGCTTCATCAGCAACTTTTTCCAACAGTCCAGGACCATTTTGGGGATGATACACAAACAAAAGCAATAACAAAGTTCTTGGTTGAACTCAATAGATAATTTGTGGGCGATAATTATCAAACTTCCTGTTGATAAACAAAAGCCATCCAACTGTGAAAAATTGCGGGTTCTTATTGAACAAACAAATTGAAGCAGTCCTGAAGAACAAGAGAAATCATTGTAAATATTGAATACACGCATCAATTGAGTGTAATTATTAATAAAAGGGGTTTGGGCTCTATTTTTTCTATATTTCACCTTCAAATTATGATACATACTGCATTAAACGAAATGCAATTTGATTAGTTCTATTTATTTATATGAAGAAATTTAGAGGTCTCCAAACTTTTGGTCATGAGTGCATGTTCTTGGAGTTTTGAATATGCTTCGTGGGGGAAGGTTGGGGGCTCAGGTTTCGCGCACTATGAAAAAAATTGCATTCCATTATAGTGTTTGTTTTATAGGCAAAGCTCCTCCTCTGTCTCAGAGGGTAAGTGATTTTTTAAAGCCGTTGCGGGTGCATCTCGTAACGAGGCGGAGTGCTTGGTTTTGTGTAGCTGGTGTTGAGATAAGTGGATATACTGTTTGTATGTGTGGACGATTGATTCATTGAATTGCCCGTGTATGTTTTATTTATGAGAGGTGGGGTTTTTGTTATACACAAGTCATCGAAGAATAACGAAGTAGTGACCATGCACTTAGGAGACACCAAATAATGCAAAAGTCCGCTTTTGTCTAGGAGGGATGGTCGAAATGTTTTGGTGCAAAGTGAAAAAGAAGCTTTATTAAACATAAAATAAATTTTAAGCTATTATTGCTTCTTAACATATTTTTCCTAAAGTCATTACACTACTGAAGAATTAAGTCCCATCTTACGTGTCCATCCGTGAATAATACTTCACTCTTCGAATAGCACCTCATCCTAACTTAAGATGTTCATCTATCGAATACAATTTTGTTCTCTCATGTGTTCTTTAAGAACACATGGCTTCCTTGCTATAATGCACCATCCATTTTCTTTTGTTCAATTATCTCAATTCCAATAAATAATAAGCAGCAGTAATCGTTCTTTCTCCTTCAAAAATAGTCGTTCAAGATTACGCCATCGACCTTAAATTTAATTGGTACCGAAAAACCACTTGAAAACCATTGAATGCTTTGATTGGATTTTGCTCTGAGAATCGAATTGATGAATACAAGTTTCATTCCCCTCACAATCAGTGGGGAGAAATCTTCGTCGATTTCACTTTTGGTCAGAAGGCTCAGGGAAAGATCATGCTGTTGAATAAGATGATCTTTGCTCAAAGCATATAACCTCCCCTCCCCCTCAAGCTGCTAGACCAAGGGAGTCACTTAAAATGAAATATTCTGAACTATGTCAATTCCAACTTCACCTAGTTATAATTACATTCCAATTTTGCTGTTTTTTTTCCAACAATTCCTGGACTACAGCTGCATTTTCTGGATTGGTCGATGTAGTCTTTTTTTCCTCACAGCAGGCTTCAGTTTTTAATCGCGTGCGAGTCAGGTTGCGAGCGACTCTACATCTACTATGTCAGTCGACGGGTCCCCGTTTGCTTTTCTTTTGATTTTATAATAACATCATAACTATTCGGCCGATTCTAACGAAATTTGAAAACCTTATGTTGTTTTACATTCTCTTTCGAATGCTATAATTATTAAAGTTCTCCTAATGTTAGCTCGATAATTATTTTGTTTTGGCAATAACATCATAACTATTTGGCCGATTCTAGCGAAATTTGAAACTCTAATGTTGTTTTACATTATCTTTCGAATGATATAATTGACAAAGTCTTCCCAAGGTTAGCCCGGGACTCATTTTTCTTTGGCAATAACATCATAACTATTCGGCCGATACTCTACTAGACTAGACTAGGTTATAATCTGCTATAATCTGCTGGACAAGCCTAGAATAGGCTATACTATACTAGGCTATGCTATGCTAAGCTATGCTAAGATATAATGTACAAGGGTAAGATATACTATGCTAATTTAGGCTATAAAATGGTATGCTAGGATAGCATATAGTATGTTAGACAATACTAAGTGTAGAGATATAAGAGTTAAACAAAAACCGTTGAGAAATGGCGAGTGTACATATATATCGAGGCCTCGCTCATGGCGAGGAGAAATAATGAAGTAATAACAAAGGCCACCTGAGTTTCTCTGAGCCCCTCTAACCGGTCTCCGGTAACATTCAAGAACGGAAAAAAATGGTAAATTTAGGTGACAGATTCCTGACCTCAGCTCAAAAGGCAAGCCATTCGAGGGTGTACTTATAAACAATCCATTCAAAAATGCAAACTGCCGATCTCCTATTACCCTCTCTCAGAGCTACAAGACACCAAGCCCGGCTGAATTTATACCCACTTCTGTCGACTCAACAGGAGATATATTTTTCCTAATTTCAAAAGGTCGAGGAAGAGAACGAACAGAAACCCAAAAGGAAGACCACCCTTGGGTCTCACCTTGCGAGTTCCCTCCACCTTTCCATTACCCCGCGGGAGTAATTGACGTATAAAACAGGTCGACAGGAGAAAACTAGGCTTTTTCGTTTTCGAGAAGAGATAGAAAAGTCACCGGTAGATAGTTTCTCTGCAAGTTAAGAAAGACTAGCAGTTTCTTGGACAATATCAGATTGTTCCAAGTAGTCTCGGCACAGTTCGAGCCCAAGGATCGTCAAAGGGTCTAAACTACAAATACTCTCGACACAGTTCTAGTACTCAAAGATCGTCCATTGATCTTACTCTATATGAGTTTGACAGCTCCAAACTAGATAGAATTCTCATCCTAAAGATAAACTCTATAAGCGAGACCCAAATCGCTAGAAAAGAATATAAACATATTCCAACCTCTTCTGAAAAAAAACTTTTCAAGGTCAAAAACGTCCGAGACCCCCCCGCTTAATCGGCGTCTTTGTTTTGATTCTTTTACGCCAACTCGAAATTCCGCATGACGTCACTCGCCCACCTTTCATCCGAAATAACGCTCACGACGCCTCCCTGGGCCATATTTAACGAAGGTATTTCCGTTGGATGCTTTGGGTTATAACCACTGCCTAATGTAAGTAATCAATTGTATTGTTATGTCCCTGTGCCTTTAACGTAGAGTATTTGCATATCTTAAATAAGAAGTTGTTTAAAGTAAATTGTTCTCCCGTAAAGTCAACAAGAACCGAGTATTGATAGCGGGACTTAAAAACCATTTTTTTTATTTGTAGCTTGTACGTGTATATAGTAATTTTGTTTGCTTTGATTAATGTTCAGTAAAAGTCTATTTTGGTTGAAGTGTTTAAATTATCCTTGAACGAGTTGCGTTCGCAGTATTTGGTATTTTAAAGAAAGAACTTCCCTTTTATTCATTCAATAGAATAAAGGTTAAGTAAAGTACTCTTAGAGACCGATCCTGAAGTGATCACTAGAAGTACGATCGCTACGACTCATTTTATCAACCATAAAATAAATAAAGAATCTATAATCTCGGCTAACCCACGACACCAAGCTATGCTTGTCTAGGGTATAATAGGATAGTATAGGCTATACTTGTCTAGGATAGTTAATGCTAGACTAGGTTATACTATGCTAGGCTAAGCTATGCCAAGCTAAACTAGGCTAGATAGGGCTATGCTATGCTATGCTAGGGTAGGCTAAAGTATAATAGGCTAGGGAGGGCTATGCTAGGTAATACTATGTTAGGCTACGATAGGCTAGCTAGCCAAGGCTATAATAAGCTAAGCTATGCAAGGTTATTCTAGTATAGGGTATGGTACGCTATACTAGTCTAGGATATACTAGGCTATGCTATAATATGATAAATCAGAATAAGTGAGGGCACGCGACTTTTTGGTCAGTATACCTTGTTTTCTAGCTTCCTCTAAACGCTTTATAAAACTCAAAAACAAATTTTGTTCGAGGTAAAAAAATCTCCACAAACTCATAACAAAGCTTCGAAAACTCCCAATCAAGTTTTTTTTTAAATTTAATGACTTGAACTGTCGGTTATAGAACTACAGATTCAGTTAGCCTCCAACCAGAGTGGGTGGCAAAGCGCACGCACCCCATGCGATTGGTTGGAGCTGTATTGATTGTATTTGATAGTTGGCATGCAAAAGTGTCAATAAATTTAGTTTTTCTGTTTGTTTCTAGCTTCTTGTACTCTTTACTAGTCATTGTTTATTGTCTTCATTCTTTTCTGCTTATTGTTTTCTTTATTTATTTTTTTATTGTTGAACTTCTTTTCTGGATGATTCCCTATATTCATCTTTTTTTTCTTGTCTTCCTTCATTTTTGGCTATTTGTTGACTTTATCTCTATTAGTTTGTTGCCTTCCTTTTCTCGCTTGTTATTTTCTTTGTTTTTGTGTTTTGTCTTCCTTTTTTTCTCGCTTCTTATTCTCTTTATTCGTATTTGTTAGTCGCGGGACACTCTACATCTCTCTATGTTGGTCGGTCGGTCGCCGTCTTTTTTTTAATAACATTGTAACTATTCGGCCGATTCTAACGAAATTTGAAACCCTTATGTTGCCCGGCAATCGTTGGCTCGGCAGTTCGAATCTCCGTCCGGATTCTTTTTAAAGCTTACATTTACTAAGGAGGTTTCCTCCGTGGCTGGGCACCACGGTGGGGACGGGTATGTGGAGCTCGTCGCCATGACGACAGGCAGTCCGCCTAAGAGAAGGATAACTCTGATTTCAAAACTCTGGAGCCACAGGCATAATTGCCTCTTCCAGAAGATCCTCTGTGAGTATCTGTGAGTATGATATAATTGTCAAAGTCCTCCCAAGGCTAGTCCGGGAATTATTAAAAGTTTTGAAGGTCGTAAGGTCATAAACCTGAAAAATGAGAGCACGCGACTTTTGGTCAGCAGACCTTGTTTGTCGTCTTCCTTCTTTTCTCGCTTCTTGTTCTCATTATTTGTCTTGTGCTTATTGCATTCCCTTTCTAGCCTCTTGTTCTCTTTATTCGTTTTGGTTTGTTGCCTTCTTTTTCTCTTTTTTGTATTTGTTTGTTATCTTCCTTCTTTTCTCGCTTCGTTTTTTTTCTTGCTTTCATTATTTTTCTTTGTTTATTGTCTCCCGTTTCTCTTTGTTTATTGTCTTCATTTTCTTGCTTAGTTAGTTCCTTCTTTCCCCCTTCTTGTTCTCTTTATTCGTCTTTGTTTGATGTCTTCTTTATTTTTCACTTTTTATCTTTATTCGCCATTGTATATTGTCTTCCTTCTATCCTCGCTTCGTGTTCTCTTTATTCGTCTTTGTTTGTCGTCTTCCTTCTTTTCTCTCTTGCTCTTTATTCATCTTAATTTTTTTTTCATTTTCACTTCTTGTTCTCTTTCTTCATCTTTGTTTCCCGTCTTCCTTATTTCTTACTTCTTTTTCTCTTTATTCGTCTTTGTTTGCAGTCTTCCCTCTTTCGATTTTTCCATTTCGCTTCTTGTTCTCTTTCTTCATCTTTGTTTCCCGTCTTCCTTATTTCTTACTTCTTTTTCTCTTTATCTTGTCTTTGTTTGCAGTCTTCCCTCTTTCGATTTTTCTCTTTATTCGTCTTTTTTTTGTCTTCCTTCTTTTCTTGCTTCTTGTTCTCTGTATTCATCTTTTTTTACTGGTTTATTCTTCTCTTTATTCATCTTTGTTTGTTGTCTTCTTTCTTTTCTCGATTCTTGTTGTCTTTATTCCCCTTTGTTTCTTGTCTTCTTTCTTTTCTCGATTCTTGTTGTCTTTATTCACCTTTGTTTACTGTCTTCCTTCTTTTCTCGTTTCGTCTCCTGTTTATTAATCACTTCCTTCTTTACTCGCTTGTTATTCTCTGTATTCGTCTTTTTTGTTGCCTTCCTTCTTTTCTCGCTCTTTTTATCTTTATTCGTCTTTGGTCGCTCTCTTCCTTATTTCCTCCATTTGTTTCATGTATTCGTTTTTTTTTTGTCTTTATTCTTTCCTTTTTTGTTTTCTTTATTCATCTTTATTTTTTGTCTTCCTTCTTTTCTCGCTTCTTCTCCTGTTTATTAATCTTACTTCTTTCCTATCTTCTGCTTATCTTTATTTATCTTTTTTGTTGACTTCCTTTTTACTAGTATATTCTTCTCTCTATTCATCTTTTTTTTTACTAGTTTAATCTTCTCTTTATTCATCTTTGCTTGTTTTCTTCTTTCTTTTCTCGACTCTTGTTCTCTTTATTCCCCGTAAGGGGCGCGACGATTTGCCATTCTGGCCGCCGTGCTGACGGGACTCAGCACCCCGTCCGGCCCCAGCCTAGCCTCTCTTCCTTCCTTCAAAACACTTGTTTCCTCTCTTTTCACAGAACCTCTCCCACAACTTTCTCTGGTCAGCCTCTAATTTCACAGGGTAGATGCTGACCTTCCTTTCAGCCAACCGTCCCGCATCGGGGCTGAGGGGGTGGGGGACAATGTTCCCTAACCCCTGAGCTCCGGTCTGGGGTGGCTGGTTTTTAACTACCTGCTTCATCCCCACCCATACCTTCCTCACATCCCTTTTCCTCTCGTCTTCAAAATCTATCATTTATACGCCGTGTCCAAGGTGGAGCCGCCATGCCGATGGACTGCCAGGCCACCAGGCGGGAGGGGTGGTCCCAAATGGCGGCGCCTGGCTCTGCTGGGCCTGTAAGCACCTCTCGCAGTGCGGGCTACTGCGAGAGGTGTGCGCTATTGCATCCCGTATTAAAAGAAGGGTCACCATGCCCAATGATGAAAATCACACCAAAAAAACCCAACCCCCAACTTCCCCAAGAACAACGGAGCCGCCCTCGGGCAGCTCCAGCAAAAAAATGGAGGTCCCCCCCCTGTGCTTGCACAGGGGACCCTCCATATTTCTCTAACCGGAGAGGAGGCTTACTCCTCTCCTTCGCCTACGGGTGCAGGGGACTCCCCCTCACCCCCTTCTCTGGAGGTGCTTTCGGGCACCTCCCTTTTCCCAGCGGCAGTCCCCTCTTTTCTTTCCAAGGGGACTGCCAAGAAAGCCAGCAGGCAGCCCTTAGCCAGCCGCTCCCCATCAAAGCGGCTCGGTAGGGCAAACCCCCTTAGGGGGGAGAGGCAAGCCAGGCCCCTTCGGTCGCTTCCCTCAAAAGACCTGCTGGCAAAAATATTAAACCTTGCCGGGGTCAAGGCCTGTGCCTCCCCAAACAAGACTGGCGACACTGCCAAGGGGACCTGCAATGTCCTGGGAGGGGATGGCCAACTGGAGGCCCCTCCCGTGATAGACATGGTCCTTGAGGAGACCCAGCCTCAGACGGTAGGGCCTTCCATGGGGGGGAATTCGGGCTCGGCGCCAAGCACCGAACCCGAGTCCGCCCCTATGCAAGGTCCTCCTCAAATGGCTGAGGGCTCCGAGGCAGTAGAAGGAGGGGAGGGATCTCCTCCGACAGGTGCCCCTACGACAACCAGGACCTTCTCCATTTCGGAGAGGGACCTGGCTGAGGCCGGTCCATCTGGCCTAGGGGCTTCTGCCGGCGGAGGTGAAAAGCGGATTCATTCCCCGCCCTCCTCTCCAAAAAAGAAAAAGACTAAAAAGACTAAAAGGACGAAAAAGACTCGGGGCTCCTCTCCATCCGCAGGGGCTGCGGGGACGGATGGGTCTGCTGCCACTTTGGTAGGCGACCAAGCCAAGATCGGCACATCCGGCCCCTCTACCCCCTCGTGTGCGGAGCCCCTGACTAAGACCAAGAGTGCACAGGGCGGAGCCTCGATGACATCGGGGCCCCTCATTCAGAGGTTACCTGGCGTTTTCGAGCCCGCTGGCTTCAAACGCTTCCTCGTTATTCGCTCCACTGATGGCACCATGTTGTCCAAGGGCAACATGATCCATCAGAGGAGAGGATTAGCTAGTGCAATTGGTAGAGAGCCGAAGGTAACCCGTTTCTCGGACGGGAGCCTTCTGGCGAATGCGGCGAATCCCGCCGAGGCGGCCAAGATAAGTGCTCTTCGGACACTTCATGGCACCCCGGTGAGTGTGACGCCGCACTCTACCATGAACTTTGTAAAAGGAGTAGTTTATGCGAGGGAACTCGTTGACTACTCCATAGAAGACATCACCCTAGAGCTGGCCGACCATGGGGCGGTCAAGGTCGAACGTGTGATGAGAAAACAGGGAGGGGCCTCGAGACCCACCCCTACACTCTTCGTCACGTTCGACTGTGACAAGCTCCCTGAGTCGGTGCGTGCCAGTTGGTACCGCTACCGCGTGAAGGCATTCGTGCCACTGCCGCGGCGGTGCTATTACTGTCACCGCTTCGGCCACACGAATCGATCATGTAGACGTGCAAAATCGGGGTCACCCGAAGTCTGTGTAAATTGCTCCAAGGTCGCACACGATAAGTCCAAATCGTGTGTGGCCAAGTGTGTCAATTGCGGAGAGCCGCACCCTGCTTCTTCGAAGCAATGTGGTGCATATCTCCTTGAGAAAGAAATCCTGGCCGTTCAGGCCCAGGATCGACTCTCATTCCGCGAGGCTAAGGACTTGGTCCTGGCGCGCCCGGCTCTGCCTGGGACGTCATATGCCTCAATAGTTAGAAAAGCACCCTCTGCTCCTGGCCCATCCAGGCCAACGAGCACGGTTGTTTCCGCGCCCATTCGGAGCCCTTCTGCGGGCTCTACTACACCCGGGCGCTCCCCTGGTAGAGCTGGCGGCAAAAAGGGTTCACACCCAGCCCCGGCTAATACCAGGGCTCCCCCCTCTTCCCCCAGCGTGACCGTTTCCCGTAAGGCGAAACGGCCACGCGCCTCCACAGAGTCGTTAGAATCACAGGAGGCAACACCCCTGAAGATGGTCGCTAGGCCATCTTCCGGGGTTCCTAAAGCTGTTCCCCGAAAGGAGGACAGCAACAAAGGAGCTTCGGCCCCTTCGCCCACGCCCCGAGGTGGAGCGAGTGGCTCGGAGACGGTGGTTCCTCGAAAAGAGGGCCCCCCGCCTCCCAAGCCGCAACGCCCGCCTAAGGTTTCGAAGCGGAGGGAGGAAAAGACTCGCATGGCGAGCCCAACCTCCCCCAATAAGTCCTCGAAGGCGACAGCGCCTTCAGCGCTTTGTCCGGCCAACAGCGCCCGGGGTTCTGCCCCCGGGAAGCGTACGGCCATTCCCGTGAGGGTCTTCAATTCGAGGAGGGCCCCCGCGTCTCCTCCGAGCTAGGCCTGGAGGGCATATTCCTTCAATGGAATTGCCGTGGACTCCGGGCCAACTGGGAGGAGCTGCGGAGGCTCGTCTCGTCCCGTTCCCCGTTAGCTATTTTTTTGCAGGAGACCATGCTAGGCGCGTGCCCGCTGCCTGCCCTCCCGGGGTATAAGGGTCTTGCGACCCCACCACCGCGGGATGGCCGGGCTGGGGGATGCGCGGTTTACACCCGGCATGATGTCTCCGTTCTTCCTTTCTCTTTAGATACCTCCTTTCAGGCAGTGGCTGTGCAGCTGCACCTGGATAGGAGGTATACTATCATTTCTGCGTACATTCCACCGTCAGCTGACTTCGACGCGGGGGACTTCCGCCGCGTCGTGGCACGGTTGCCGAGGCCCTATCTCTTGCTTGGAGATCTGAACGGCAGGCATCCTCTCTGGGGAGATTACTCCATAAATCCCAGGGGACAAGTCCTTGCTAATCTGATCGAAGAGCTTGAGATGGGTGTCCTAAACGTGGATGAGTTTACGCATCACTGTTCGAGAACCGCTTCATTTTCTTGCCTTGACCTATCTTTGTGCTCTTCGGATGCACAGCCTGATTTTGATTGGGGGGTGGTCGATGACCTCCATGGTAGTGATCACTTTCCCATTCAAATATCATTTTCAGGGCAACTGCCGCCTGAGAGACCACCTCGGTGGTGCTTGGCGCGGGCGCGGTGGCCTGCATTTCAGGAAATGACTGAATTCTCTATCTCAGTCGAGGAGTTTAGGTCGGTAGATGAGGCCGTTGAGTTCTTCTCCGGCAACCTCATTGCCGTGGGCCTGACTACTATTCCTAGGATGTCTGGCTGTTTTGCACGCCGACCACTCCCATGGTGGTCGGCCGAGTCTGAGACGGCCCTCAAACAGAAGCGTTATGCCTATAAGCGCCGCCCGAACGATTTCACTGTCGCTGAATTTCGTCGGGCTAGGGCTAGGTTCCGGTATATTTCGAAGCACGCCCGCCGCTCTTCTTGGCGGGCATACGTGTCTTCACTTAACGGGAAGACCCCTTTAGCTGAGGTGTGGAAGCGAGTCAAAAGGATTCGGGGCAAGTTCTCGCAGGACCCCCCTCCCGTTCTCCAGGAGAATGGGACCGCAATCTCGGACTCCGCGTCCGTGGCGGAATCCTTAGCGACCGCTTTTTCCGCATTCTCTAGCCGTGATGCTGCTCCGCCAGCATTCAATGCACGTCGTGATGTCGCGGAAGGCCGCCGGCTGGACTTTACCTCCAGAGGCGGAGAACCCTTCAACGACAAGTTTACTGTGAGTGAGTTGCGTTCCGCTCTCGCCTTGTGCGCGGACACCGCCCATGGTCCGGACGATGTCCCGTACGCCATGCTTCGATACCTGGGTGAGCGAGGCATGGCCTTTCTGTTAAATTTGTTCAACAGGATCTGGGTGGAAGGTCTTCTCCCAGACTCCTGGCGAATCGCTACTGTGCTCGCCTTTCGCAAGCCGGGGAGAGATCACTCTACTCCGACCGGTTCCCGCCCAATCTCTCTAACCTCTTGCGTGTGCAAGTTGATGGAGAAATTGGTAAATGTTAGATTAGCCTATTTCCTGGACAGCGGAGGCCATCTGTCTTCTGCACAGTGCGGCTTCCGTAAGTTCCACTCCACGTCGGATGCTCTGCTCCGACTGGAAAGTGCCGTCTGCGAGGCTTTCCTTCGTAGACAGCACTACGCCACGGTGTTTTTTGATCTGGAGAAGGCCTATGATACCGCATGGCGATACGGTATCATGGAGACTCTCCACACGATGGGGGCGAGGGGACGCCTCCCAATTTTTATATCTGAATTTTTGCGAGATCGTCGATTCCGCGTACGGGTGGGGGGAGCCCTCTCCGGCCCAAAGGAGCAGGAAGAGGGTGTCCCGCAGGGAAGTGTCCTCAGTGTCACACTCTTTGCCCTGAGCATCAACGGCATCACCTCGGTGCTGCCGGAAGATGTTCTCGCTACGCTCTACGTGGACGACCTTTCGATCTCTTTTGGCGCGGCCCAGATGCCAACTCTGGAGCGTCGACTCCAACAGGCATTGAACCGCGTCTCTCGCTATGCCGAAGCGCACAGGTTTCGGTTTTCTTTGGCCAAGACTAAGGTGGTGCACTTCTGCCGCCATCCACGGCTTCACCCCGACCCAGATTTGTTTCTTAATGGGGTGCGCCTGGATGTGGTTGAGTCGCACCGTTTCCTTGGTCTTGTATTCGACCGACGCCTCACCTGGGAGGCTCATATTCGCAGCCTTAGGGTCTCTTGTACCCGCGCCATGGACATTCTCCGTTCCGTGACGTTCAGCGCTTGGGGCGCTGATAGGGCTACCGCCTTACTTTTTTATCGATCCTTTGTTCGCTCGAAGCTCGACTACGGATGCGAGTTTTATGCATCCGCAGCCGAGCGTTTATTGCGGAAGGTGGATTCAATCTACCACACCGGCCTTCGCCTTGCGACCGGTGCCTTCCGCACTTCCTCCACTGAGAGCCTGTTGGTCGATGCTGGGGAGATGCCACTCGCTCTGCGCCGCGTGCAGTGCATCACTCGCCTGTACGCGCGAGCCCGGCGCCTCCCTCAGTCGCCAACAGCTCTCACTGCATCCGCAGCTGATCTCGATGGTGCCTATGCCGCCGAGAGACGCCAGTCATACCCTAAGCCCTTTGGGTTTAGGGCCAGGAAACTCCTTCGAGAGGTAGATATAGCTCTCGGGCCGGTGGCGCCCCTGGTTCTGCCTAGGACGCCACCCTGGAGGGTACCACATTTGGCTATTTGTCGCCACGCCTCTGATCCCAAAGCTTGTACTGCGCCGGGAGTATTGCGTTCGACCTTTTTGGAGCACACATCGTGTCACGCTGGTACCGTGCCAGTGTATACGGATGGCTCCAAGTCCCAAGAGGGGGGCGGCTTCCACGCCGTATCCCCTCTGTTTGAAGTCAGCGGGGCTCTACCAGGCGCTGCGTCTGTCTTCATGGCCGAGCTGGTGGCAATACACCACTCGGTACGGGAGATTGCGCGACGTGCCCGGTTCGGAGACCGGATTGTGATCTATAGCGACTCACAAAGCGCCCTGAGTGCTCTCGGGGCATTGGAATCTCCGCATCCCCTGGTTCGCGATATCCGTGACGCCACGGTTTTGGCGAGCCGGGCAGATGTCGAGATTATCTTCTGCTGGGTTCCTGGACATGTAGGAATTGCGGGGAATGAGCGCGCCGATGAGGGCGCCAAAGAGTCCGCGAGGACTCTGCGACCGGACCAGCGTTTCGCTCTTCCTCACACCGACTATATGGCAGGAATACGGGCAGCTCTTCGGACTGCTTGGCAAAGAAGATGGGAGACGGTCGAAGGGAACCTAAAGTTACTTGCCATTGCGCCGCGACTGTTCCCATGGACCTATCCCCCAATGCCGCGGCGGCTTCAGGTTGCTTTCTGTCGTCTCCGAATCGGACACACTCGTGTGACGCATCGCTATCTGATGGAGCGCTCGCCTGCGCCCTATTGCAACGACTGCGTCGTCCCCCAGACTGTTCGGCACATTCTTGTCGAATGTCCCAGTCTGGGTGATCTTCGCGCACGATACCTGTCCCAGTACCGGGATGGGCGGGGTCGCTACCGCCTGTCCCTTGTGCTTGGGACAGATTCGTGCACACTGACTTGTGGACTTGTTGACTTCTTGGGGGAGGCCGGCCTTCTCCCTATTATTTAAGCAAGGTTTGTTTTTTTTTTTTGCATTTGTTTTGTTTTTTGTTTGTTTTTTTTTTCTTTAGTTGCACGCTCCTGCGCCGGGGGGACCTCTCCCCGACGCACCAGCTTGCTTCCTTTCTTTCCCCCTTTTGGGGTGTTGTTTTTTTTTTTCTCTTTAATTTCATTTTAAAGTAGCCTAGAACTAGGCCAGTTTTAATACGGCGACTAATGCCCAAGTAGGCAGTCGCCAGATGAGCTCTTAAAAAAAAAAAAAAAAAAAAATGTTCTCTTTATTCACCTTTGTTTGTTGTCTTCTTTCTTTTCTCGATTCTTGTTGTATTTATTCACCTTTGTTTGTTGTCTTCCTTCTTTTCTCGTTTCGTCTCCTGTTTATTAATCTTTGTTTGTTGTCTTACTTCTTTCCTCTCTTCTGCTTATCTTTATTCATCTTTTTTGTTGATGTCGTTTTTACTAGTATATTTTTCTCTATATTTATCTTTTTTTACTAGTTTATTCTTCTCTTTATTCGGCTTTGCTTGTTTTCTTCTTTTTTTCTCGACTCTTGTTGTCTTTATTCCCCTTTGTTTGTTGTCTTCCTTCTTCTCTCGCTTCTTCTCCTGTCTATTAATCTTTGTTTGTTGTCTTATTTCTTTCCTCTCTTCTGCTTATCTTTATTCATCTATTTTGTTGACTTCCTATTTACTAGTTTATTCTTCTCTCTATTCATCTTTTTTTACTGGTTTATTCTTCTCTTTATTCATCTTTATTTGTTTTCTTCTTTATTTTCTCGATTCTTGTTGTCTTTATTTCCCTTTGTTTGTTGTCTTTTTTATTTTCTCGATTCTTGTTGCCTTTATTCACCTTTGTTTGCTGTCTTCCTACTTTACTTTTCTCGTTTCGTCTCCTGTTTATTAATCTTTGTTCGTTGTCTTACTTCTTTCCTCTTTTCTGCTTATCTTTAGTCATCTTTTTTGTTGCCTCCTTTTTTACTAGTTTATTTTTCTCTCTATTCATCTTTTTTTATTCTTCTCTCCGGTACAAGAGGCTTGAAGGGTTCCCTGAAAAAGCACAGGAGGGGACCTCGTGTCCGATTCGGAGACGACAGAGAGCGACCTGAAGCCGTCGCGGCATTGGGGGATAGGTCCATGGGGACAGTCACGGCGCAATGACATGCAACTTTAAGTTCCCTTCGATCGTCTCCCATCTTCTTTGCCAAGCAATTCGAAGAGCTGCCCGTATTCCTGTCATGTAGTCGGTGTGAGAAAGAGCGAAACGCTGGTCCGGTCGTAAAGTCCTCGCGGACTCTTTGGCGTCCTCATCGGCGCGCTCATTCCCCGCAATTCCTATATGTCCAGAAACCCAGCAGAAGATGATCTCAACATCCGCCCGGCTCGCGAGAACCGTGGTGTCACGGATATCGCGAACCAGGGGAGGCGGAGATTCTAATACCCCGAGAGCACTCAGGGCACTTTGTGAGTCGCTATAGATCACAATCCGGTCTCCGAACCGGGCACGTCGCGTAATCTCCCGTACCGAGTGGTGAAGACAGACGCAGCACCTGGCAGAGCCCCGCTGCCTTCAAACAAAGGGGATACAGCGTGGAAGCCGACCCCCTCTTGGGACTTGGAGCCATCCGTATACACTGGCACGGTTTCAGCGTGACACGAGGTAAGCTCCGAAAAGGTGGAACGCAATACTCCCGGCGCCATACAAGCTTTGGGAGCAGAGGCGAGGCGACAAATAGCCAAATGTGGAACCCTCCAGGGTGGCGTCCTGGGCAGAGCCAGGGGTGCCAACAGCTCGAGAGCTATATCTAGCACTCGAAGGAGTTTCCGTCCCTAAACCAAAGGGCTGAGGGTAGGAATGGCGTCTCTCGGCGGCATAGGCACCATCAAGATTAGCTGCGGATGCAGTGAAAGCTGTTGGCGGCTGAGGGAGGCACCGGGCTCGCGCGTACAGGCGAGTGATGCAATGCACGCGGCGTAGAGCGAGTGGCATCTCCACAGCATCGTTCAACAGGCTCTTAATGGAGGAAGTGCGAAAGGCACCGGTCGCAAGGCGAAGGCCGGTGTGGTGGATCGAATCCACCTTCCGCAATAAAAGCTCGGCTGCGGATGCATAAAACTCGCATCCGTAGTCGAGCTTCCAACGAACAAAGGATCGATGAAAAAGTAGGGCAGTAGCCCTATCAGCGCCTCAAGCGATGAACGTCACGGAACGGAGAATATCCATGGCGCGGGTACAACAGACCCTAAGGCTGCGAATATGAGCCTCCCAGGTGAGGCGTCGGTCGAATACAAGAACAAGGAAACGGTGCGATTCCACCATATCCAGGCGCACCCCATTAAGAAACAAATCTGGGTCAGGGTGGAGCCGTGGATAGCGGCAGAAGTGCACCACCTTAGTCTTGGCCAAAGAAAACCGAAACCTGTGCCATTCGGCATCGCGAGAGACGCAGTTCAATGCCTGTTGGAGTCGACGCTCCAGAGTTGGCATCTGGGCCGCGCCAAAAGAGATCGAAAGGTCGTCCACGTAAAGCGTAGCGAGAACATCTTCCGGCAGCACCGAGGTGATGCCGTTGATGCTCAGGGCAAAGAGTGTGACACTGAGGACACTTCCCTGCGATACACCCTCTTCCTGCTCCTTTGGGCCGGAGAGGGCTCCCCCCACTCGTACGCGGAATCGACGATCTCGCAAAAATTCAGATATAAACATTGGGAGGCGTCCCCTCGCCCCCATCGTTTGGAGAGTCTCCATGATACCGTATGACCATGCAGTATTATAGGCCTTCTCCAGATCGAAAAACACCGTGTCGTAGTGCCGTCTACAAGGGAAAGCCTCGCAGACGGCATTTTCCAGTCGGAGCAGAGTATCAGACGTGGAGTGGAACTTGCGGAAGCCGCAGGGTGCAGAATACAGATGGCCTTCGCTGTCCAGGAAAAAGGCTAGTCTAACATTTACCAATTTTTCCATCAACTTGCACACGCAAGAGGTTAGAGAGATTGGGCGGGAACCGGTCGGAGTAGAGTGATCTTTCCCTGGCTTGCGAAAGGCGAGCACAGTAGCGATTCGCCAGGAATCTGGGAGAAGACCTTCCACCCAGATCCTGTTGAAAAAATCTAACAGAAAGGCTATATCTCGATCACCCAGGTGTCAAGGCATGGCGTACGGGACATCGTCCGGACCATGGGCGGTGTCCGCGCACGAAGCAAGAGCAAAGCCCTACTCACTCACAGTAAACCTGTCGTTGAAGGGTTGTCCGCTTCTGGAAGTAAAGTCCAGCCGGCGGCCTTCCGCGACATCACGACGTGCATTGAAAGCTGGCGGAGCAGCATCCCGGCTAGAGAATGCGGAAAAAGCAGTCGCTAAGGATTCCGCCAAGGACGCGGAGTCCGAAATTGCGGTCCCATTCTCCTGGAGAACGGGAGGGGAGTCCTGCGAGAACTTGCCCCGAATCCTTTTGACTCGCCTCCACACCTCTGTGAAAGGGGTCTTCCCGTAAGGTGAAGACACATATGCCCGCCAAGAAGAGCGGCGAGCGTGCTTCGAAATATACCGGAACCTAGCCCTAGCCCGACGAAATTCAGCGACAGTGAAATCGTTCGGGCGGCGCTTATAGCGCATGTATAGCATGACGCTTCTGTTTGAGGGCCGTCTCACACTCGGCCGACCATCATGGGAGTGGTTGGCGTGCAAAACTACCAGACGTTCTAGTAATAGTAGTCAAGCCCGTGGCGAAAAGGTTGCAGGAGAAGAACTCAACGGCCTCATCTACCGACCTAAACTCCTCGACTGAGATAGAGAATTCAGTCATTTCCTGAAATGCAGGCCACCGCGCCCGCGCCAAGCACCCCTGAGGTGGGCTCTCAGGTGGCAGTTGCCCTGAAAATGATATTTGAATGGGAAAGTGATCACTACCATGGAGGCATCGACCACCCCTCAATCAAAATTAGGCTGTGCATCCGAAGAGCACAAAGATAGGTCAAGGCAAGAAAATGAAGCAGATCTCGGACAGTTATGCGTAAACTCATCCACGTTTAGGACACCCATCTCAAGCTCTTCGATCAGATCGGCAAGGAATTGTCCCCTGGGATTTATTAAGTAATCTCCCCAGAGAGAATGACTGCCGTTCAGATCTCCAAGCAAGAGAAACGGCCTCGTCAACCATGCTACGACGCGGCGGAAGTCCCCCGCGTCGAAGTCAGCTGACGGTGGAATGTACGCAGAAATGATAGTATACCTACTATCCAGGTGCAGCTGCACAGCCACTGCCTGAAAGGAGGTATCTAAAAAGAAAGGAAGAACGGAGACATCATGCCGGGTGTAAACCGCGCATCCCCCAGCCCGGCCATCCCGCGGTGGTGGGTTCGCTAGACCATTATACCCCGGGAGGCGGGCAGGGGGCATGCGCCTAGCATGGTCTCCTGCAAAAAGATAGCTAACGAGGAACGGGACGAGACGAGCTTCCGCAGCTCCTCCCAGTTGGCCGGGAGTCCACGGCAATTTCATTGAAAGAATATGCCCTCCAAGCCTAGCTCGGAGAAGACGCGGGGGCCCTCGTCGAACAGAAGGCCCTCACGGAAATAGCTATACGCTTCCAGGGGGCAGAACCTCGGGCGCTGTTGGCCGAACAAAGCGCTGAAGGCGCTGTCGCCTTCGAGGACTTATTGGGGGAGGTTGGGCTCGCCATGCGAGTCTTTTCCTCCCTCCGCCTCGAAACCTTAGGCGGGCGTTGCGGCTTGGGAGGCGGGGGGCCCTCTTTTCGAGGAACCACGGTCTCCGAGCCACTCGCTCCACCTCGGGGCGTGGGCGAAGGGGCCGAAGCTCCTTTGTTGCTGTCCTCCTTTCGGGGAACAGCTTTAGGAACCCCGGAAGATGGCCTAGCGACCATCTTCAGGGGTGTTGCCTCCTGTGATTCTAACGACTCGGTGGAAGCGCGTGCCCGTTTCGCCTTACATGAAACGGTCACGTTGGGGGAAGAGAGGGGAGCCCTGGTTTTAGCCAGAGCTAAGGTCCAAGTCCTTAGCCTCGCGGAATGAGAGTCGATCCGGCGCCTGAATGGCCAGGATTTCTCTCTCAAGGAGATATGCACCACATTGCTTCGAAGAAGCAGGGTGCGGCCCTTCACAATTAGCACACTTGGCCACACACGATTTGGACTTATCGTGTGCGACCTTGGAGCAATTTACACAGACTTCGGGTGACCCTGACTTTGCAGGTCTACATGAGGAATTCGCATAGCCGAAGCAATGACAGTAATAGCACCGACGCGGAAGTGGCACGAATGCCTTCACGTGGTAGCGGTAGCAGTACCAAGTGGCACGCACCGACTCAGGGAGCTTGTCACAGTCGAACGTGACGAAGAGTGTAGGGGTTGGTCTCGAGGCCCTCCCTGTTTTCTCATCACACGTTCGAACTTAACCGCCCCATGGTCAGCCAGCTCTAGGGTGATGTTCTCAATGGAGTAGTCAACGAGTTCCCTCGCATAAACTACTCCTTTCACAAAGTTCATGGTAGAGTGCGGCGTCACACTCACCGGGGTGCCATGAAGTTTCCGAAGAGCACTTATCTTGGCCGCCTCGGCGGGATTCGCCGCATTCGCCAGAAGGCTCCCGTCCGAGAAACGGGTCACCTTCGGCTCTCTACCAATTGCACTAGCTAATCCTCTCCTCTGATAGATGATGTTGCCCTTGGACAACATGGTGCCATCAGTGAGCGAATAACGAGGAAGCGCTTGAAGCCAGAGGGCTCGAAAAGGCCAGGTATCCACTGAATGAGGGGCCCCGATGTCATCGAGGCTCTGCCCTGTGCGCTCCAAGCGCTGAACGTCACGGAACGAAGAATATCTATGGCGCGGGTACAACAGACCCTAAGGCTGCGAATGTGAGCCTCCCAGGTGAGGCGTCGGTCGAATACAAGAACAAGGAAACGGTACGACTACACCACATCCATGCGCACTCCATTAAGAAACAAATCTGGGTTGGGGTGCAGCCCTGGATGGCGGCAGAAATGCACCACCTTAGTCTTAGCCAAGGAAAACTGAAACCTGTGCGCTTCGGCATAGCGGGAGACGTGGTTCAAGGCCTGTTGGAGTCGACGCTCCAGAGTTGATATCTGGGCCGCCCCAAAAGAGATCGAAAGGTCGTCCACGTAGAGCGTAGCGAGAACATCTTGCGGCCGCACCGAGGTGATGCCATTGATGCTTAGGGCAAAGAATGTGCCCCTGAGGACACTTCCCTGTGGGACACCCTCTTCTTGCTCCTTTGGGCCGGAGAGGGCTCCCCCTAACCGGACCCGGAATCGACGATCTCGCCAAAATTCAGATATAAACATTGGGAGGGGTCCCCTCGCCCCCATCGTGTGGAGAGTCCCTATGATACCGTATCGCCATGCGGTATTATAGGCCTTCTCCAGATCGAAAAACACCGTGGCGTAGTGCTGTCTACGAAGGAAAGCCTCGCAGACGGCATTTTCCGGTCCGAGCAGAGCATCGGACGTGGAGTGGAACTTGCGAAAGCCGCATTGTGCCGAAGACAGATGTCCTCCGCTGTCCAGAAAAAAGTCTAGTCTAACATTTACCAATTTCTCCATCAATTTGCACACGCAAGAGGTTAGAGAGATTGGGCGGAAACCGGTCGGAGTAGAGTGATCTCTCCCCGGTTTGCGAAAGGCGAGCACAGTAGCGATTCGCCAGGAGTCTGGGAAGAGACCCTCCACCCAAATCCTGTTGAACAAATCTAACAGAAAGGCCATGCCTCGCTCACCCAGGTATTGAAGCATGGCGTACGGGACATCGTCCGGACCATAAGCGGTGCCTGCGCACGACGCGAGAGCGGAACGTTACTAACTCACAGTAAACTTGTCGTTGAAGGGTTCTCCGCCTCTGGAGGTAAAGTCCAGCCGGTGGCCTTCCGCGAGATCACTACGTACATTGATTGCTGGTGGAGCAGCATCACGGCTAAAGAATGCGGAAAAAGCGGTCGCTAAGGATTCCGCCACGGATTTGGGGTCCGAGATTGCGGCCCCATTCTCCTGGAGAACGGGAAGGGGGCCCTTCGAGAACTTGCCCCGAATCCTTTTGACTCGCTTTCACACCTCTGTTAAAGGGGTCTTCACGTTAAGTAAAGACACGTATGCCCGCCAAGAAGAGCGGCAGGAGTGCTTCGAAATATACCGGAACCTAGCCCTAGCCCGACGAAATTCAGCGACTGTGAAATCGTTCGGGCGGCGCTTATAGCGCATGTAGGCATAACGCTTCTGTTTGAGGGCCGTCTCACACTCGGCCGACCACCATGGGAGTGGTCGGCGTGCAAAACGGCCAGACGTCCTAGGAATAGTAGTCAGGCCCGCGGCGATAAGGTTGCCAGAGAAGAACTCAACGGCCTCATCTACCGACCTAAACTCCTCGACTGAGATAGAGAATTCAGTCATTTCCTGAAATGCAGGCCACCGCGCCCGCGCCAAGCACCACCGAGGTGGTCTCTCAGGCGGCAGTTGCCCTGAAAATGATATTTGAATGGGAAAGTGATCACTACCATAGAGGTCATCGACCACTTCCCAATCAAAATTAGGCTGTGCATGAGAAGAGCACAGAGATAGGTCAAGGCAAGAAAATGAAGCGGTTCTCGGACAGTTATGCGTAAACTCATCTACGTTTAGGACACCCATCTCAAGCTCTTCGATCAGATTAGCAAGGACTTGTCCCCTGGGATTTATGAAGTAATCTCCCCAGAGAGGATGCCTGCCGTTCAGATCTCCAAGCAAGAGAAACGGCCTTGGCAACCGTGCCACGACGCCGTGGAAGTACCCCGCGTCGAAGTCAGCTGACGGTAGAATGTATGCAGAAATGATAATATACCTCCTATCACGGGGAAAGCTGCACAGCCGCTGCCTGAAAGGAGGTATCTAAAAAGAAAGGAAGAACAGGGACATCAAGCCGGGTGTAAACCGCGCATCCCCCAGCCCGGCCATCCCGCGGTGGTGTGGTCGCAAGACCCTTATACCCCGAAAGGGCGGGCAGGGGGCACGCACCTAGCATGGTCTCCTGCAAAAAGATAGCTAACGGGGAACAGGACCAGACGAGCCTCCGCAGCTCCTCCCAGTTGGCCCGGAGTCCACGGCAATTCCATTGAAGGAATATGCCCTCCAGGCCTAGCTCGAAGGAGACGCAGGGAGCCTTGTTGAACTGAAGACCCTCACGGGAATGGTCGTACGCTTCCTGGGGGCAGAACCCCGGACGCTGTTGGCCGGACAAAGCGCTGAAGGCGCTGTCGCCTTCGAGGACTTATTGGGGGAGGTTGGGCTCGCCATGCGAGTCTTTTCCTCCCTTCGCCTCGAAACCTTAGGCGGGCGTTGCGGCTTCGGAGGCGGGGGCCCCTCTTTTTGAGGAGCAACCGTCTCCGAGCCACCCACTTCACCTCGGGGAGTGGGCGAAGGAGCCGAAGCTCCTTTGTTGCTGTCCTCTTTCCGGGGAACAGCTTTAGGAACCCCGGAAGATGGCATAGCGACCAGTTTCAGGGGTCTTGCCTCCCGTGAGTCTAACTACTCATGAAGGTGCGTGGCCGTTTCGCCTTACGGAAAACGGTCACGCTGGGGAAAGAGGGGGGAGCCCTGGTTTTAGCCGGGGCAGGGTATGAACCCTTTTTGCCGCCAGCTTTACCAGGAGACGCCCGGGTTGGGTAGAGCCCGCGGAAGGGCTCCGAATGGGCGCGGAAACAACCGTGCTCGTTGGCCTGGATGGGCCAGGAGCAGAAGGTGCCTTTCTAACTATTGAGGCAAATGACGTCCCAGGCCGAGCCGGGCGCGCTAGGACCAAGTCCTTAGCCTCGCGGAATGAGAGTCGATCCTGGGCCTGAACGGCCAGGATTTCTTTCTCCAGGAGATATGCACCACATAGCTTCGAAGAAGAGGGGTGCGGCTCTCCGCAATTGACACACTTGGCCACACACGATTTGGACTTATCGTGTGCGACCTTGGAGCAATTTACACAGACTTTGGGTGACCCCGATTTTGCACGTCTACATGATCGATTCGTGTGGCCGAAGCGGTGACAGTAATAGCACCGCCGCGGCAGTGGCACGAATGCCTTCACGCGGTAGCGGTACCAACCGGCCCGCACCGACTCAGGGAGCTTGTCACAGTCGAACGTGACGAAGAGTGTAGGGGGTGGGTCTCGAGGCCCCTCCCTGTTTTCTCATCACACGTTCGACCTTGACCGCCTCATGGTCGGCCAGCTCTAGGGTGATGTCCGCAATGGAGTAGTCAACGAGTTCCCTCGCATAAACTAATCCTTTCACAAAGTTCATGGTAGAATGCGGCATCACACTCACCGAGGTGCCATGTAGGTTCCGAAGAGCACTTATCTTCGCCGCCTCGGCGGGATTCGCCGCATTCGCCAGAAGGCTCCCGTCCGAGAAACGGGTTACCTTCGGCTCTCTAACAATTGCACTAGCTAATCCTCTCCTCTGATGGATCATGTTGCCCTTGGACAACATGGTGCCATCAGTGGAGCGAATAACGAGGAAGCGTTTGAAGCCAGCGGGCTCGAAAACGCCAGGTAACCTCTGAATGAGGGGCCTCGATGTCATCGAGGCTCCGCCCTATGCACTTTTAGTCTTTGTCATGGTCAGGAGCTCCGTACCCGGGGGGGGAAGCAGAGAGGCCGGATGTGCCGATCTTGGCTTGGTCGCTTGCCAAAGTGGCAGCAGACCCATCCGTCCCCGTAGCCCCCGCGGATATAGAGGAGCCCCGAGTCTTCTTTGTCTTTTTGGTCTTTTTCGTCCTTTTCTATTTTGGAGAGGAGGGCGGGGAATGAACCCGCTTCTCACCCCCGCCGGTAGAAGCCCCCAGGCTAGATGGACCGGCCTCAGCCAGGTCCTTCTCCGAAAGGGAGAAGGTCCTGGTGGTTCAAGGGGCATCAGCCGGAGGAGATCCCTTCCCTCCTTGTACTGCCTGAGAATCCCCAGCCGTTTGAGGAGGAACTTGCATAGGGGCGGATTCGGGTTCGGTGCTTGGCGCCGAACCCGAATTTTTGCCCATGGAAGGCCCTACCGTCTGAAGCTGGTTTTCCTCAAGGACCATGTATATCACAGCAGGGACCTCCAGTTGGCCACGCCCTCCCAGGACATCGCAGGTCTCCTTGGCAGCGTCATAAGTCTTTAGTGGGGAGGCACAGGCCTTTACCCTGGCAAGGTTTAATATTCTTGCCAGCAGGTCTTTTGAGGGAAGCGACCGAAGGGGCCTGGCTTTCCTCTCCTCCCTAAGGGGGTTTGCCCTACCGAGCCGCTTGCACGAGGGGCGGTCGGCAATGGGCTGCATGCTGGCTTTCTTGGCATTGCCCTTAGAAAGCAAAGGAGGGACTGCCGCTGGAGATAGGGAGGTGCCCGAAAGCACCTCCACAGAAGGGGGTGAGGGGGAGTCCCCTACACCCGTAGGCGTAGGAGAGGAGTAAGCCTCCTCTCCGGTTAAAGAGGTATGGAGGGTCCCCTGCGCAAGCACAGGGGGGGGGGGGGTACCTCCATCTTTTCTGTGGAGCTGCACGAGGGCGGCTCCGTTGTTTTAGGGGGAATTAAGGGGAGATGGTTTTTTTTGCATCATTGGGCATGGTGACCCTTCTTTGTTTTACGGGACGCAATCGCTCACCACCTCTTGCAATACCCCGCACTGCAAGAGGTGCGTACAGGCCCGGCAGAGCCAGGTGCCGCCATTTGGGACCACCCCTCCCGCCTGGTGGCCTGGCAGTCCTTTGGCATGGCCGCTCCACCTTGGACACGGCGTAAAAAAGATGTGAGGAAGGTATGGGTGGGAATGAAGCAGGTTGTTAAAAACCAACCACCCCAGACTGGAGCTCAGGGGTCCCGATCCGGGACGGTTGGCTGAGAAGAAGGTCAGCTTCTACCCTGTGAAATTAGAGGCTGACCAGAGAAAGTTGTGGGAGAGGTTGTATGAAAAGCAACGAGGTAGGAGAGAAATACAGGCTATCTGAAGGAAGGAAGAGAGGCTAAGCTGGGGCCGGACGGAGCGCTGGATCCCGTCAGCACGGCGGCCAGGATGGCAAATCGCTGCGCCCCTTTTGGGGTAATATTATAAAGATTATGTAGTTTAAAATTCCCAGTTTAAATTTCCTCTCTATATATATATAGAAGAAATTTAAACTACATATAATAATAATCTTTAATCTTTGGAAATAGAGGAAAAGTAAGTTAAAGCTCGATGCAAACTTCCTACTAGACTCCTTCTTGGCCACCTGAATTTTCTTTTTAATTTACCCCTTTTTAACATTTTTGGGGGGTTCATTCTAGGGGATGCCCCTTATCCACGCCAAGCATTTGTGTTATTTAACTTCCACTTTGCCGTCGCAGTAACCGGGATTGCATACTATGACTGCGTACATTGCAGTAAACTTTTACTACTATAAGTAATTAACCTAACGGATGTTAATTTCAACGAGCTCTTATCCAGCATAGAAGTAGTGTCAAGGTATTTTGCTTCGACTTTGTGATCCTTTGAACTCCTTCGATTTTATGCTCTCCGCGTGTTCGCTCTCTCTCTCTCAAATTGGGAGAGAGAAAATGCGTTAAAAGCCAATAAGATGTGACCCCACTCAAATTAATTAAGGCTTCCAACGCAGAGCGCACACCCTTTACATTCCTATCAAAGGCAGACCAATTATGGGACAATGGGAAACACCCCTCCTCATGTTATTATTGTCTGGGGTTTTTATCCTGGTTGTGACACTGGCTCCAGGCACTGTGCCAGCTTGGCCAGAATGGCTCTCTCTTTACCGGGGTCTGCCGGATGGAAGACGAAAAAAAAGGCAATAGGGAAGCCAGTTTTATAGGATTAAAAAGACGCTTTATTAAATGTTTTATTATTTAGTAAAAACAGTTTAAATTTAACTTTCTGTTTCACGGGAAAACATTTCTCGAAAATAATAATTATTTATAGCAACCCAAGTGAATCTAACGCTAACCGAAAAAAATCCTTAAAAAAAAGTGATTTTTTTTTACTTAAGTAATAAAGAAAACCCACATAAACAAAATTCTTAAAAGATTAGGCATTTGAACATAGGAGTGCAAACATGAATATGTAGAAGCAGTTTTTATAAACAAATATACAAATTAAAAAAAATAGAAACAATTAAAAAAGATCAGTCAAGTTAAAAACGATAAATTAATTTTTACTTTTAATTTGACAAACAATTTTTCAGGAACAAGTTTCTTCCAAATTAAATTAATTAAATGCCAGGGATGAAGTCTATTAGCATAATTATGACGATTATCTGTATTAATTATATATAAACATTAAACATTTAATAACATTTCCACTGAATTGACATAATTATGAAACTAATCATTGCTACAAATATATAAGTAAGTTCATTACTCACAAAATTACTTTTCTAAATAAAAAAGGGATATCATAATGTATTCCTATTAGTGAGGGGTTTTTTTATTTTATTATTTAAGGTCTAATAGAATGAGTAACGCGAAAAAGAAATTAATGGCCAACAAAAAACAGTTTACGAAGCGTTATCACACAGTAACGCTAATAAGGCCGTGAAATTTTAGATTTATGCTGGAACTGATAGAAGAAATTCATTACAATAAGGATCAGGCCTCAAGAATGAATGTAGTCTCCCGTTAATTAAATGTATTAAGAAAAGTTGTAAAAAATGATCAACAAAGTGATAACGGGGCTTCTTACTACATACACTTTTTAATCTTTGAGATGGGGCTAATTAATGGGCACGAGTGAAAAACCGGTCTAATGATCTACATAATTTATAAAAGGCTAGGAAGAAGTGGGATCACATAGACTTATCTGACATGAATAGAGTTAAGGCTCAAATGAATGAGGTCTATCTAGGGACCAATTAACATCAGCTAACTATGCGCTGGAAAGTTGAAGAACAGACAGAAGAACGAATAAAGCAGTTGAAGTGAAAGGTATCGGAGGGAGGGGTTGTAATAGCAAATCCCAAATTTCAAATACTAAGGCTGGAGTATTCATTCACAAATCATCCTTTCAAAAATGGCATAATGAGTAAACTTAAAAGTAAGAGCTCTTGCGGAAGGAAAAAAAATACCAGAAAACATAATGTAAATTTCAAGAAAAACTATTATAAATCATAGTTTATTTTCTAAGGCGAATTATCGTCTGAAAATAAATCTCTACTCATTTCGCCCCAAATGAGTTTTATAATAAACCGAAATCTCGAGTCTGAAAAATTGATCTATAGGAAAATAAAATAAGAAAATGGGACGAAAAAGAAAAGCATTTTTTTTGCGCAGGCGAAACCTTTATAATCATTATTTACCCCATTTGAAACATTATTTTTAAGGTCACCCACTGTATTTACGCACCAAATGGAAGACTATCCATTGAAATTGAAATTTTTGTTTATATGACACAGTGTATAGTCCTTTCTTTTGCTCCAATGTGATTCATTGGAAATAAAAGCAAAGGGATTTCAGATTTTTATTAGTTCATGTAAACTCGTCATAAGAAAACTTAAATTGGAATAAGTTTTCCCAGATTTGAAATTAAAGGCAAACTGTAGAATTGTTTACTAAATTCGGAGCTTTGCAATGCTTATACGTCTTTAAACCATAACTTCGTAATCAGTTTGAGTGATTTTATGATACTCAAAATAATACAAAATAAAAAGATTAAGTAATTAATATATAAGGAAAGACAAACATTAATAAAAGATGGCTAAAAAGGAACTAGATAACTCATACTCTCTTGATAATAAAAATATGTCTAAATGGGTTCTCTTGCCAATGCGACAATTAAAAGGCACAACTCTGTACTTAATTAAAAAATAAGAACTTAAGTACAGGGATATAAACAAAATTTACATTATTCAACGTGTACAAAATAAACAGGAGCTTTAAACTCGTAAAGATTCACTTTTTAATTTTCTTTGGTATTTATAAATCATTTTACACTATAGTCTCTTGAGTTAATGATATACTTTTTACATATTTGTTCAATAAATCCAAATAAACATGTTAAAGAGTCGAATAAGATGCCCGTATATATATGTGTGTGTGTGTATGTGCTGTTGTTTTGCTGTTTTCTACAATGATTCCCACAACCTAATCACTCACGGTGGGCATTTACACTTTAAGGGGGTATCTCCGCCGGTGGCCACAACATATACCAAACGGGAATCTCACCCGGTGACTAACCATACTCGCTATAGTTCAACTTTGCTTAAAAATAACCTTTAGGACTTTTGCGAGCCAAGTTATAAGAGGATAACTTTTCACTTTCACATTTTCTAAGGAAACCGGGTCATATAAAAATTGAATTCAATGTATTAAACGCAAGAAACAGACGCGCATCAATATTACAAAAACCTTTTCTCATTTAGCTCGTGTTAGACAATCAAAGATATATCCTCTACCATGAGAATCATGTTTAAGTACCATTACGACCAAACAAGGGTTACCTGAAATCGAATCTCCCACTTGAGGTGGGTTTTGTCATGAGTTTAGAACAAGGATTGGGTTCAGCCGACGCCCCCTTAAACTTAAAGATCTTCAAGCATTCCTATTTTATGAGGGAATTTGGAAAAATTAAATACAAATTTAATTTGAATTCACACTTGGAATGTGTCTACCACACTGAGGTGGGGTAAATAAATTTTTGCGTGGGATATTGTTTTTAAAAAGAACGATTTAAAAGTTATTGGTATTATCCGTATTATTATCATTTATTATTATTAACATAAGTGTAGAATGAGTTATTTTATCAAATAATTTATTTTTAATTCACCCGTAGAATGTGTTTGCTTAATTGGGGAAGGGAGAGTCGGGTTGAAGCATTTCTGCGAGGGATATTGTCTTGAAAAAGTAACGATCGCCAAAGTCATTTTGGTATTATCAATATTATTATCATTCATTATTACTAACAGAAGTGAGGAAGAGCTTACCTGGTTATACATATATAAGAGAAACTATACAGTACAAAATTTAAGGCAGTGATAGCTAGAACAAAAAAAAGAGAAAAAGAAACCTCTTTTACATTAAAGGGTATAGCGAAGGTTACTTATTATTTGAACGGTGTTTAACACCTTCTTTCACCCGTAGTCGGGTCTATTCAGACGTGGAAAAGAATGTGGGGAGAACCTTAGATAAGGGACTGCGAGGGCGCAGGAAAAAATGTCTTAGAGTGTACAGGTACACAAAACCTTAAATATGGACCCCATTTGTGGGGGGAAGTTTACCTATCAACGCTTTCCCTCCACCAAGTAATTAATTACTCGAGTGGTGAAGGTTCAATTAGTTATTTAAAACTAAAAGGCACAAACCAACAAGGGCATCTCCGCCAGAAAGTTTGTAAGAAAAAATCAGTACAGAAAGTAGTGAAGATAGAGGAAGTGAAAATGTGTGGAAGATATATACACATAGCCGCAGGAAGGGCTCGCAATTTTACAGATATTAGCTGCAGCATGCCTCCCCAAGCTACACCTGAGACTACTTTTGCGGAGGGTGAAGTGTGGAAGGGCATGTAAACGGCATATTGTAGTAGCACCGGGGCAGCTCTTATTACCATCGGTTCAGTCATAAACCAGGATTTTCGAGAGCCGATTTGGGAGGTTTGAACCAGGATCTCTTTTGTGCTTTCCTTTTGCACGATTCCGCAAACCCTGTAGACTATAAGGGGCTGGCAAGTAGCACGTCCCTGCCATAACAGAATTTCACACTCATTCACACACTCAAATCAAGATTTTTCACTTAAGGTTTGAAGGTTATGAATGCAAAAAGGCGATTTCATATAAGTCCATAATAACATCACAAATGGTGCTATTCAAGCTAATCCATCTAACTTGAATTTGAAGAAAATATTTAACTATTGTAGATTAAATTATATTTGGAATGATCAAAATCCCCATAATTAATAAAAAAATCATTGTTATGGCTATTAAAGCCGAATGCTAAAGTGTTTAAATGATATGAAAATATCCATCTGAAGTAGTTTCGAATTTTAGTATGGGAGTCAAAATATTAGGGAAGATGTGTGTGTGATTGGGATTTGAATACAGATGGTGTCAATGGATTTGGATACACAACCATCGTAGTACACATGTACGCTAAATATAATTAAGTGCGTTTCGCTCTCTGGTATCTTGTCTTTGGAACGTAGGAAATAAGTAAATTTGACTAGTTGACTATACTAAAAATACTGACTTTATAATGAGCAGATACCTAGAGGAGATCACAATACGCTCATTATATGATAAAACGTTACTAAATATAGTTTTAAGTCTTCTATTTTTTTCTTAAATTGAACCTAAATTGTTATTTGGTCAAGAAGGTAACTTCCTATAAAACTAGTAATATATTGATGGTACTGTTATATTTCAAAGAAACTTATAGAATCGGCATAGCATTAAGGCAATTTCATTTTAGGTAATTAATTATCAAAGGATCTTAATATAGGTAACGCATGATTTAATTGTAGATAGTTAATTAGGCAGCCCTTCATTTCTCCATGTATTTCATTTGGGTAATCTTTAGAAAGCGTTTAACTTGCAACGACTGTACTTTGAATGCAGTTTATAATTTTACTGTCATTCATATGCCGATATACCAAGATAATTACTTGTAATTATTCTCTGGCCTATTTATATTCTTCTGTTGTACATGAGCAGTAATAGAAATTTCGCTAAATTCTTTTCCACAATGCAAATGGATTAGTAAATACGATTATTGTTCCCCAACGTCCATTTTCGACCTATCATTTCTCTAATAGCTACAAAGTGCGTCAGTAGAAGCAATAAGAATTTTCGAAACGATGGAGATCTTCACTGAACTGCAATTTATTTTATCTGACTGCTTCAGTTCGTAGTATTATTATTTTAAGAGACACGCTCATTGTAATGATGGTTTTTATAAAGAATCGAATCAAAATTTGTATAATTATATATCATTTCCACCATTGATAGACTTTATTTGTGCAATTCAGCTATATCCCTTGGGAAATAGGGCATTATGAGTAATATTTTGTTCATCGTAGTTTGCTATATGAAGTTATTATAGAAACGATTAAAATGCCTGTAATGTATGCAAAGATTCCTTCAATGGCATACTGAGTTAAGATATTTTATGTGATATGACCCCTTGTGGGGCATGACAACAAGAGACGGATTTCAATTTGCTACATTACATGTATTAAACGTGACTATTTTGCATGTGCTTCGAGTGTAATAACTTATCTTAATATATATAAATTTGGCTTATTCACACTCAGAGAACTTAATACATTCTCCCTCTAGTTGATTCTATAGCTGATCTACAATGGGAAGGGGATGTTTAGAAAGTTTCTGCCCTTCGTAGATGCGAAGAAAGTCGGTCCAGAATGGTTCCGAACCTTAAAAAGTGTGGCACTTAAGATAGCACGTTCAAGTCAGACAATCTCTGTTAGCACCAAGATTCTTTCCCGCTGGCTACGGGATTCGACGTCTCCTGGTATTCCCCCTTGATGATAACTGAGGGAGAGTGGGGCGTTACCGTGTCCCCTTTTACGGGGGACCTGGGTTGCGGGCCAAGACGCATATAAGGCACCGTTGAGGGTTGGTTTTCGTCTTGAGCGTTCAACGACCCCATCGATGAAGCTTCCGAAGACGGGGTTCTCGGGAACATCTTAGCTGGCGACGAGTTTCCAGATTTGGTATTCTTTCTCGGAATTGGGAATTCGTAATCACTGTCCACTTCTTCATCGGGTGCGGGGCCGTAAATCTCAGCAAGACGTTTGAATCTTGGTCCCCAATCTTCTTTATAGTCAAAGGGGGGTTCGTCACCATCTGACCCTGTAAGAAATTATAAGCAATGAGGGTGGTTTGCAGTCTTATATATACAATTGATTGGACATGATCATAAAAGCGACTACAGTAGTTTACAATATAGACCACTATACTTGTACAGTTTACAATAGAGACTGCAGTATACTTGTACAGTAACTTGCAATAGGTACTGAGGTATACTTGTACATTAATTTAGACAAAGTTCCAATACGCCTAGTAGAGAGCTGGCCAGCCCCTGAATGAATGGTTGGGGAGAAAACAAGGTTGATGAAGGATGGAAATCAAGCAGTAGTAGTGAGTGGAAGCGCTCACGATTGATATCACTTTGGTACTTGAATACTGACCTGAACCGAGAGAAGAGAGTGAAGCAATGGACATCTCATCCCCTTCGTAGCAGTAATGGCGCACGTCATCGAAGTCAGGATGGCCTTTGTCCACCTTAAAATACGAAAATAATCCTCAGAGCGTTTTGCTACAAAGTGGGGGGTGGTTGGCATCAATGCTACTAAAAGACTACCCACCCCTTCAGCTCATATCAAACACAAAGCCACATATCATTTTCTCTATGACGAATGACCTTTCATATCAAAAGGGTACTGCTATGTGCCGCTGAATCTCGTCCAGTCAGGGTTCATCTCCCTAGGAAGAAAGCCCCTTCCATGCACACCTATCATTCATTTCTACCTCGGTCAGCGCTTTCTCAAACACTCATTTACATAATCAAACCAACTCTTACATGGTCTTCGCGCCCATATCACACCTTGATACTCACACTCTCTCTTCTCTTCTCAAGTCTATTCCCATCCATTCTTCTTACACGTCCACACCACCTCAGAAGATTCTGAGACATAACCTCGTTCACACCATAAATACTTACACTTTGCACGCCAACCATATTTGTAAAATCGTTTATTTGCACTGCTCTAACTATAGATCTTTATTTCTCCTTCCACTCTCATGATCCAACGTTGCCACCAAAATCCCCTCATCAACTCTGTAGTCGCCCTTGCAACCTTATTACCACTTAAAACCTTGTATTGGCAATCTGCCTCATATATACCACTATCATTTCCGATACATCCTAGATACTTAAAACGTCTTATTTGTTCAAGGGAAGCACTAAGGGCTTTAGTATCACACCCTGTCCCATTCTCACCCCCAAGCACCATCACCTTTCCTGCCTTCTGCATTTAATCTTAGCCGTCTTCTCACACATACCTTGTCAAATGGTTTTACTAACATTTCCAAATATGTCTCACTCTCAGCTAATACTACCAGGCCATCACCATATACAACAGAGAACGACTCTCTTAACATTCGTCATCAATCTCACCTCTTTCCCATTTGTACTTCTTTCAGTATTAAATCCATCGGATATAAATAACCATGACGATATCATACACCCTCGTCTTACTTCCCCACGTATATCAAACCTCTCTCCTTTGATCAGCGCAAGTGTATTTAACCATATCATTGTGCTGCAAGAACCTCTTTGCCATACACAAGTTGCTTTCAGTACAGAAACTTACCACTCACTCTCAAGGTGTGCCAAAAGCTCTTGTTGGTCTTTTCATACCTACCACAACCATAATCGATACCTATTCCTAATCTATTCACCAGCCGCCCCATGTCATTCCTGAACCTCTCTTTCTCAACCACACTTCTATCATCGCAGAGTTCATACAATACAGCCACGAACATTTTGACCCTTTCAAATCTCAATTACACACTCAGAATTCCCGAGGTCACACATTCATACAGAACCATTTTATTATGTTCCTCCTGATTTAAAAAAAAGAAGAGGAAAATAAAAATCTAAAAAGAGCCCATGCTACAGCACAATGGGCTTTGGTTAAAGCATAATCAAGCCCTGGGTGCTTTACACGTAACCCCATTATTAAGTAACCTATTTAATAAAAAAAACACAACAGCTTCATTTGGGTGTGAACCCCAACAACGAGAGTATTTAAAAGCATACCTTCTTAATGTTATCACCGATGAAATCATCTATGCTGAATCCTTCGCTAAGTCTCGCTAATGGGGCTTTGAGAGTCGGGGGACGCTTGGTCACATCTGGTAGATCACCGTTCTGTTGGTATCCTTAAAAAAAAAAAAATATATATATATATATATATATATATATATATATATATATATATATATATATATATATATATATATATATATATATATATATATATAAAAGAACAAGACGGAGACGGATTTTTTTTTGTCTCCTTTTAAACTCCAGCAATTATAAGTCGATCTTAGAGACAGGATCGATATTGGATTCTCGACAAACTACGTCGACCAGAAAATGGCGTCCCTCACTTCACATCTATTGTCTTGGCTATTTATCTTTTCTCTTCCCTCAGAAAGTGTCGATGGGTTCGTTCTGAGGGATTGGGAGTCTACTTGTTCTTACGAGGGCCTGAAATACACTTTCCCCTTAGAGAGGTCCAAGTAAAATCTATTACGTTTGCTCCCACCCCGTTTCCAATCATTATATGTTTGGCTTTTATTTCTTCTCCTCAGTCTCACATTACCGAGTGCTTATTCCTCTGTTGATGGGTGCTAATGTTGTCCTATAACTTGTAGTGCGTTTAATTACTCCACGTTTTTTAATTCATTCTTTTGGAATGGTTGTGTACACATACAGCTCCTGCACTCAAATAAATAATTTGAGGGGAAGGAGAGGGGAGGGGTAAGGCTACAACATTTAGAACCTCGCCTCATTTTTTTAACTTTTATAACATTCTGGTAAGGAGGAAGGTTTGTACTCTCGAGTGCCAGTGCCTCTGTACGAATTTGTTCCTGGAATTTCATAATACTCCCTTCCGAGATTTACTATTAAGCCTAATCCTTGTTGAACATATAGTTCACTCCTGTTCTTTGTTTATCCATCTATAAATACTCAAGGGCCCCTAAAGGTACATTTCAAAACCATAATTAGACACGAATACGGACGAGGGCATCTCCGCCAGAAGGCTTTTGTAGAGTCTGGTAAGGAAAGTGGTGAGGTTAGGGGAATTGAAAACTTGTGGAAGGAACCTTAAGAAGGGGGAATTTTATTTACTTAAAATAATAAAAAAAAACGAGAGAATCTTTGTGGAGTAATTTTTGAAAGGAAGTAGTTAAGTGAAAGGCAGTGAAAAGGTGTGGAGAAAATATAAAGTCCTAGAAGCCCAGAAAAGGGACAACTTGGGCGGGGGGAGTACTGGGGGCCGTGCAACTCTCCTAAATCTTTACCATTATGCACCGGTCTCCTTACGGAGCGATGGGAAGAAAGCCACTATCGACTACAAGCTAGGGGAATAAAGTTCTTTTGTAGGGGTGGGTTTCATGGGGGGTCGAGACCCTCCTATGTAGACATTACCTCTTCCCCCACCCCACTTCCATCCCGCTTCTCGATTTTAGCCGCTCTTCGGAGCTGACGGGAAGTTAATGGCACAATTAAAGCTCATTTGGAGATAGCAAAGAGACGGATCCCGGCCCTTCTACGTCAAATATTTCGCCCCCCTTCGGGGATGTCTTCCCCCTAAGACGATGCCTGCTCCTGAAAGTGGGGAGTAGCAGGGTGGCACCCCCCCCTGTCCGAAACGGAGTAGGTTGACACATAAAGCGACACGAGAGAGGTGTACACCATCCACATACGTCCCGTCACACATAACCAATCACAACATCGCTGTCACTTCGCACACACACATCACTCTTCTGTCTATGGAACCCAACGAAGGGGTTGCTAATCCACATTCCCCAGACGTCTTACGGCTGGTTCTCCCTTGGGCCACGATGGACAAAACACAATACTGTCGTTGTTCTCGTCCTATTACCTGAAGGCTTTGCAGTGATTGTCATTCTGATCTTTAGGTGGATTTCATTATCCGATAGTGGGAAGTGCCTCGAAATTGAAAGGGATGGGTCGTGGAATTAATTGATGAACAAGCATGAACTATGAGCGTTAGGCAGAGCACATGCGTGTGGTGACTTACTAAAAGATGCGGTGACCAACGAGGTCACAGGATTGTTTTTAACAAATAAAATGAATGGAACACGGTAATCCAACGGGGGGAGGTGTGTACATAGTGGACGAAGAATGAGGGCGGTGAAGTGAAACGGTCGATGAAGAAGGAAAATGGCAAGAATATCTTTTCCCCCTTCAGATTTAAAGCGAAAACCAACGAGGTCATCTCCCGTATACAAACGTAGGGAGAAATGTGTAAAGGAAAGTGGTGATGAAGCAGATCCTCCTCCAGACATTATGGCGATAGGGTGGGGGGGCACAGAATCCTTCAAATGACATAGCAAACCGAAAAACAAGTTCATGCAAAAATCCAAAATCGAGTGGAAACACTGCTTCCGATTTGAGCGAAGTTAAGCCAGATCGGGTATGGTTAGTCCTCGGATGCACTCCTGGTTTGAGTTTCCTTCACGTTAGCTACCACACGTTATAGGTACCTGTGGTTCGGACCTTTAGAATGCGGAATGATAATGATTAAACTAAAATATTGCTGTAAAATGCTGGGATTTTTGTGGGAGTTTGGGAGGAAAAATTGGAAATAAAAGGCATAAAACAACCGCAGATCAGTGGTAAGACACCAACCAAATTATTTATATTGGTTAAATGTCCCACAATAACTGAAAGTGAAAAATAATAAAACTCAAAAACCAATAAAAGCATGGAATGTATGATGAAAGCGAAAGAAAAAGGAAATTATATTAAATTGACTTCCCCCCCCCCTCTCTCTCTCTCTATCTCTCCTCCGCAAACAAGGACCTACCACCAAAGCTAAGGTCAGAACTCATTTAACACATAGGTTGCGACATGGGCCATACACCGCACACCGATAGTTTGAAAAGTTCGTATCAAAAGGCATAATAGACTTCAGTATACGAACTCAGAACATCCTTCCATTGGGTGAGGGAGAGAAAAACAAAGGTAACTCGAAATATGCAGTTTTGGGAAGGAAGGTCAAACATACACAAGAAAAAAAAGAAGAAAAACAAGAACAAATTAACGAACTACTATTGCCATTCCTTAATGTGTGTTGTTAACATGGGTTTCGACGAGCGGTGAGCGGCTACTTACCTCCCCCCCTCCCCAAGTTGTTAGAGAACGGAAATGTGTGAAAAGTAGTTGTGGAACTTGAATGTGGGAGGCATGCAACTCTCCTAAACAGTGCTTCCGTTCGGCAACGAGCGAAGATTCCTGAGTGTGTGTGTGAGGGGGATGGGGGGGCTAACGTACTACGAACGAACTTGATTTTTTAAAATTACGAACATAAATAAAAACAACAACATTAGAATCGCAAATGGCACTTAATAAACAATCGGTTGTAACGATACTGCCGCACGATAACTTAAACAGAAACACAATGGCACACCAATATTGATTGCCCTTGGGCACACTCACGTTGACACCCTCTTGGGGGCTATACATTACCGTCTAGGAGGGTATGGCATTCATCCATGGTTCAGGTGTAACAGGGTCTTTACTCCATTGCGAGTAGTGTCCTCAAGCTTCGTTAATTGGAGGAATAAAGATGATTGACTTTGGTATGGAAATAATTAACCTTCGCTAGCGTAATTTCGTAATTTGTTTACCACCTATCTGCTCTCAGTGGAAACCAACAGTTTAGGGATTGCCACAGCGTAATGCAACCGCCGTGAAAGTGGCCCGAATCGGGACTCCTTCCGGTAACTAACAACTCCCGACGTGGATTAACTTCGCTAAAATCAAAAGCGGTTTTCACTCAGATAGACCATCGATTAAAGGCTTCAAATTTTCGCAGCCTGCACTATCAACTTTCCGAAAAGACCAGAAGTGAACAATTGATGCAGTGAAATCGTCAGATTCTATAAAATCATTAATAATATAAAGAAAAAGACTATTTACAATTGAAGAGATGGAGAAGATGCATATAACTTGGATGGAGGTTCAAATCCAGCAACGAATTCTGCATTTTCAGACTCGAAAGGAACGTGCCGACATTCCCTCACGTGCTTAAGGAACGTGCATACATCCTTTCATGTGGGCAAGCATTTGTAGCGTTCCGCTTGGGATGGTTTTAGAATTTCAAGAAAAGACGATTTTCATAACGTCTATGGTATCTATCAAGTACTTTCTTCATCTAATAGCAAATGGTTTATGACGTTATTTGATATGAACAGTAACTCCTGGCACGCAGGAGTCCGCTCTAAGCACCAGAAACAGATGGTAGCGAGACCCCAATCGTCTCGATACCCGGACAGGTACCGCAGCGAAACCTCCCCAAACTAAAATAAAATACAACTAAAAATTGGCTCGCAGTCTGAGGTACCAAATAATCCCGCAGAAGTGCCCAAATAAACCTCCCATCAGATAGTGGTGCGTACCGCGAATCCGTCTGATTCAGAGACGACAAAAAATTACTTATTACCATAGAAGTATTGGGTGATATCCCTAACTAAGTGAAGCTGGACGCTACCGCCTGAAGGGAGGTATAAAGGTGTTGAGACATAACAGAAAATCGGGTGTATAGCTTAGTCACTAAGCTAACGAGTTTCTCTTTTAACGCAGCTGTTGCAGGTTCCCCACCCTTGGCTTGGTGGATACAGCGTTGAATTTATAAGGCTGAGGTATCGTGTTCAAGCCTGTCATTGCGCACTGGCCACCTATTGGCGGAATCGCTAATCTCCCACCCCCTCAGCGGAGTTAGGTAGCTCCTACACGTCATCACACACATGGCCAATCCCCACTGCTGTCACTTCTCCTTCCCGTATTCTCAGCACAGCATACTTAATCTCTCCTCCGTTCCGAAAACTTGGCGATGGGGATTCCTGACCTGTATACGCATAACGCTAACCGAAAACGGATGATGTTTCTCCGATCGTTGGCTGGTGTTAAAAACACAATACGACCCGGCACAGAGTGCCTTCGCTCTCACCAGCGATCCTCATTCAAAACTTTATGTACATTTGCTTATCGTGGGAGGGGATTTCGCCCACAGTACGAGGGAAGAATTGTGCACTTAAAGGAATTTGCCCACCGGACCTATTGGGAGGAGCCCACCAAAGACCCCGATGGCTGTCAAACGAGAACCTCACCCTCGAGGCTTTAGTGGGGAAGCTTAGAATCGACGGGGATCACCCGTCCTGTTAAGGGGACTGGCCGCTGTTTCCGCCACTCGCAGCTTCGGGCAGGGGTGATGGAGTTGAAGCCCCCTTATTGATACCCTTCTTTCGGAGTTTTAGTTAATATAAAGCGAATACAATTGAGGGGATCTACCGCAGAAACTTTGTAAGAAGAGGTCTGCAAACAAGTGGTGAAGATAGAGGAAGTGAATATATGTGGGAGATATATAGCCACCGATCCGGGGGATTTATTTTGAAAGGCAAAGGATGGACTCACGACCGCCTTGGTGGGCGTGGCCTCTGCTTCGTTTCTCGCGAAACGGTCAAGAGGAAGTGGATGGGTGGGGGGGCTGGACAGATTCGAAGGCGTGTGGAAGCGTTTAGACGTCCTCGATGTCGCGCGGTCCTTATTTTGGTGGAGACAGCTAGGTTTTCCGCCCTCTCAATGTCCTTCCCCCCAGGACAGGCGGACCTAACTCGGCCCGGTCTTTCCCCGAAACGAAGAAAGACACGCCCATCTCCGTAGCCCCCGAGGAGAGTCTGTATCATTCTTTCTTTTCTATTGTTCTTCTTCCCCTTGAGATGGCCTTACTCAAGAAGGGGACCCGGCTTAGGGGCCGCCCCACGATCTCATGGCGGAGGAGGTGATTCATTGGCACAGCTCACTTCAAGACGTCTCGGATACCGCTTGGGGCCTCCGAAATAACAAAATCCCGGGGCAGAGGATAGGGGCTGGATTGAAGGACCTATAGCACTTGCATCGAAGAGGAAGATTCGGGGAACCGGTTGACTGGAAATAATGGACCAATCTGAGATCCAACCAGTGTGGCGAACCCCAAATTGGTCTGCCCGTAGGTCCTCTTTGGATCTGGACAACCTCAAGGTTCCGCTTCGGTAACATAAATGTCCTCTATTCTTTCTATTCTAAGGAGTAACTCTTGTACCATCAAAGGATGTTTTTTATTCAAAGGGGATCATCTGGTGACTGCCAAAGGCATAGCTGCGAAATTGCTAAGTGGCTTATTCTTAATCTATATTAAAATTTATCGAAAAAATCAACAACAAACCAATAACCCGCAAAACAACAAGACCCAAATAAGACGCGAAAAGAGAAAAGGCATGATCAGGTGCTGGAGGAAAGACGGTTGCACCTCCCCCCCAACTATATTCATTGAGAAGGCCCGCCTCTTCCGCCAAAAAACCCGATCACTTTACAATAGGGAGTGCACGAACCCGTCCCGAGTACAAGGGATAAGCAGTAGCGACCTCACTCATCCCGATACCGGGACAGGTAGCGTAGCGCGCGAGAAGCTCCTCCAGACTAGGACATCCGGTAAGAATGTGCCGGACAGCCAAGGGGTGTCAAACAGTCGTCACAGTAAAGTTCAGGGAAGTGCTCCCGCCAGTGTGCTCCATTTATGTAGTTTATCTTGTTTTATGCAATTCTACATAGTTTCGTTTTTTTTAGCTCGTTGCATTCCCTACTGAAGCCTTGTTATCCATTGTCTTTTGACTTTTCCCGTTGGATTTCAATTTGTAAGAATAATAAAGATAGGACAGTAGAAATAATGCAGACACGTTAACCTCCCCGCCCCCGCCAAACCAGAGCCAAAAGGGGGGTAAGACGGAGCTGAGGGGGTTATAGGTTGGAGCTTTATCCCTGCTTAATCATCCACCCCATTGCGCGGAGCATAACGTGAAACCCCGCTGGGTGAATATGATAATAAAAGAGAACCCGTTTGATAAATTCATTGAAATGCCATCGGGGTGAAAGAACTATTCGCCCTGGTTCACAATGCTCATTAAGACCCAACTTGCTGTTGTATTGCCATTTTATTCCATGAATATCTCTCAAAGAGAATCGCGTATACGCAAAGCGGTGGATATTTTGAGGAATGAAACGAACGCCATTCATTATCAAATAAGAAAATTTAAACTCCATGAAAAGATATTGAAGGCCCTAATCGCTTTCATCTTTAATAAAAGCCTTAACAAAAGAATAATCATCTCTTACGGCAAAAAATGTAGAAAGGTATTTTGTTAATCTTGACTTAATGGCTTATGTATACATTGCAAAACTTCCCCTTAAGAATACGATACCTTGGAAGTCAAGTTTCATAACTTGTTACTATTTCTTTTGTACCTTTTTTTTACATTTTACCTTGTTGAAAGGGAGCCATTTTATTTTTCGAAATTGATTTTAGAAGCAATTGAAGAGAAGAGGAGAAAAAGATGAGGGCGTTGTGACAGGTTTGAACTCACCGTTGGACATTTTGCCTTCCGTGCTGACCCTTAGTAGTTTGAGATCGAACTGGGTCATGTCCTTTTCGCCGTAGCCTTCGATGTCCGTCGCGCCGATGGTCTCTTTCACAATCTCATTGAGGTGGTCGGGGTACGACTGAGGCTTTTTCCGTTGTCGGAGAAGGCAAAGAACCAACAGCACCAACACTGCATGGACACATAAGGATTGTTATTGATAAACAAAAACGCGCGATGCCTCCCCCTCCCCATCGAATTTAAAGCCAAAAGCAAAGAGAGAATTTTAGATATAAATTTGTAAGGATAGATTTGTAAAGTGGTGATAATAGAGGAAGTGAAAATGTGTGGAAGATATATAGCCAAGGCTCTTCTTATAGACATTAGGGCTGAGAGAACACACAATCCTCGAGATGTCAGCCGCAGCAAGGGTGTCCATCCCCTTGCTGGTGCGTAAAAGGAGAGATAAGGAAAGAAATGATTGCAAGTATAAGAAGAAAAGGGTGTGTGAGGGAGAGGAGGGGGTCTAGTCATGTCAAAAAAACATCACCCTAAGCAGGGCCAAGATAGGGGTAAACCGGCCCTACCCCAGCCAATCGGAGCCAAGAAAGGTGGGGGATGAACTAGCCTCCCACCTCCCGGCCCCGACCATGAATGAATGGACGAAACCTGGTCGGTGATTATCCAGCGGAATTAGCCGCCAACTAAGAAAATGGCAGAGAAGAGGATTGCTAAGAAAGCGACGAGTTTAAGGGGCAACTGGAAATGTCTTAGTAGGAATAAAACCCTGGTAGTCTCAATCTAGTTTGACACTGCTGGAAGGGTGTACAGCTCCTCTAGGTACTATGTGTAACAGTCTACACCGTGAAACACCTTGTGGGCTCTGGAACTAAATCTGTAGTCCCCCATAGGGTGTGCCATGGTCCCGAGGAGAAAGGTTCTGCTGCTGTATTGGGATTAGTTATACGCTTGGCGTGGATGATGAGCGCTGCGCATGCAGTGTATAGGTAGCTAATCATTGTTATAATAAGTGCATACCACATTTGTGTTTCCTCGCCTAGGTACCGGGTTCAACTCCTGGCGAGATCGGATACAAAATATTTCGGCCCTTGAATGGAAGAGACGCCACTCAGGCAGTGCGTTGATCCTGAGGCATACGAACATACAGCTCCGACCACGTAATCATATTAAATCACAACACCGCTCCCCCTTCCTCCCTTCTCCCCTCACCTTATTAGAAAATTTAACTAACATGGCTATAAAATTCTTAATAGGGATAGATAAGCCTAGAGGAAAAATTTTAAGGCGTTATTTTATACCTAAAAACGAACTAATCGCGATAATGAAACATCAGTACAGATATTATTACGTCTGAGACTTGAGCTGTCGAGTTTGTGATAAATAGAAATAAAATAAATTGCTAGGTCTATAGTCCATCAAGGCCAAGGGTAGGAGACGAAATTAATCGTTTTGAAACGCTTTTGGTCTCAAAAGTAGCGGTTATGTGCGGGGACTTCAATTTTAAGGTATATTTTGTAAATGAAGCGGTAGCAATGCAGAAAATTGACTTCTAGAATTTCTAAATGATAACTTTCTGTATAAAAATGAGAGAAATCGACACAGGAACATAATATCCTAGACTTAATTTTGGCATATGAATAGAAATTAGTAGAAAGTATACACGTTGGCAAAACACTTGAGCACAGCGATGACAAAATAATTCAATTTAATTTAAATAGTCGTAAAAATGTTCACAAAACCTCTCATTTCATTTTCGATTTTAAATCTTGTAATTTTTATCTTTTTCGCTACTGCTTAAAATTCTTAAATTAAAATGAAATTTTAAAGGTTGGAAACGCCCTAAGAAATGTATAATGATTTCTAACATTAATTTTTCACTATAAATAACGAGATAGTCCGTTATAAACCTTAGCGGTTCTAATATAGCAAACTAGGTGCTTGGATAAATAGCGAAATTAAATAGTTCATCAGGAAAACTAACCGAATGTATAAAATCTCGAAAACCATCAATAGTGTCGAGAATCAAAACCGATAGTTTTACTTTCGTCGCTTTGTCAAACGCAAGATAAGAACAGACAAAAGGAACTCTGAAAAAAAAAACGCGTCTTTGGAAGAAAATAAACCAAAGCGATATTATGGATACAGTATAGTTCGAAAGTCTCGGGACACTTCCATCCTAAGTGATTTTTCATTAATAAATCAGAAAAAATTAAAGGTAGGCCAACAAAATTTCGATATGCTGTTGGCAGTGTATTGATGCATCTACACATAATTTTTAAGTTAATTGATCGAAAAACATGGTGAACTATAAACCGAAGATTACAAACATGCAGTTACGCAAGTCTTGGGACATATCAGGAAAATATTCATAAAACTTGTATTATAAAAATTATTTTCCTAAATTGGGAGAATCACGTTGGAATAATATAGACTCGAAAATGGATGAAAATTAGGAGGCAAAAGGTTACATCTGGCAACTATACGGGCCGATGTCATCAGAATCTGCATTTTCAACATAAGTCTAAACAACTCAATGTGCCAAAATCCACCGTCTACAATGTAATTTCCAAGATCGGGCGCACCGGATCAACTTCTAACGCCGTTCGCGCTGGACTTCCTGTACTTATTTCGGAGAGAACAAGGCGAAAGTTGATTGATTAGAAAAATTGATAAAAATCCCCGTATGGCTCGTGGAGAGATCCAAGCTTAACTGGAAAGCAGAGGTAACAAGGAGTAACAAGGAAAGTAAGTACCCTAGGAGACCTTACAGTCCATTCAAAGAGGGTACCTTTGGACTATCAATCGAGCAGGCACATGACTGCTCAATTGTTTTGCGTCCCTAAACGGCCACTTTTCAAGACTTTGTCTAGTCTTGACTTGAACTGGTCAACAGATTCACTGTTGACAACTTCCACTGGAAGTGCGTTCCACTTACCGCAGATATTGTAGGTGAAAAAATTTCCACAGATTGCGGTTGTAACGCTTCAGTTCAAGTTTGAAGCCGTGATTGCGCGTTCTGTTCTCACTCAGTGTGAAAATATCCCGGTAGTCAACATTGTCGAACCCTCGAAGTGTACAGGTGAGCAAGACTACAGTTAGTAGAATGCTAAGTTCTTCTGGGCGTAAGGCATACCAACTTCATAAGACCCCATATTTGAAGCCTGCACATCTAAAAGCTCGACTACGATTTGCCAGAGAGAATATTGACAAGCCTTTTAGTTACTGGGAGAGTATTCTCTGGTCAGATGATACCAAGCTAAAGCTTTTGGGACGAAATTGCGCTCACAACGTATTTCGTAAAAGCGGAACCCAGAATCTTGTTCAGAATACCGTTCCAACTATCAAACAGGGAGGGGGAATCGGCATCGGAATCGCTAAAAATAATCCCAGTTTTCCGATTCCAAAATCGATTCCTTCAAAATTTCAGTACAGACTCTTTCCACAGTGTTTTTTTTTTAAGTTTTTTACTTTCTTTCCTACGAGTACTTGCCAAATAGCTGAACCAAAATTTTAAACATTGTTTATTTCCCGTTAGTCTCAATCAAGGTATGTATCACTCATCTGTCCTATTATTCAGTGAAATTATAACGTTAACAAGTTATTTACTAATATATTTAGATGAGTCGACAAGAATGCATCACTATTTAATATCAATTAATATTGAAGATCTGACTGTATAAGAAAGGTATTTTATGTTTAATTGTTTATATGCGTGAAATGAAGGCCTGCTTAGGGCTCAGGCGTCATTTAGAAGAGCCGATGCAATTCTAAGATGTTAGAGCTTTGTTCAGCAGCGCTGCTGAAGTTGGCACGTTCGTACAAATTTGGTAGCTTTTTGCCGTAAAGAAACACTTCTGATACCATGATTCGTACAAATTTGGTACCTTTTTGCCTCAAAGAAACACTTTTTATACCATTTTACTTTTGTTTTATGTTTTAATTAGATTTTGTACGATTTTACCAATTTCGTTACGTTTTCAGTGTTTTGTTACTATTGCTAAAATTCTTTCGGCAGCGGGCAGCCCTGTAGTTCAGTTGACTACCAGCCACCGTAGATATACGTTAGGCTCGCGCGCTTCCTACTCCCAGCTTATGTTAAATGTTGAGTAACACTATCATAATATCTTAATATTAATAGTGTTTAATACATTAATTGACATTATCGAATTAGTCTAATTTGAATCCCAATTTCCACATAAACTGTGAATTATTCGCTATCAAAGATCTAAATTCACTTGGTTGTGACGACTGACGATACCAAACTTCCAGCATAAGGCTCTATATCAGATACTATGTAAACTTAGGCACAATGTTCATCTTACATTTATTTGTTTACTATATTCTATTTAATTTATGTAGCAACTAACTTTATTAATTATTATTGACGTATCGAATATTATTGTTACATGGAAGGAATTATGAATCGATGGTACATAAAGAAATTAAATATTCTATTTTGTGAAGGAATCGGAATCGCCCAAAATTTGGGTATCGTTGCATCTCTAATTTTTACCGTGGAAGATACAAAAAATAGCCTAAAATACACGACAATGATTTTGTCAAAGACACCGCTTTTTTAATATTCACATAACCTATTTACATATACAGAGTTCAGTGGGTAATTTGTCGCCTAGTTTCAATATAAAAAGAAATACTTCATTTCTACAGATCTATTTACCAATGTTACCTGTTAAAGATGTGAAGGATTTTGTACTGTTCATTTTATCAAATGAAATCGTCATCGGGCTCAACCACGGCCTCCAGGCAGCGTCAGAGCACGCCTTCTCGACCCTCCCTTTGTTTAAATGGGTGAAAACTGTGGTCATCCTGGACGTACACTAGCGGCCATAATATAAGGGTCAGTAAGAACAAGTGTATTTAAATATTTATTATAGAGGTTTAACAAAACGCTGAGACTATATATTATACACATATTTAGATATATCTAATATGGATCTTTGGTGAAAATTTCCATTGAATGGAATAAATATTTCGTAGGTTATGAGGAAATAAACAAACTATCCTCCAAATTGCAGTGGCCAAAAATTAAGGGTCACTTAGAAAAACCAGGTAAAATGGAACAAGAACAAAAATAAACCCTTACTATTAATATTTTTGAACATCCCTTAATTGGCAATTACCTCCCAAAATCTTTTACTACAAGGCTGACTTAATTTCTTGCAAAATGATGCGGTAATATTGTTTCATTCCTTTTTCAATAATTTGCAGAGTTCATCTTGGTTCTTTGGATTTCGCCTTCGCACCCCCCATCTCCAATAATCTTCCAAAAGTTTTCTATAGGGTTGAGATCGAGACTTTGGGGTGGCCAGTCCATGAGATCAACCCCCTTCTCTCAAAAAAAATCTTTGACTCTCTTCGCAGTGTGGCAGGGAGCGTTGTCCTGCACAAAGATAGGAGGTTGAACTGACGAAGATTGGAGATGTGGAAGAGCATGCTGTCTAAGAATCTGCTTGTAGATTTCAGCATTGACAGTCCATTGTAGGCGAATAAATGGACCAGCATCAGCAGCAGAGATCACTCCCCATACCATTACACTGCCTCCTCCATATTTCACCGTCTTGTTCACACATTTACGAGATAACCTTTCGCCACATCTTTATCGGACGTTGATCCCGCCATCGGAACCAATCACATTAAACTTCGATTCATCGCTAAAATGAACCTGCGCCAACTGTTCTTCTATCCAAACGACATGTTCGTAAGCGTAACGAAGATGGGCTCTTTGATTCTTCTTCCCGTGTCCGAGAAGCAACCCAGAACTTCGTAACCTCCGGGAAATTATTTTGCGCGATACGTTAACATCGGAGGTGGAGCTGAGCTCGCGGGATATCTCAGCAGCACTCTTAAACCTATCCTTAGGTGACATTCTAACCATAATACGATCCTGTTTTGGTGACGTTTTACGAGGTCTACTGGTTTTGGGTTTAGCAATTGTCGATTCCGATGACTTAAAACGAGCTACAATTCGTTGCACAACACTTCTAGACCTTCCTACGGTAATTGCTATCACATAATTTGACTTGTCCTCTTGGTGAAGGCACACAATCCTTTGTTTTTCATCAAAGGACACCGGTCGTCTCTCACAAGCCGCCATGTTGACAGTTGAGTGTTCCAATAATGTATAATCCTAAGAAGTAAATGTTAGCCCATCAACTGTCTCTTAAACGCAAATAACTGTTGGTAGTTCATTTTTTCTAAGTGACTCTTAATGTGTGGTCGCTGCAATTTGAAGGATAGTTTGTTTATTTCCTCATAACTTACGAAATATTTATTCCATTCAATGGAAATTTTCACGAAAGATCCATATTAGATATATCTAAATATGTGTATAATATATAGTCTTAACATTTTGTTAAACTTCTATAATAAATATTTAAATACTTTGGTGGTGCTCTGGAACTTGTTGGTCTGTTTTTCAACAACACCCTATACATACATAATGGTCCAGGGAGGGGGGTGCAGTTTAGGGAGTTGGTAGGCCAGATGTTAGGAGTGATGCTTGTGTGGCATGGTACAGAGGCCTGCTGCTACACATACGGCCTTCCAAATCCTCTAGGCACTTAATGTAGCCCTCCAGAAAGATAAATGTGGCCATAATGTGGCCATCGCAACTGACAACCCCAAACACCATGATATGGACCGAAAACTTTGTCTTCATGACTCTCAGTACATCTTTGAGGGATACAGCAAGCCAGCGGTTGTTTTGCGAGTTCACCAACTGGTCCTGGAGGAAATTCTCATCTGAGAAGAACCAAAGTCTGCCAGACTTGAGGCGATGCTTCACTTGGTTCCCAAGTTCGCAACACGTTCATTCCGCTTGTCTTTCATCTTCTCATCTTGTATGACCTAGTAATGGATGTCCTCATGTCCAAACTGCCTGATGAGAGACTGATAATCCCTTATGGACCTCAGTAACTTGCTAAAATGGTTATCAATTATAGCCTAAATCTTCGAGACAAATTCGAGGGTTCTCTTCGTAGTAGAACGCTTAGTGACTTTTCCGAGCCATCGTACCCTTGTAATCACAGCCTGGCTTACCCAGCTCTTTCCTGATCTTCTGCACCGTCTTCAGATTAACACCGAAGCACTTTTCTCTTTGGAGTTCCCGGTGTGAATACCAAGCATCTCAGCTTGCCTTTTATAAATTTTATATATATATCATCATCACAAAAGGCGAATATGGTTCTAGGATAAATAGCTAGAAATCTTGTGTTTAAATCAAAATATATTATTCACCCTTATATAAAACGCTTGTAAGACCTTATTTAGAGTATGCAGTACAATTCTGATCTCCATAACATCGAAAGGAAATTGCAGTATTGGGACGCGTTCAGCGTCGAGACTATTTCCTACACTTAGAAATAGATCGCACGAAGACATACTGAGGCACCTCAATTTACTTTCACTGGAAGATCGATATCTACGTAGCCAAATTATTGAAGTCTTTAAAATACTAAACGGGTTCACTAATAGACATTTTGATACACTATTTGCGCTAGATACCAGACGTTCTTCTAGAAATAACTGACTCATGCGAGTGAACAAAAGATTTAACATCGCAAAAGCACTAAACTTACTTTCTTATAAAATAAAACACACTTGGAATAACTCGGCAGGTCATTTAAAGCACTAAAGTAAATATGTTTAAGAAGAGAATAGATAAGTTTACAGAAATAAGAGTCGCTAAACTCCATCCATATCCTCTCTTCCTTTTACCTGCCCTTCACTTCTGATTTCCACCCTTTCCCTTTTTTCCTAAACTAACCCCGAGTGGACCTTAGGGACTTTGCTGGCTCACAATTCTGTAGTCACTCTTCCGTCCCTGAATCTGCCCAAAGTCTTTTCATTTCCACACTCCCCTGATGCAGATCTACTGGCCCTCCCTTGAGCCACGATGAGTTCCTGCTCGCCGCACGGTGGCAAAACACCCCCCCCCCTCCCCCACGAATACAGGCTTCTGATGCCCATGCGCTTACCAATTAGTTTTCATTCTGATCTTAATTCGAATTTCATCATCCAGTCGGTATACCTCGACCCCACTTATAAAAGGGACGGGTCTCACAATTAACCATAGAATAAAAATCCATCTCCCGCTATCCAGATAATCACACCACACATATAATTTTGATCAAAGGGTAAAATGGGCCAGCGACAGGTGCGTGTTCGTACCCACGCTGTGGAATGGGGTCGATGAAGCATCTTTATTTTCGCGATTCGGGAAAAATTAGAAACTTTTTGAAGATATTTTCAAATTTCTAAGATTGTGAACAATTTCTTCTTAATTAATGAACAAGGTCAACAGACCTAAGTCGCGTGGTCTCAATTATCCGACTGATGACCTTGTGACCTACAAAGCTTTCAATAATTCCCGGACTAACCTTGGTAGGAGCTTCCCAATTATATCATTGGAAAGAGATGTAAAACAACATAAGGCTTTCAAATTTCGTTGAAATCAGCCGAATAGTTACGATGTTAAGGCAAAAAATCTCTGAAAAGTAAAATGGTTACCATCCGACGGACCAACATAGTAACTTACATAGAGTCGCGTGCACGCGACTAAAAAGACGAGGCAACTTGTTTAACAAATCCTTCTGTTGAGGGAGCAGATAGAAAGGGGGAAAAGGCGCATGAACGAAACGAAGTACTGAAAAGAAAGTCGAGGCTTGGTGGATGTTGATGTGTGCGAGTTTTACCACAAATCCCCTCCCCTTCCTTGCAATGCAAATCTCAATGGAGACCGACAGTTTGTACGGTCCAAACCACGAGAAACATACTACTATTAACATACTAATAATACTTACATAGAAGGATGAGGAGTGACCCCACGATTATGACTAATGATTCACTGCTCATCATAATTCGAGTTGAGAGAATGATTGCCCCGCAGGTTGGTTGGTAGTTGTAGTTGTAGGAAGTCCTGTTTAGATCGTAGACGTCATCATTATAAGTAAGCATCAAAATGCAGCCTCTAAAGTTATCTACCACTGGAAGGTCATAATTCCACTTGAAGAACATTTCTAATTGCTCCAAGTTTGTTTGGGGATCCAAGCCACCTAATTGGAGGGGCCCAGCTGCATTTAAAACGGCCGTTTTACTTCCAGGCATGACGGATGTCCTTCTACAAGCTTCGGTAGAGTCTGTTGTGTTCTTGCCACAGTTGGGTATCGTCATATCAAGGGAACTCTTGGACCAAGACAGGTGTACTTCATACCCAACATCGCTGCTTTGACTGACTGGAACAGAAACTCGTCCAGTCCCAGCACCTAGGTTCACGTAAGCTTCTACAATCCACTTATTTAACACGAGGTACAGGAAGTCCGGTGGGTAAAATGGGTCAGATGAGAAGATGATGGGGCCATTGTAGATAAGGACCCCCGATGCCTTATCGCTCTGGAAGATAATTCGAAGCATAGGTTGTTCGCAAGTCTCCAGGCCGTTGAACCACGCGAAGCCATTTTGAAATCGGGCGGTTAATAGTTCGCACCGTGGTCCATAGTTAGAGTCATCTGGACATTTACAGGTGAGGACACCGTTGAAAACAGTGCAGGTACCGCCGTTGAGGCAGAAATCGGTAGGGCAGACTTTGGGTAGTGGATCCAGGGCTCCGCATTTGGGACTATACATTGCAGTCACGTTTACACCTACTAAAGTACTAGTGCCACTTTCGATGACCAGAGGCACTCTATTATCCGCCCTTAACTCTTGTTGGCAACTTCCGCTATACTCTTCCGATTGCTCTTCTCCGTACAAACACAAGTTATCATCGATGACGAGTATGGTAAGATGAAGATCATTTTCTATCTGCAAGGGAGGAAATTTGTAGGTAATCGTCACATCGCAATCACATGATGGAAGAGGTGAGAAATAATGATAAATGCTTATGGTCATACCCAGCGTGGCTATGACATATTAGTCAGTTTTACTTATTTTATTCATATTACATCATACATTACCTTCCCGTAAAGTAGGGTCGACGCGCATCAACGCCATGTGGTCACATAGTCCTATACCTCTCGCAGCTTTCAAATCAAATACATCTCCCTAGCATTTTCTTTCAAGTTACACTCACACAATTCACATTACCCCTCCTTTGCCAAACAGAAATTTATTTCACCACAGGACACCATCACACTATTTCCATTTTCATTCTTCTCTACAGGTGTACCAGAATCTCTTGTTTTGTCACCTATTCGTTTATTTGTATCTTCTACTTTGTATGTAAGGCGAAAATAAACGAGGGCATTCCGCCAAAAGTTTATAAGTCCACCAGTCAATGTCCACGAACTCGTCCCGAGTACAAGGGACAGATAGCGACCCCACCCATCCCGGTACCGGGAGAGGAAACGTGTACCGAGATCGCCCAGACTGGGACATTCAACATGAATGTGCAAAACAGTCTGGGGGACAACGCAGTCTTCACAGTAGGGGGCTGGCGAGCGATCCATCAAATAGCGGTGCGTCCCGCGAGTGTTTCCACTTCGGAGACGACAGAAAGCAACCTGAAGCCTAGGCGGCATTGGGAGATAAGTCCATAGGAACAGTCGCAGCGTGGTGGCACGCAACTTTAAGTTCCCTTCGATCGTCTCCCATCTTCTTTGTCAAGCAGCCCAAAGAGCTGCCCGTATTCCTGCCATGTAGTCGGTGTGAGGAAGACCGAAACGCTGGTCCGGTCACCGCGTCCTCGCGGACTCTTTGGCGCGCTAATTCCCGCCAATTCTTACATGTCCAAGAACACAGCAGAAGATAATCTCGAAATCCGCCAAGCTTGCCAAAACCGTGGCGTCACGGATAGTGCGAACCAGGGGATGCGGAGATTCCAATGCCACGAGAGCACTCAGGGCGCTTTGTCAGTCGCTATAGAACACAATCCGGTCTCCGAACCGAGCACCTCGCGTAATCTCCCGTACCAAGTGGTGTATTGCCACCAGCTCGTCCGTGAAGAAAGACGCAGCGCCTGGGAGACCCCTGCTGACTTTAAACAGAGGGGATACTGCGTGGAATCCGACCCCCTTTTGGGACTTGGAGCCATCCGTATGCACTGGAACGGTTCCAGCGTGACGCAAGGTTTGCTCCAAAAGGGTCGAACGCAATACTCCCGGCGCTGTACAAGCTTTGGGAGCAGAGGCGTGGCGAAAAATAGCCAAAGGTGGTACCCAGCAGGGTGGCGTCATGGGCAGAACCAGGGGCGCTACCGGGACGAGATCTATACATAGCTCTCGAAGGAGTTTCCTAGCTCTAAACCCAAATGGCTTAGGGTATGACTGGCGCCCTCGGTGGCATAGGCACCGTCGAAATCAGCTACGGATGCAGTGAGAGCTGTTGGTGACCGAGGAAGGCACCGGGCTCGAGCGTACAGGCGAATAATGCATTGTGCACTGCGTAGAGCGAGTAGCAGCTCCCCAGCATCGACCAACAGGCTTTCAATGGAAGAATTGCAGAAGGCACCAGTCGCCAGGAGAAGGCCGGTATGGTGGATCGAATCCAACTTCCGCAATGCACGCTCAGCTGCGGAGGCATAAAGTTCGCATCCGTAGTTGAGCTTCCAACGAACAAAGGATCGATAAAAAGTAAGGCAGTAGCCCTATCAGCGCTCCAAGCGCTGAACGTCACAGAAAAGAGAATATCCATGGCGCGGGTAAGAGACCCTAAGGCTGCGAATATGAGCCTCCCAGGTGAGGTGTCGGTCAAATACAAGACCAAGGAAACGGTGCGATTCCACCACTTCCAGGCCAACCCCATTAAGAAACAAGTCTGGGTCAGGGTGGAGCAATGGATGGCGGCAGAAGTGCACCACCTTATTCTTGGCGAGGAAAAACCGAAACCTGTGGGCTTCACCATAGCAGGAGACGCGGTTCAATGCCTGTTCGAGTCGACGCTCCAGAGGTGGCATCTGGCCTGCGCCAAAAGAGATCGAATGGTCGTCCACGTAGAGCGTAGCGAGAACATCTTCCGGCAGCACCGAGGTGATGCCGTTGATGCTCAGGGCAAAGAATGTGACACTGTGGGCACTTTCCTGCGGGGCACCCTCTTCATGCTCCATTGAGTGGGAGAGGGCTTCCCCCACCCGTACGCGGAATCGACGATCTCGCAAACATTCAGATTTAAAGATTGGGAGGCGTCCCCTTGCCCCCATTGTGTGGAGAGTCTACATGATACCGTATCGCCATGCGGTATTATAGGCCTTTTCCAGATCGAAAAACACCGTGGCGTAGTGCTCTCTACGAAGGAAGGCCTCGCAGACGGCATTTTCCAGTCGGAGCAGAGCATCCGACCTGGCGTGGAACTTGCGGAAGCCACACTGTGCACAAGACAGAGGACCTCCGCTGTCAGGAAAAAAGGCTAATCTAACATTTACCACGCAAGAGGTTAGAGAGATTGGAAGGAAACCGGCCGGAGTAGAGTGATTTCTCCCCGGCTTGCGAAAGGCGAGCACAGTAGCAATTTTCCAGGAATCCGAGAGGAGACCCTCCACCCAGATCCTGTTTAACAAATCTATCCCAAAGGCGATGAATCACTCACCCAGGTGTCGAAGCATGGCGTACGGGACATCGTCCGAACCATGGGCGGTGTCCGCGCACGAAGCAAGACTGGAACGCAACTGGCTCACAGTAAACCTGTCGTTGAAGGCTTCTCCGCCTCTGGAGGTAAAGTCCAGCCGGCGGCCTTCCGCGACATCACGACGTGCATTGAAAGCTGGCGGAGCAGCATCCTGGCTAGAGAATGCGTAGAAAGCGGTCGCGAAGGATTCTGCCACGAACGCGGGGTCCGAGATTGCGGTCCCATTCCGCTGGAGAACAGGGCAGGGGGGGGGGGTCCTGCGAGAACTTCCCCCGAATCCTTTTGACTCGCTTCCACAGCTCTGCTAAAGGGGTCTTCCCGTTAAGTGAAGGCATATATGCCCACCAAGAAGAGCGGCGGGCGTGCTTCGAAATATACCGGAACCTAGCCCTAGCCCGACAGTGAAATCGTTTGGGAAAAGCGCTTATAGGCATAGCGCTTCTGCTTGAGGACCGTCTCACACTCGGCTAACCACCACGGCAGTGGTCGGCGTGCAAAAAGGCCAGACCTTCTAGGAATAGTAGCTAGGCCTGCGGCGATGAAGTTGCCGAAAAACAACTCAACAGCCTCATCCACCGACCTAAACTCCTCGACTGAGATAGAGAATTCAGTCATTTCCTGAAATGCAGACCACCGCACCCGCGCCAAACACCACCGGGGCGGGCTTTCGAACGGCAGCGGCCCAGAAAATGATAATTTAATGGGAAAGTGATCACTACCATGGAGGTCATTGACCACCCCCCAATAAAAATCAGGCTTTGCATCCGGAGAGCACAAGGATAGATCGAGGCAGGAAAATGAAGCGGTGGATGAGTTTACGCAGTGAAGCGTAAACTCATCCACATTTAGGACACCCATCTTGAGCTCGTCGATCAGGTCGGCAAAGACTTGACCCCGGGGATTGAAAGAGTAGTCTCCCCAGAGGGTGTGTCTACCGTTTAGAACTCCGAGTAAGAGATAGAGCCTCGGCAACCGTGCCACGGCACGGTGGAAGTCCACCGCGTCCAAGTCTGCTGACGGTGGAATGTACAGGGAAATAACAGTATACCTCGTATCAAGGTGCAGCTGCACAACTACTGCCTGAAAGGAGGTATCTAAAGCGAAGAGAAGAACGGAGGCATCATGCCGGATGTAAATCGCACATCCTCCCGCCCGGCCTCGATCCCGTGGTGGTGGGGTCGCAAAAGCCTTATACCCCTGGAGGGTGGGCAGGGGGCATACGCCCAGCATGGTCTGCAAAATGATAGCTAACGGAGAACGGGAGGAGACGAGCCTTCGCAGCTCCTCACAATTGCCTGGAATCCGCAGCAATTCAAGTGAAGGAAAGTGCCCTCTAGGCCTAGCTCAGAGGCGACGCGGGGGCCCTATTCGAAGAGAAGACCCTTACGGGAATGTCCGTACGCTTCCCGAAGGCAGAACTCCGTCTGTTGTCGGCCCGACAATGCGCTGAGGCCTTATTGAGATAGGCTGGGCTCATCATGCGAGTCTTTGCCTCCCCGCGCCTCGAAACTTAGGCGGGCGTTGCGGCTTCGGAGGCGGGGGGCCCTCTTTTAAAGGATCCACCGTCTCCGAGCAACCCAGCCCACTAATGGGCACGGGGGAAGGAGCCGACGTTCCTTTGTTGCTCTGTTCCTTTCGGGGGGGCAGCTTTAGGAACACCGGAAGATGGCCTAGCAACCAACTTCAGGGGTGTTGCGTCCTGTGAATCTAACGACTCGGTGGAGGTACGTGGCCGTTTCGCCCTACAGGAAGCGGTCACGCTGGGGGAATAGGGGGAGCCCTGGTTTTAGCTAGGGCTGGGTGAGAACCCTTTGTGCCGCCAGCTTTACCAGGAGAGCGCACTGGGTAGGTAGAACTAGCAGACAGGTTCCGAATGGGCGCGGAAACGACCATACTCGTAGGCCTGGAGGGGCCAAAAGCAGTGGTACGAATGCCTTCACGCGGTAGCAATACCAACCGGCACGCAATGACTCAGGGAGCTTGTCACAATCGAACCGATGGTCGGCCAGTTCTAAGGTGATGTCATCTATGGAGTAGTCCACGAGTTCCTTCGCATAAACTAGTCCTTTCACTAAGTTCATGGTTGAGTGCGGCGTCACACTCACAGGCGAGCCTTCAAGTGTCCGAAGGGCACTAATCATGGCCATCTCGGAGGGATTCGACGCATTCGCCAAAAGGCTCCCGTCCGAGAAACGGGTCACCTTCGGCTCTCTACCAATCGCCCTAGCTAAAGCTCTCTTCTGATGAATCATGTAGCCCTTAGCCAACATGCTACCATCAGTGGAGCGAATAACCAGAAAGCGTTTGAAGCCAGCGGGCTCGAGAACGCCGGGTAATCTCTGAATGAGAGGTCCCAATGTAATCAAGGTTCCGCTCTGCGTACTAGCACTTGTGGTCTTAATCAGGGGCTTTGCATCCGGGAGAGGGGCAGAGGGGCCGGATGTGCCGAACTTGGCTTGTTCGCTTACCGAAGTAGCAGCAGACCTATCCGTCCCCACAGCTCCCGCGGATGGAGAGGAGCCCAGTCTTTTTAGTCTTTTTTTATTTTTATTTTTATGAGAGGAGGGCGTGGAATGAACCCGCTTCTCTCCTCCGCCGGCACGAGCCCCCAGGCCGGATGGACCAGCCTCAGCAAGGTTCTTCTCCGAGATTAAGAAGGTCCTGGCAGTCACAGGGGCACCGGTCGGAGGAGGAGATCCCTCTCCTCCTTATACTGCCTTGGAAACTCTAGCCGTTTGAGGAGGACCTTGCATAGGGGCGGACTCGAGTTCGCTGCTTGGCGCCGAGCCCGGATTCGCTCCCATGGAAGGCCCTACCGTCTGAGGCTGGGTTGCCTCAAGGACCATGTCTATCTCGGAGGGGCCTCCAGTTGGCCTTCCCCCTGCCAGGACATCACAGGTCCCATTCGTAGCGGTATCACAAGTTGAGTCTAGGGAGGCACAGGCCTTGACCCCCGCTAGGTTTAATATTTTAGCCAGCAGGTCTTTTGAGCGAAGCGACCGATGGGGCCTGGCTTCCCTCTTCCTCCTAAGGGGGTTTGCCCTACCGAACCGTTTCAATGGGAAGCGCTCAGCTTTGGGCTGCCTGCTGGCTTTCTTGGCAGTCCCCTTGGAAAGTGAAGGGGGAACTGCCGCTGAAAAGAGGGAGGTCCCCTGCGAGGGCACAGGAGAGGGGGTCTGCATTTTTTGTGGAGCTGCCCGAGGGCGGCTCCGACGATGGAAAAGGGGAAATCGAGGTGAGATTTTTAGTTAACTCATAATTGGGCATGGTGACCCTAATTTTCTTACGGGATGCAGACGCTCATCACCCCCTCGAAGTAGTCCGCTCTGCAAGGGGTGCTTACGGGGCTGGCAGAGCCAGGTGCCGCCATTTAAGGCCACCCCTCCCACTTGGTGACCTTGCAGCCCTTCAACATGGTGGTCCCACCTTGGGTACGGCGTAAAAAAATAGATAATGAAGTAAGAAGGAAAAAGGATGTGAGGAAGGTATGGGTGGGGATGAAGCAGGTTATTAAAAACCCACCATCCCAAACCGGAGCTCAGGGGTTAGGGAACATTGTCCCCTGCACCTTCAGCCCCGATCTGGAATAGTTAGCTGAGTAGGTTTGCACCTACTCTGTGAAAATAGAGGCCGACCAGAGAAAGTTGTGGGAGAGGCTGTATGAAAAGCGAGGAAACGGGGGAGAAATACAGGCTGTCTGAAAGAAGGAGAAGAGGCTAAGCTGGGGCCGGACAGGGCGCTGAGTCCCGTCGCCGAGAGAAGACAAGGTGCATATAAATATGGGGTGTTGCATACCATTCCCCAATCTCTCAACCACCCCAGGCGTGTTCACATCACCAACACCCAACGCCATGGAACCCCTGCGCTATATCCCATTAGGATTCACACGGGAACGCTTACTGAAAGTCATGTTATTATTGGCACAGAAACAGGATTTAAAGATAGATATGGACCTTGTAAAGCTGAAAAACGCTCTACAGAAAAGGAGGCAGAAGAAACATGTTCGTTTGTGGACACGACAGTGGCTCCTCCGAAAGACAAGATTTGGAACATTCGAGAACCTCATGCGGCAACTACAAGAGGAAGATCTGCCTGCCCACCAAAATTTCCTGCTGAGAATAGATGTGGCCCTCTTCCAGGAGTTACTAGACCAAATAGGACCCAGGATAGAGAAGCAGGATACGTTTTTCAGGAAGGCAATATCACCTGGTCTCAAGCTTGCCATAACCTTACCGTACGAGTCTCCACTATAGCTTCATGGTTGCCCGCAACACCATGTCTGCCATAATCTACGAAACCTGTGAAGCTATTATCGCGGACTACATGCAGGAAGTCATGCCATGCCCGAATATATGTAGAAGAGGAGTGGACGAAGGTGGCCCGGCAAACATGTCCACAGGCTAGACGTCGGATATTTCTTCCTGGTGATGCGAGGCATGGTGAGCGCAAGGGCGTGAGGAGGCAACGAACACGAGTGAAGATGTGGAGAAAGAGACTTAATTTGATTTTGATTTCATTTAGAAAAATAGAATAAGAGATGTAAGAAGTAATGAAGAGAGGGGAGGGCAAAATAGATAGAAGAGGAAGTTTTGTGTGCCCCACTGCGGGATCCTTTTTATTTACTCACTAGGGGATCTTTTGTCTTGTTTGTTTACTTATTTTATTTTTCGAGTTATTTGTATTTAGGTATAGGTGCGATCGTTCTGGTGTTGGGAAGGTAGTTTTTAAATCTACCTGCTTCTGGGTCAAGGGCGTCCAGGGTCTCCTTGGGGAGAATTGTTTCGAGTCTTGCCCATATGTCTCGTCCTCGTTTGTGAAGGAAGACGTTGATCGGATCTATGCCGACCTCTTCATGGAGGCTCCTCGAGGTCCGGAACTCTTGCCATCTTGCGTTGGTAATGAACAGGAGTCCTCGATTTTGCACCCGCTGAAGTTTTGACTTGTTGCTCGATGAGGCTGCGTTGAGCGGTATAGCAGGATATACCAGTTTAGATCTAACTAAAATGGTGTATAATTTCCTTTTATTTGCTTGGTTAAGGTTCCTAAATTTATGAATTAATTTACAATCCTTGTGCCGATGTTTCCACTCATGCCCGTGCTAGCAAGCTTGAAGCCGAGTACGGACACACTTGGAGAGTATTCAATGTCGGTCGCGTCTATAGTGAGATTGAAGGTCCGATATATCCCGATCGCGGTCGGTTTGAATTTTGTGATGTTGGTCTGGATTTTCCAGCACCTTTCAAAGCTTGAGATCCTTTCGGTTTCCGCAGCCGTGGCTCTGGACATCATCCTTGCAGATTTTATCCTACAAACCACGATTTGAGTGACATCGTCCGCGTACTGGATGCTGAGCGTTCTTCCGTCTACAATTTCAGGGATATCTTTCATGAATACGATGAAGAGGAGGGCTGAGGCATCCGCACGGTGCACTGGATAGGAGCTCGAAAGCCTTCCCTGTGTGCTCCTCGAAGGCAATGACAGCTTGTCTGCCAGTCAGGTAGCTGCAGAGGATTTTTTCGAAATAGGGCGTGAGTCTCAGTCTCGAGATTTTGTATTTTAAGCCATCGATCCATATTTTATCGAAGGCCTTCTTTACAACTCTACAGATGACGTCAATCCAGCACCCATTAGCTCGCCCTGTTGCTGCATGTGGCTATGGCTGTCTCCATGCCGCGGTGTTTTTTAAATCCATGTTGTTCTTCGATAAGCAGACAATGGTTCCATAGGTGTGTAATTAGCCTGCTGTTAAGGATCTTCTCGAACACCTTTCCAACGGTCTCTAGCAATGAGATAGGCCTAAAGTTCATAACCTGGTTCACAGTTTTCCGAGGCTTCGAGATGAATATCATCTTTGACGTTTTCATGCCATCTGGGAAGTATCCCATTGCCAGGGAGGCGTTGAACAGGTTCAGCAGTCAGTCCGGAATCTTTCAGGTGCCTGATGCTAATTTGGCTGAGACTTGTGGCTTTGAATGGGAACGATGAGAAGCCTCCCACAATTCCGCACTGGTGATGATATTTCTTTCCTGTGAGTTATCATGAAGACGAGTGAGGGCCGCGGTTCCGTAAGGAATGAACCTGTCTTCCCTCCTCTCCATGTATTCGAGGAGTGATCTCGAAAGATAGGTCGAAGTCCTCCTCCTCTTCATCTGAGATTTTGAAGACATACATATATACTTACAAACTTCGCGAAAAAGTTTTTCCTTTTCACAGGGGGTATTCGCCTTGATTCGGTTGTGTGAAACTACAGTAGGGCCGTGTGTTCGGGTAGTCCCTTTGAGCTGACCAGAAAGAGTTCGGATTCCTGTTAATGTTTAACCTTCGATAAGATAGTTCCATTTCTTCCTCAGTTCGTTAGACGGCGAAGTGTTAAGCTGCCTCCTGAGTTGTTAAACAATCAGGAAGTCCATGGGTCTCGTGTAGCCCATGTCGAGGATGCGAGCGTAGATCTCATAGAAGTGCTCTTGGAGCACCTCTCTCTCCTGTGCAGGGATGGAAGGCAGTATCTTTTTGCATGAGATTTTCGGGATTGGAATAGTGTCTGCATTGGATATGCAGCTGTTGATATTGGCCAATTCGTTGTCGAGATCTTCTTCGGATGCGCCGCTCAGATCAGGGAGATCCAATAAAGAACACTTTCCTGTATGCGTCCTAGTCAGTCTTGGGTGCAACAGGGATGTGATCACTGGGCGTCAACGGCCCCGTTGTACTAGTTGGTGTTTGTGAGAACTACATCAGGCTTGGTGGGTGACCCTGGGTATATATATATATATATATATATATATATATATATATATATATATATATATATATATATATATATATATATATATATATATATATATATATTTTTTAATTTAAAGAGCTCATCTGGCGACTGCCTACTTGGGCATTAGTCGCCGTATGGGTATAGATATGTAGGGAAGTCCGGCCCGACGCGTTCTACGATATTCGTTCCAAGCAAAAGATCAAGGTTTCTTCCTCTAGCTTCCGGATTCGTGTAGCCAGCTATCCTATTCCTCGCGTTCAGGTCTCCGGCGAATAGCACTGGGCGTTCTTTCTTGAATAGGGTTTACAAGTCGTGAATGGGCAGATACTGACGGCGGGAAGGTTGGAATCCCGCACTCAACTCTCTGTTCCTTAAAGAGCACCTCAGGACCTTCGTCCAGTGTATTCCCTGGTCTGAACTGCACATTTTTCTTGACCAGTATCATTGTCCCATCGAATCTTTCTCCTGTGACGTTTTTTGGAGAGCATTGTATCCCAAAATTCTCTGTCTGTCGTCATTCCTGATGCCGGTTTCCGACAGCAGCAGAATAGGAGAGTGATTGGTAGGCGGCGCGTGCTTTTATACTACTCGGGACGCACGGGATGGAGTCGGCGAGTGTGACGTTGCCACATCGGGGCATGGTCGCCGCGTCACGTAGCCAGGTCTGCATGCAGTCACCGCCTGGCGGCGTCATCATTACGCGTGACGTTAGGGGATCGGCGTCCCACGGTGACCATGGTCGGCGGTATACGGTGACAAGCGATTGCACTATGATGTGTGGATAACTTTAGACGCGAGTGGGGTGGCGCTAGTCGCCACTGCGAGCCGACCTTGCGCCTCTTGGGTTATGACGTCATTATGGACGCCGCCTGTCGCCCCCACGTCTCATATCTATATGGCGCAACCAGCGATCACTGGCAACCTCATGCTGTTCGAGGCCTACTTAGCTGGCAGGCACCGGGAAGCCAGAATAAAATGTGTTTAATTCCCTAAGGTGTTTGCATGAGCTCACTCCACGCCGACCGACCACTTTTAGAAGTTTTGAACATGCACAAAACTTTTAAGCCTGCTCCCCGACCTTAGGCGCACTCACCAAGACCTAAATTTGAGGTGGCATTGCGCACGCCCATGTTCACGAGGCCCCTAGGAACGTTGCCGTGGTCGGCAACGGTCGGGGCGGCTAGTCGCCAAGGTTCGACGGGGGCTTAACGCTAGTTGCCAGCCTCGCTCCACGATAAGTGCCAGCATTCACTCCATCCACGCGAGTTCCTGACCTTGTTAGTAAAGAATATTAATTGTGAGCGTGCTTGTATAACTAACCGCTCCATATCTTTACAAGGCCCATACACTACAACAACTCACAGTTTCACTCTTGCCTATCTCAACATTACCCACATAATTCTGTTAACTGTGCGATGTGTGTGTTGTGCTGTTTTCTTTTAGTCCTTTGCTTTTCGCTGTTTTCCACGCCCCTTGTGGCCCTTTTCGAGCGACCACGTTTTATCAGTGCTGCCATTAAGAGTCCATTAGGATTGGGTGGCTGCCTTCTTGTTTCCCTTAAATTAATAAAATAATTCTCTAACTCACATATTCATATCCGACCATTGCATTATGCCACTCCTACCATGAGCCACACCTGATAGCACTCTATCCCATATGAAGTCTTCATTCCCTTTCGTGTTTGTCTCACAGAGAACAAGCATCTTCATATACCCTGTTTTAAACATTTACTAATTCTCCTCTTTCCCTTATCACATATCCACACATTTCACACAGTCACCTGTATTAAACGGAATGGGTAAACAGGGTCCGCGAAGGCCCCACTCATTAACGTCATTACGTATCGCTCGAAAGAACAATTTTTGGTGCACGGCTTACCACCAGCGGCCCGTGTCAGGGCTGTCACGTACTACGACACCCACAGGACGACGGTATTGATATTCCTCCTGCCCCACAGACAATCATAGATGATTAAACTAAGAGATAAATCGAGAGTCGTCATAAATTTCCTACTATTAATATATCTCCAAGAAATTGTGTAAAATGGTCGAAATTTTCATAATAAGGCATTCAATACCATCAAGTTCTTTTATTAACAAGATATATAGGTTAATAAACTTATTGGTTGGCATGCTTTCAAGACATCTTTTATCTCTACTACACATTTGGTCAGCTCAATATACTGAATTCAGTTTATAACCACCTGACTCGAACTTAAATTGAGGTTATGACCAGCTGAACAAAAAGGCTGCTTTTGTAATCCTACCTTCTCTTTGTTCTGCATTACAATTCCGTTGACATGGCTGGCGGTGTAATAAGGGGAGCCGTGAAGATTCACTCGAACCTCAACTCCACTTTTATCCCCCTTTTCAACATTTTTGAGAGAAAATATGTCCACGTTCTTCATTGGAGTTTGAAAGATTTCTCCGAATTCCATTTTTAACTCGTCGTAAAGACTGGTTCCTTCATAGGCAAAAGGCTGAAATGAAAGCGATATAGTTATTTATTTAGAACGTTTAACGCCCTCTTTCGCCCATTGTTGGGTCTAGTGGGAGATTTAAAGGAAGGGGTAAAGGACGAGGCGAGACAAAAATTAAAAATCTCCTTCCTAATAACAAAGAACTTTGGGCTCATTGTTCCCCAACTAACTCCTCATTTCCATACATGTAAAGTCTGCTAAAATGCATAAGCCCGGAAATCCCATGAGACTCATCATTAGCTCAGTTGGCTTATAAAAAATAATCTTTAAATATTTAGCAAAAAATACTTTCCCTCCTTGGTAGGCAAAACCTCATGTTCTTTTTTTTCTAAAGAGCCGACAGATGAGTTAATTAGTTTTTTACCAAGTGAATTAGAAAAGGATAATTTTGAAATCAGCATAAAGATCATCAAAAATTTAATTAAATTATGCCTCCTAAATTGCAAGTTCATTTTTAAGAATGAATATTTTAAACAAAAAAATTGGTATGTCAATGGGAAATCCTCTATCTCCTGTACTTTCATATTTATACATGAAACTTTGTGAAAGAACATATCTTCCTTTACTTCTACCAAAATGCTTTAGTGCGTTCATTTAAATTTACAATCGAAAAATAGGTCAACGATAATTACCATTTTTAGATATATTACTTCAAAGAACGGAGAATCTACGGCAGTTAATTCTTATATCCACTTTTATTCATCCAACGAAATTTCAATAAAAAAATATCATCTAAGAGTTACCGGGTTTTGCAAAATTTTATTACACTCAGGGTTTTTTTTTTATTTCGAAGGGTTATGTGTGTGATAGAAAGGGTTTCGTCAAACAAACTTAAATTTCTACTTTTCCAGCACGTGCATTAAAAAGTCTTTTCTGTTGTGGTTGAGATCGAAGTGAAAAGAATCGACATCTCCTGCCCGCGGGCCACAACAAGTCCGACATCACTAAGCGGTTCAACGTCAGTCGGATGACCGTCCACAGAGTTATGGAGAAACTCAAAACGGGGAAAACCTCAAAGATCGACCTCAAATTGTCAACTGTTTGGCTTTGAGAAAGGTATTCGAAAGCGCTCGCGAAGAAGAAGAATATTTCGGTGGCAATTGTTCCCAGGGCCAATGAGGGCGGCAAGAGCTTGAAGTACGTGGAAAGGCCTCTCTCTGCTCACAGACTGTAGGGATGGGGGCACCGGTTTGGCGTCAAGGGTATGTGGATATGAGTCTCCCCATAGAGGAGACTAATACTACATTGGCAGGGTTCTGGAGTATAGGAGAGAGTGGGTATCTTGTGTTGTGAAGCATCAGCATGTTCACCAATGGGCAGCCAGCTCTCGATGCCGCAAAAATATATGTTCTCCACGATCGCTGGCATCGAACCCGTACATCTACGCCATACCCGCTAGGGTAGCGAGAACTCATTTAACCGTTTGTTGGACCTACTATTCATTCTTTCCACATTACCCGAAATTACCCTCGTTGGTTAAACCAGTTTTTACCCTCTTGCTCGAAAAATAAAGAACCCACATCAACCCTCCCCCCCCTTTACCCCATCACTAAGGACAACAGAGGCGAGAGCGATATCGCTTACATCTTTCTGGGCGATGAGTTGAGCGTCGGTGATATCTTGGATGACGAGAGACCCAGATTCCATGACCGCTTCCCGGGGCAGATCGACCACGCTGATATGCACGGTCCCGGTGGCTCGTTCTTTGCGAACGTGATCCATCACCTTAGGGGGGAAGGGACAAGGCGTGCATAATTTTGTTGTTGAGTGAACAAAAGTTAAAACCAACAAGGGCGGCTTCGCCCAAAGAGATTTAGAAGCTCGTAACCAAAGTGAACTTAGGTGAAAACGTGTAGAAGTACTAGGCCCCAATATGCAAGATGGTTGGGCTCTCTACTGGTCCCTAAGACCAGAAGAGACCCCAACCTTCTAAATCTGCCCCCATTAGTGGATTGATTAAACTATTGATCCAATTTTTGCGATCGTAACCGACAGTGTTGTCTTTATCATGGTCACACTCGTTATCTAGTGCCTCTTGCTCTTTACCCACTATGCACTTCTGGCATAGCTAGTAGGGCCGGGGTTAAGTGGGGCGTCTCCTCACCTTCACAATCAAGGTGTACTCGCCACCCGGGGTGCCCATCTCCATAGTGATGTTCCCATTGCTGTGGACGACGAAGTGTTGCTGAGCTTCCTCGCTCGTCTCCGAGTCCACATCGAAGAGTTTATCCGCAACGTCGTAATCATCGGCATCAGTGACGTAAACCGAACCGATAACGACGTCAGGAAATCTGCCCTGAAAATTATCAATGACGTTATTAGTCCGAGGAGTATAACGTCATATTTTGGGCGGTCCAATTCTGGTGTTTTGGTAGGGAGATATAGATAGAAGGACTTTCGCCTAAAGAAAGCATGTTTAAATATTAACAAAAAACAAGATAACATAATATTATTACTAAGTGCTCTTTGAGTAGATGGTAAACAACTCGAGCTCCCTCTTTTCCTCAAATTTAAAGGGGCAAAAAAGCGATTCTAATTGATATGTTGAATACCCAAAGAAGTTTCTCATAAACATAAGTAAAACAACAAAAAAAGGAATAATGAAACGATATCTCTGCGTATGTGTGAAATCAAATCGGGTTGTTGTTGTTAATTGCTTCCCAGGAGGAGATTGAATCTCTGCTCCCTCCGACCGCTTGGGAGATTAAGAGAGAAAGCCTGTGTTGTAGTGCTCGACATCGTCACCGCAATTAAGTGGGACCTCGCCTTCTGAGGGGCTGTCTTGAAGGATCAGGTTAAAGTGGAGGGAGGCTGTTGCATGCTATGGGGATTTTATAGCACCTTCTACTGTGCAAATGGACAGCTGGGAAATGAGAGTTCGAGTGCAGCATAACCCCACGCAGATTGCATCCAAGTGGGGTGGCCCCACTCCGGGAGTGCATCCAAGTAGGGTGGTCGTGTCATAGCCAGTCGCAAATAGCCCACCACTCTTATTTGCTCTTGCTCTCTACAGGGAGGCTAGAGTTAAAAAAAAAACCCACACCCTTGCCTGTTAGGCATTCCAGAATCGGCTTTATATTTACAGGGTGTCCGAAGAGTGACCCACCATAGGAGAAACTCAAAATGTAAAACCAATAGACACCGTTGGCCAAAAGTATTGAACGCCCGTTATAGATTTATATATTAACATAATTAACCAAACTTTTTAGAATTAATCATATTATTCATAAATATCTATGATAATGATGTGTATTTTGTCAATATGTTTGAATTCCTTAGTATTTTCCTAAATGTGCAATTAAATAAAATGTTTTATTTTCTAAAATGAGAACTTAACCACTATTTTTTGTTTCAGCTTAAATGTAGAAGTGTGCATTCAATATCTTCCTAAGTAACTATGAAATATGTCTAAAACTAAAGAACTTAGAAGAACACAAATCAAACTTATCCATAGACAAAAGTATGTAGATATTGCCCCCAAAATCAAATGTCCAAACGACTATAAAACGATATCAAGAGCTTGGTATCGGAAAACGTCTGACAACACACAGAGAAGACATCATCAGGCTTTCGGGACTTCACTAGAAAAAAGAAATCTGAACTCGCTGCGGAATTCAATGTATCTAAAATTAACTCAGCGGCGCTATTCTGGCCTCAATCTTAGAAAACTGGAAACCAGGTGGCCAGGTATTAGGCATACCTACCCCCCCCCCACACACACAGTCGGTACAAGTCCTACCCACCGTGTGGGGTACGGTGAGACCCAAATGAGACCTCGGGGAAGGAGAATGGGCCCGAATATGTGTCACTTTTAATGAATCCAGCATACCGCAAGAAACAGAAAAACAGGATAATTTTTCTTGGGAAAAAGATATTTCCTAGTTCGGAAAATTCCGTACAGAGGTGGGATTCGAATCAAGCAGACTGAGGCAACGAGCAACCGCTTTTATCTCAAGTAAGCCGCCCCTCAGACCACTCAGAAATAAACTTTTTCCGAAGAAAGATTATCCGGTTTTTTACTGTTTCTTGCCGTATGCTGGATTCATATATATATATATATATATATATATATATATATATATATATATATATATATATATATATATATATATATATATATACATATATATATATATACACAAGAGAAAATAAGAATTGGACGCGAATGAGCAAATGAGACAAGAAACCGGAGTTTTTTTAAAGGCAAGAGAGAGGGACATTAGAAGAATCCATATATATATATATATATATATATATATATATATATATATATATGAATGCAATGTCTTTCGTTCCTAGTTTTTTTTTATATACATTCTTTAGTTATGTGGCCCCTATTTTATTTTAATTTTTTATTATTTTTTAATTGTCACTGCTCTGTTTTGTACTTTGTATTTTTCCCCCCTTTTGCTCATCGTGTCTTATAATCTCCCTCGTTAGGCTATCTCCATTTCTTTGAATCTGTTACCCTTTCCTTCGACTTAGTTTGACCTTACTACCTGCTTCTTGTAATTCTTAATGTGTTTTTTTACCTTTCCCCTTCCCTCTTCCTCATTGGTGATTTCTTGTTTTTGAGGCGGTCTTTCATACTTTTCTTTCCTATATATGCCTCTAATATAATACTATTTCTTGTAGTTATCCTTGATAAGGAACTTAATAAAGTTCGAAAGTACTTGGAAACACCTTTTCATTTTTTCCTGCGGGACATTGCATTCATTTGCTACTCTCACGTGATACTTTGTGAGTTTTTCATTGATATATATATATATATATATATATATATATATATATATATATATATATATATATATATATATATATATATATATATATATATATATATATATATATATATATAATGTATAACTGAATCACGAAAATAAGGAACGTGAGGAATTTATGAATAACGTTACAGCCACGAGGAAACATGGGCAAACATCAAATGCCATTTTTATCCATCTGAGTGAAAATTCCCATCGTATTAATTGGAAGGAGAGTTCTGTGATTGCCAAATCAAATGACTTTTTTTTCACGAAATCTTTTAGAATCGGCTTTTATACAACTGACTTCGAATTTTAATCTCAGCCCTTGAATGTATTTTTTGGACCCTTGTATCAAAAGAATGTTTAAGAATGATTTTAAAGATAAAAATTCTGAATTATTGATTACCACCTAGAAGTTATTTTAGCTTATTTATAAAAAAACCTTTCCTCATATTTTTCTTTTGTTCCTATTTTCTAGTTATCATGTGTAAATTTTTTTTTTGTTTTCATATTGCATATGTGATTTCTAAACATTGCCCCCCCTTTCTTTTGTAACCCATAATTTTTTTTTTTCTTAACCCTGACGGCTCATCTCGTTAATAGGATTTTTCCAGGTATCTGCTAATCCCAACCCTTTTAATCTTTATATCCCATATTTTCATTAATCAGGTGTATAAATATCTTTCTCTTTTTCCCTGTCTTTTAGTCTGCTTAGTAAAGGACCATTAGTCGAAAGGCCTCGCAGTTCTCCGTTGTTTCATTTTCCTCGTGGCTGTAACGTTATTCATATATATATATATATATATATATATATATATATATATATATATATATATATATATGCAAAAAAAATTCGTGTTTACATCATCAGGGGCAGAAGAACAATGGAATAGAGAAACGCTTAAAAAACAGGGAAATGTGACGTCATTCAAACGTACCGACGAACAAAGACAATCGTTTAGGGGAAAAAACCAACTGACGAACAAATGAATAGCCCATCCGCGGAACTACAATATACAAATCAATTCAACAAATTAAATTTATATTTCAACAAATATTATTCATGATCAATTATCTAATTTAAATAGACCCTCACTCAGATTGAAATTAATGTTATGGGAGAATTTGATCATGGCTGATTCCATTCAATTTCTTTTAATGAAATTGGACAGAAAAATAATGGATTTCCCATAAGACCAGGGATGGATGGGTTTCAAGGGGTTCGTGAGGGTCAGATAAAAAAAATAAATGGATGGGTTTCACTAAAATAAACTAGCTAACAAGAGAGAAAGTAGTATTTGTGGTATATTTGAGCAGGATAAAAATAATTTTGTTTAATTTGCACAAGATGACTGTATTTCTTTTATTTGAATGAGTAGAATTTACTTTTAAATTGAAAAGTAGAGTTATTTGTTAAGATTGTTTACTTTATCTATACTTTTGTATGCTATAGGCCTACATGTATGAGGCAATCATAATTATATTATGTCAATAAAATAAAGTTCATATATTAATTGCATGCAAAGTTGTTTTTATGACTTTTATGTGAAAATTTGCTTGGAGGGGGTCCATAGGTTTCATCACCTTCATAAAGGGGTCCATGACTGAATAAAGGTTAAGAACCCCTGCATTAGACCAATCTATTTGATGGTTCAAGGTAGATTGATAAATAAACAGTACATTTGAAGTTTGCCGCGTTCGACAACAGTACTATGTTGTTTAATTCTCACATCTAGGCTTTTTGTTGACTGGCCTATGTAAAAACCAAGACAAGATTTGCCCGGAATTTATAAATGCAGGCCATTTTATTAAGGGGAGAATTTTTAATTACTAAGGTTTTTAACATGGGACAAGTGTTTATTAAAAGGCAGCGTTAAAATATTATTTGACGTAAATCAGTATTTAATTTTATTTCCATAAAAGGAATGCTTAGCTGTGCGCAGGGAATCATTTAGAAAATAAGACGGGTAATTTAACTTTTACTGGGTCACATACTCTAAAAGCACGTAACTACAAAGAAATAAAAGCCAATTAACAATATATATATATATATATATATATATATATATATATATATATATATATATATATATATATATATATATATATATATATATATATATATATCGTGGATTACGGCCGAGTTGGTATGTACGTCCGATTCGTACATGAGTAAATCTGTTCCACTTTTCTCTAAGAGTGCTCTAACTTAATTCTTTGACCAGGGAGGATTCGTATTATTATATATCTATTGCCATTTGCAGCGTTCGAGGATCTAATTAAACAACTCAGAAAAAAAAACAACTTTTCATTACATAAACGAATGAAATATTAAATCTTTAAATACACTTTCGCACGGAATAGGAAATAATAAAAAATGAATAAATTTGGGATTCGTTTACCTTTAACTCAGAGGGAGTCTATAGTTGGGTGACCTTGAAACTGAGTCTACTCGCTTTGGTGATTTGAGGCGAGTTGGAGTTGGAGCTTGCCTCGCTTTGACGAGGAGGGTCAGGAAAACACCTGATGATTCTCACTGGGTAGGTGGGGGGAGGGGGGGGGGCGAGGCTTATTGACTTGAAGATGTAAGCGAGGGGATCTTGGATAAACGAAAGTTATTCCGATCCCTGTGTTATAAATTCGGGTTTCTCGATGATGAGCCTTGACCAAGAGGTGAATCTTTTCTCGAGTTGGAATTCACGTTGGTATTCCTCAATGGTGATGGGTATCTCCGTTTAATTTCAGAAAACTGAGATAAGGGATTTTCTCTGGGCGAGAATGGTATGAGAGTTGGTCTCGATACCACTGGTTTGCTCTTCTAAGCGACCAAAGGAACGGCCTAGGGAGGGTAAATCCCGCTTGGTTCCGGCTGTCATCTTGATTCCCGGTTTGACTCCGGGCCTCGTCTTCTTCTCTCGATTGCTACGCGGATTCTCCTCTTACTTTCTCAAGATCGAACTATATATACGTCGATTATCCCCTGGGGGAGAGGAGAGGAGACGAGGGAGTTTAGGAGGGGCCCTTCAGGTTTTTGCCCGGGGAAAGTGAGATTTCGTCTATTTGGTGAAAATAGATATAAACAATCGGAGGGGACAGTGAGCCTGTTCGTAGATTTTCTGCCGACGAAGGCTTAGGCAGCAAGATTTCCATTCTAAAGGCTCTCTTACCCTCCTATGTTTATATTAACGGACTACGAAATCTGCTGCCTGAAATCCTTCTTTGCCAGCGACGCTCGAAAGGTCTTTGGGGCAGCGGGGAAAAAAGGGGTGGTGGGTAAATTCTTGGCCCATGTGAGCGTAACGGTTGACGCTGTATAAACAAACTAGCGTCTGCTTGTCTTCGTGATATTTATTTTCCCATATTTCGTCCGCCATAAAGAATGTAATGGGAGGGGGGTTAAGATCTCAAGTGCCAAAAAAAAAATAAACGACACCCAAAAACAATGTCTTGGAACGCCATTCCAAGTCCGACTGTTACGGTGAAGCTACATTGGTCAACCCTCATACTAAAATAAGACAAAAAATTGTACGCACCCTCGAACGTACATAGGCAGGTGAACGGCGGACTTTAACCTTTACGCCAAGCAGTCCGGAACACACAACCCAATTTAAAAAACAAAACAAACATCAATTACAACAAAGAAAAAGAAAAAGAAATTGACTATTGATCTTTACCTAGCCAGTTAATTCCTTACAACAAATAAACACTTAACACATTAATATATACAAAAAAATTGGTCTTAGGACTAACAAGAGTTTAATTAGCCCTCTGTGGGGGTTTCGGCTCAAGTTATCGGCTATACAATTATAGGAGCAGGTGATCGGATTCCACTTTAAACTCACGACCTATTAAATATAACTTGAATTTCTTTATGCCTCGAATTATGGCTAGCGCTTCCTCTTCTATCATTGCATAAGCTCTTTCTCGAATCGATAGTTTTCGGCTCGCATAAGCTATGTAAAAAAGGGTACCATCGTCTTCATATTGCACCAGGACACAACCGATTCCTTCACCACAGGCATCGATGCGGATACCAAACTACTTTTGGGGATTGGGTAGTCGAAGGATGGGTTCTGAAATTATTTTTTTCTTCACTAGGGCGGACAATTGGGAATTTCTGAGCGGGCCAAGATGGGGGTTCAAATCTAACTCCGTGGACGGGTCGTCCTGGGAAGGATAATGAGGGGAGAGGATATTCGTGTTTACAACCTGAAGAGGTTCACATGGGTATAAAGCTTCCATGGTTCCTTCTTCATCCAGTAGCCCAATATTATTAATACACGCTCGAAGGTGATACTTCTTGAGCATGTTTATGTGATATATTTTGTTGCTTGAGGGAGTTTCAATCAAGTAATCAACGGGGCCACGAGCTTCTATGACCGGGAAGGGACCCTTCCATTAGGAGAGCAATTTATTTGTCTCTGTGGTCGCCAGGTTTTAATTTTCGAGCTTTTGCTTTTAAGTCGAAATAAGTTCGGTATTTTTCTAGATCGCACTCCGCACATTTCTCCAAGCGTTCGCGCAGCTCGATCACGTATGCGTAGGGGGATTTAACTTCTTCATCAAATTGGGGATTAGTGAAGAGCTCCTTAAGGATACTCATCGGTCCTCGGACGTTACGTCCGTACAATTCGAAGGAAGCAAAACCCAGAATTCGGTGAGGAATCTCTCGACACGCAAAGAGGGCGACTGGTAGGTACCGATGCCATTCTCGAGGCAGAAATTGATAGAGATTTCTTAACACTGCCTTTATGGTAGCATTTAATTTCTCACAGATCCCGTTTGCAGAGGGGTACAAAGGGGTCGTAAAGAGAGATTTGATGAGGCGTAACTTGTAAACATATTCCATCAGTTCCGAAGTGAACTGACGGACTCGATCTGAGGGGATTTATTTAGGGCTGCGGACTAGGGAAAAATGGAGATGAGGGCCTCTGCACAGGAAATACTGTCAATTTTCCTGAGGGCAAATGCGTCGGGGAAACGAGTGGCGCAGTCTACTAGAGTAAGGATATAAGAGTGTCCTTCACTAACGGGGAATGGATAGGCCCAACCAAATCTATAGCCACTCTGAAGAAGGGTTCGGAAATGATGGGGGTTTTCTGCAGAGAAGCCGGCGGTACCCAGCCTTTAGCGGTGGCCTTCTGGCACAGTTCGCATGACTGGCAGTATACGACGATCTCTTTAGCGGCGCCGGGCCTAAAGAAGTATTTAAAAATACGTAGAGAGATTTTGTTGTGACTGAAATGTCCAGTCAATAAGCCATTATGTGCGATTTTTAATACTTGACGGGGAGGTTACTTCAGCCGTCGTTCGGAATAGTAGTGAATTCTCCACCACGTATCTTATTCGTTTGTTCTCGTGAACAGATTCTATTTCGTTTGTTCCCGCGAACAGATTCTATTTCGTTTTTAGCTGCCTTCTCCCACAGGGGTTGGAGAGTCGGACAGTCCGTCTGGGCGGTAACAAAGGCTTGGGAATTAAGCTCTTTGTATTCCGAGTTCTCAAGAGGAGATAAAGGGGTCGGGGCCGCTGACCTCTTAGTTGCTTGAATCTGAGTGACTACTGGCTGAGCCACCGGATTTGTGGAGCTGCGTGCTCTGGCCTATTAAGACAGAACAGAATTTGATAGGCACTGCCAAAACCTCGGTCCAGCCAGTGAAAACTGACACTGGATGTAGCATATGAATACGGGGAACTTGTTTGATCTACCCAGGAAATTCTGGACGGCCGCGAACCTCGTGTTGGGGGCTGACTGGGGAAAGAAATTTATCTGATACGACGATACAGTTGCATCCCGTATCGTGTACCAATGTTGAGACTCGGCAACCACTGATCCAGTCTCGAACTTTAGTCCTCCGGGAGAACTCTTATTAAATAAAAAGTTCACCTGTTGGTCAGGGAAATTCGATGTGGACGAAGGAGGCGCTGAATCAGAAGGTTGTTCTTGGGAAAGAGATGCGCTGATGTTGTGCACTTGTTGACTCGAGGACGACCTAAGCCTCGAATTTTGGGAGCAATGGAAGCTAATGTGACTTGGGGTGCCACAATTAAAACACGTAACGGGGTTTATGGGGTATGACGAGAACAAAGATCCTTAGATGAAAAGAATTTGA